>CM019066.1:54668947-54778070 GCA_009667805.1 Leptobrachium leishanense | reverse complement strand
ACGACCAGAGGCACAGCCTCCCGACACAGGCTGCTTGCCCTCTTATCTGTGTCTGGGAGCGTCTGCCTGTCCTTTTTGTTCTTTCAGACATGGTGAGTGATATATAGATTAATATATACAGAACTCTGATTCAACATCTGGTATAAAGATTTAAAGAACTCTGGTATAACTCATGTGAGACACACTGATAGCTGGCAGCCAGTGACAAGACACAGATCACCTCAATTCACAAATGTTTTAAAGCAATTAGTGAGCCCCAAAAATACTGCGTGTACTGGATGTGTGACGAGACACAGAAGATCACCTCAATTTACAAATTTTAAAAGAAAGTTGTAAACCCCAAAAAAAATTGCTGGCTGTGTGACAAGACACACATCACCTAAATTCCCTGATATTTGGTAGAAATGAGACCCCCCCCCCCAGTAGCGTGGCAGACCGGCAGTAACAAGACACAACTATCTCCTCTGAAAATCTCCTCTGAAATGCGTGCAGAAACGGCGCGTGGAAATGTTATATAGTGTGCTGCGGGACTTAGCTCTGTGAGCCCATGATTGGGCAAAATTTGCCCAATCAGGACTCTGAGCGGTGATTGGCATAGTCTTGAACCAGTCTTGCACCAGAGCTGTGGTCAGGTGCAAGGCTGTAGCCAATTACGAGCTTCAGGCCAGTGGGAAAATGCATTGTGGTCGAACATGCTAACATGCGATCTAATCGAACAGGCTAAGTTCGGGTCGAACTCCGAACTGTCCGAACCGAACAGCTCATCCCTAATAGTGAGAGGGGGGACAGAGAGAGAGAGATGGGGTCACAGGGGGGACAGAGAGAGAGATGATGAAACAGAAAAACACATGTCCAATCATGGGACGGGTTATGGTCAGTAAAAAGTGAAACGTTCTATCCACACAATATACACAAAACCATTGAGAAACATATTTAAACTATATTCCTGCTTCAAAACACTACAAACATATAATTATTACATAAAAGCCATCCCAACACATCCAGTAAGTATAAAAGCACAGCTGTCTATCTCTTCTTTAAACCATTTGGTGACATTTTTCACATTTCGTGAATCCAGAACGATTCCCTCGGAGGTAAATCTTTGACCCCATCACCTCCTCTCCAGAAAGGCTTGATCACCTCAAACCTAAAAAAGTTACATTCTTGAAACTGAACGAGGGCCAGCTATTGCAACGTATGGGTATCGAGTGGTTAACTTTCTATTTCTGATCTTATCATAGAGCTATAAAAGTACGGCCGATACACTGCGTCCCACGGGGACATGTTCGCCGGTAAACAAGCAATTCAGAATTACAGATAATCAATCAATTAATCTGATACTATTTTCCTATCGATGGTAATAAAATCCTGCAAGCTTTACATTGAGAACGCATCCTAAATTCTTTCTTCGTACAGAAAAAGTGGTGTCGCTCCTAATCCCTACCGGGGCGGCTGCAACACCCAGAAGTAACCAGCCCGGTTCATGTATAAAACAGAACAAGAAAAAAAGTGTCATCTGCGTCATTTCTATATAATTCCATGTGAAACTAAATACAGAGGTTTTGGTTTACCTGAATGGCCATTAAAGTGTAAGCTCACCTGCCGTGTCAAGGCACCTCTAGTGAGTCGAGTCCTACCTAATGAAACCAAGAGCTGCTCCTCTGAGCAACTTCACCTTCTCATGCTGCTTCTCAGCCAAGAGACAGAATGGTGGGTTTTAATTATACCCTCACCACATACTCCCACTTTGGGATTAAAAACAAAAACATGGAAAAGGACAGGAGCAAAAACGACCTGATTGGGGTTACAAACACTGTGGGGTTATTCAGAGAGCACGGAAATGTCACCAACATTTCAGTGCTCTCTCATTCCCATCACTTTGGGGAATCAATGTTCCCCATCCCTACCCTGCGGTGAATTCAGCATTCACCGCAGGGTCCCTGGAGCGCAGGGAACGGACCCAAAAACCCGCCGTCAAACCTCCGAAATCCCGCCAAGAATCCGCCAAAAAAACGCATCCGATACGATCTGAAGTATTGGATGACTCAAACCGCCACAAAAACACGCCGAACACGTCCAGAAAAAGCCGCCAAACACAGCGCAGAGCAGCTGCCGGAAAAAAGCAGACAGAGTCAAAATATATATTTGTTTCTGAAAGTGTGAAAATTGAAACGCCGTTTGCAAAAAATCTACTGAACGAAAATGTCTGGAATTTACCTATTAGATCCAATGAATGATAATAAAAAGGTCTGTTACAGAAAAAAGAAAAAACCATTTGAAAAATAAAAGGCAAAAAAATTTTGACAAAGAAATCCCGAAAAATGCCTAAAAGATTCTAAAAAAAAATCAATAAATAAAGAGACTTTTTGCTGCAGATTAAAATAATAAACGGTTTATTAGATATTGGATTAAAACAATAAACGGTTTATTAGATATTGGATTAAAACGGGAATATTTTTAACATTGAAACCTATGGGATTCGCCTGAATGAATCTGCCGAATGAAACCACTGAACATCAGGGCATTTCACTGACATTTCTCTGCTGCTCAATGTGAATAGATTAACCATTGCTTCTCTATGGGGGATTTCACTGCCGTCGAACAGGCACCGTATTTCACTGCTGTCAAACAGGCACCGTATTTCACTTCCGTCGAACAGGCACCGTATTTCACTTCCGTCGAACAGGCACTGTATTTCACTGCTGCTGAATAGGCACCGTATTTCACTGCCGTTGAACAGGCACTGTATTTCTCTGCCGCCAAACAGGCACCGTATTTCACTGCCGCAAGACACCGTATTTCACTGGCGCAAGACACCGTATTTTACTGCCGCCAAACAGACACCGTATTTCACTGCCGCCGAACAGCACCGTATTTCACTGCCACCGAACAGACACCGTATTTCACTGTCGAACAGGCACCGTATTTCACTGTCGTCGAACAGGCACCGTATTTCACTGCCACCGAACAGACACCGTATTTCACTGCCGCCGAACAGACACCGTATTTCACTGCTGTCGAACAGACATCGTATTTCACTGCTGTCGAACAGACACCGTATTTCACTGCCACGAACAGACACCGTATTTCACTGCCACGAACAGGCACCGTATTTCACTGCCGCCGAACAGACACCTTATTTCACTGCAAAGCGGAGTAAGATAATAATTCGATCTTAATAGTCGTCAGAGAAAACAATGAAAATGCTAAACCTTAAGGGCTGACGTCTCCGCTCCGTGGAAGTGGGCGGGAGATGTGTCTGCCTAAAAATCCCTTGGAGGGAATAATCGGCATTGTAGCCTCGCAGCGGCAGAATGTATGGTAGAAGTTTTACTGGTATGCAGACACCGTGGTTCCTTCCCGTCAGGGTAACGGCTGCCTCCGGGCTGTGTGCAATAGGGCAAGCTGACAACGTGTGGATCGGATCAGCAGATATCTCCAGTCGCTCCTTAGTAGTGGACAGACAGAATATCTATACCGCGCGATCAATAGCTCAAAATCAATAATATTAATTGCAAACAAACCTGATGGGGACATTATCTGGAAGTCTTGGACTTATTCCAGTCTAGGTTGGTTCTAAGGTATATTAGGCCCATAGTCTCAGAGGGTCCCCATAACGTTCAGCATGGATTCTCCCTCATCACGTGCACCGTTACAGTTACAAGTTTTTATAGAGAGCTAACAAGTTCCGTAGCGCTTTAAAATGGTAGACAGAATAGCAAATATACACATGCGGAACAGTAAGAGAGAGGACACTGTTCAAGAGCTTACAATCTAAAAGGAGAGGGGTGACACACTAGGTGAGGGTAAATATAGTATATGAAGCAGCGGGAGCATGTGGGCTGTGTGGGAAGATGCAGCAAGAAATGTACAGTGGGGGATTACGGAGTGAGCCGATAGGCTTCTGTAAAGTAATGTGTTTTCAGGGACTTCTTGAAGGACTGGAGAGACGGGGCGAGTCTGATGTTGCGGGGGAGGTAGTTCCATAGAAAAGGGGAAGCTCGGGAGAAGTCCTGAAGGCGGGAGTTGGGGGTGCAGTTACGAGGAGACAACAACATCAGATCATTGGCTGAGCAAAGTGGTCGGGATGGGACGTACCTGTTACTAAGGGAGGAGATGTAGGCAGTGGCGCAGTTATGGAGAACTTTGTATGTGACCAATATAATGAAATGGATTCTAAAAGGAAACCGGAGCCAGTGTAGAGATTGACAAAGGGGCGAGGTGTGAGAGGTGCGGGAGGTGAGGTGTGAGAGGTGCGGGAGGTGAGGTGTGAGAGGTGCGGGAGGTGAGGTGTGAGAGGTGCAGGAGGTGAGGTGTGAGAAGTAAGGTGTGAGAGGTGCGGGAGGTGAGGTGTAAGAGGTGCAGGAGGTGAGGTGTGAGAGGTGCTGGAGGTGAGGTGTGAGAGGTGCGGTAGGCGAGGTGCGGGAGGTGAGGTGTGAGAGGTGCAGGAGGTGAGGTGTGAGAGGTGCAGGAGGTTCATCATAAAAGACTTTTATGTTGATGATGGAGTCACATCTGTAGAAACAGTGGAAAATACAGTATCTACAGAATTGCTGAGCTGTGTGAAAAGGGTGGGCTTAGACTTCACAAGTTAACAACTTCAAATAACAACAATGTGCTACAAAGCATTCCAGCATCAGAACATGCCGCAAAGCTTTCCAACATCAGAACGTGCCGCAAAGCATTCCAGCCTCAGAACGTGCTGCAAAGCATTCCAGCCTCAGAACGTGCCTCAAAGCATTCCAGCCTCAGAACGTGCCACAAAGCATTCCAGCCTCAGAACGTGCCGCAAAGCATTCCAGCATCAGAACGTGCCGCAAAGCATTCCAGCCTCAGAACGTGCTGCAAAGCATTCCAGCCTCAGAACGTGCCGCAAAGCATTCCAGCCTCAGAACGTGCCGCAAAGCATTCCAGCATCAGAACGTGCCGCAAAGCATTCCAACATCAGAACGTGCCGCAAAGCATTCCGCATCAGAACGTGCCGCAAAGCATTCCAGCCTCAGAACGTTCCGCAAAGCATTCCAGCCTCAGAACGTGCTACAAAGCATTCCAGCCTCAGAGCGTGCTGTAAACTTTGCAGCAAAGGATGATAGGATTAAAGGAGGGATGAAGATAAACAGGGTTACTCAAAGAGCATCGGACTTCCAGGGTTTCGTTCCCCGCACTTCCGGGAGCCAGATTCCCCGACCCTGCTGAGAATCCAGCATTTACCCCAAGGTCTCCGAACTGAAGGGAAAGGCATCTGAAAAACCACTGAAAGCACCCGATGATCTGCCACAAAACCGCCGAACACATCCTAAAAAAGCTGACAACCCACCAAACAAAGCACCAATCAGGAACGGGTAAACCCCCCTCAAAAAATCACTGCAACGTTTAAAAGCTGTTTCCAAAAACACAACTGCACGAGAATGCCTGAAAATTACATATAAAGTCCAATGAAAAATAATAAAAAGGTCTGTTACAGAAAGAAACCCCTCCCCCTATTTATAGAGACCAGGGAAAAAAACTGCCAAAAAAATCCTGAAAAATTCTGAATAAATATTTTAAAAAATATACAGACTTTTTGCTGCAGATTAAATGAATAAACGGTTTAATACATATAGTGAGAGAAAGGGGGGGTGTGAGGGTCGAGCAACAGCACTAGTGGCTGCTCTACGGTGGGGCCCGCTCAGGTCTCACAAGGTTTTAGCTTGTATGTGCCAGTACAGGGATATGCAAATCAGTCTGCTCTCACCCAATGAGGGTGGCCAGTACTGATTGCCAAGGACGTCATCCCTGCACGAGAGGTGCAGCAACCCCCGACGATCGTTTCGGCCTTGTTAGGAGAGCATAGCTGACACCCCTAATGGGCACATAAAGCAAGGGGTCCACGTCTGGATGACCCTGTAAACTTCTAGTGAGAGAAAGGCAGACTGATTTGCATATGGAGCATTCATCCCTGTAATGGTGTAATGGAATCAGGCCAGAAATAAGCCGCCATGATGGTTCATAATGGCCATCTTGAGCAAGACTTTGGTTCAGGTAAATGTATATAGCGAATATATTGGTTGAATTAGACGAGTTTGCATATACTTCTGGAATTCCTAAAACTAACAAGCAGAGCAATTAAATAAACGAGATCCGGGCTAACACAAGCAGGAGTGCCAGAATACTGATTTAGTCACATCAAGGTCAGAGAGCTAGAGACGAGAACAAAGACCTACGTTAGACCATCTGCACGCTTATCAGTGTATACAGTAACAAGTCCCGGGGAGGCGGACGGAGACAGGATCTGGCTAGATGTTAAATTATCCAATTGTCATAACTGTGCGTGAAAGCTGCCAATTTACTGCCAGTTTGTGGAAGGTCTTTGTATTCAGCAAGGGGAAGATATGAATCTATGTGGGGTGGGCAAGTGTCGCCTATGGGTGGGTGCTGGGATGTACCGGTTTATCTATTCATGTATAAAATGTTATGACCATGTGTTCACGTCGTTCAGTCTTTGCGATTCAATCCTGGCTGAGACTTGATGTCTAATAAAGTACGCCTTTCCTGAAGAGACTCGTGTCCTGATAGTCATTGCCCGCACCCTGCCGACCTTTCACCCAACAGAACTGAGTGGATTCCAGTAACAATGGCACAAGCAAGCTAAAACCTTGTGAGACCTGAGCAGGCCCCACCGTAGAGCAGGCCACTAGTGCTGTTGCTCGTCCTCAGGATCCTCACACCTCCCCTTTCCCGGGAATATTTTTAACAATGAAACCTATGGGATTCCCCTGATTAAACCTGTCGAATGAAACCACTGAACATCAGGGCATTTCACTGCCATTTCTCTGCTGTTCAATGTGAATAGATTAACCATTGCTCTATGGAGGATTTCACTGCCGTCGAACACGCACCGTATTTCACTTCCGTCGAACAGGCACCGTATTTCACTGCCGCCGAACAGGCACCGTATTTCACTGCCGTCGAACAGCACCGTATTTCAGTGCCGCCGAACAGGCACCATATTTCACTGCCATCGAACAGCACCGTATTTCACTGCCATCGAACAGCACAGTATTTCACTGCCATCGAACAGCACCGTATTTCACTGCCGTCGAATAGCACCGTATTTCACTGCCGTCGAACAGGCACCGTATTTCACTGCCGCCAAACAGGCACCGTATTTCACTGCCGCCAAACAGGCACCGTATTTCACTGCCGCCGAATAGGCATCATATTTCACTGCCGCTGAACAGCACCGTATTTCAGTGCCGCCGAACAGGCACCATATTTCACTGCCATCGAACAGCACCGTATTTCACTGCCATCGAACAGCACCGTATTTCACTGCCATCGAACAGCACCGTATTTCACTGCCGTCGAACAGCACCGTATTTCACTGCCGTCGAACAGGCACCGTATTTCACTGCCGCCAAACAGGCACCGTATTTCACTGCCGCCGAATAGGCATCATATTTCACTGCCGCTGAACAGCACCGTATTTCACTGCCACCGAACAGGCACCATATTTCACTGCCTTTGAACAGCACCATAATTCACTGCCGCCGAACAGCACTGTATTTCACTGCCGCCGAACAGCACCGTATTTCACTGCCATCGAACAGGCACCATATTTCACTGCCGTCGAACAGGCACCGTATTTCACTGCCACCGAACAGGCACCATATTTCACTGCCTTTGAACAGCACCATAATTCACTGCCGCCGAACAGCACCATAATTCACTGCCGCCGAACAGCACCGTATTTCACTGCCATCGAACAGCACCGTATTTCACTGCCGTCGAACAGGCACCGTATTTCACTGCCGTCGAACAGGCACCGTATTTCACTGCCGTCGAACAGGCACCGTATTTCACTGCCGCCAAACAGGCACCGTATTTCACTGCCACCGAACAGGCACCGTGTTTCACTGCCACTGACCAGGCACCGTATTTCGCTGCCTTTGAACAGCACCGTATTTCACTGCCGCCGAACAGCACCGTATTTCACTGCCACCGAACAGCACGGTATTTCACTGCCGCCGAACAGCCACTGTTGTAGCCAGCTGACCGGGAATTTGTGGGTGATGGTTCGACGAAGGAAAGCAGACGGAGGCCTTTGTTTCAAAAGAAAATGGCGTTTATTCAGCTGGTACCTGCTGGACTCAAGAAACAGAACGTATCTGTTTAAATGCTTGAGTGACGAGAACATCAGACTCAACTGCTTTTATACATTGTTCTAAAAATACAGGTCCCTTCCCAACATACCCAGATTGTCACGTGACAGTTACCATATGTCTGAGTTAGCACCTAACTTTACACATGATGTCATCTTTACCCTTCATTTTCATTTTGGGCTTTCAGCTGTCTCCATAATTCTTCAATTTGTCAACACTTCCTTCTTTGGCTTTGCTGACAAATCACATTCTTTAAGTAAGCAGACTGGAAATAGGGTCTCGAGCACTCAAGGACAGCAAGTTTATTTTAAAACACAAAATGGATGAACATCGAAATGGCAGATCACTTAGATTAGTATAGTTCTAAATTAAATCCCAAGAATTGCTATCTCATTCCCTCCTCTTGGCGGAGAGAGTCTACAATGACCTCTCCCAGCCAACTAACTAAATCATTAAAGCTTTGTATTCTTCCGGGGATTTAAGCTTAAGTAAATTTTCTGCTCTAGGGATTGCTTTTTTGGTTCGAGGGTTCTACAAATCTTTCTTAATTCAACATTTAACAACTAAACATCCGTGCTGGTAATGTTTACATCCATCAAAACAACATATTTATTAAATCTTTTCGTCATTTCAGTGCTCCATCCTGTGGAAGGAAAAAAGAAAACAAGACCAAATCATATCACCTTTGGAAAACAATACTCGTTTAGTAAATTTTAGAAAATATTGGATGTGGTATTCCTAGGTCTATGGTGTCCCCTTGGATACGCTGCAGGGGAACCACCCAGGCCAAATAACACCAAGTTTTGTTTTCAGTATTAATCCAAAAGTGGCATAGAGTTCCACAACAAATATGTATGCCACCCCCTGGCATCAGATAAAAATGGTTCTGAGCCAAGGTGGGAGAAAATTAAGGATAGTGACTTGTGGGTGTATGCAAGTGCCTCCGGACTTTTATCATTAGTCTGTTTGTAATTCTCAATCGTATTTACCATTACTTGAAGACTATCTCCTAGTGCTTCTGGGTCAGATATATCTAGTGTTGTGTTGAACAAAGATTCTTTACACATTGAACTAGGTGGAACCTGGATCTTCTCTAGTTTAAAACACCAGAGAGAGAAATAGGCCACATTAGTAATGCGAATAGTGTGGTTTGTCTTTGGCATATCTAGACTCTTAGTCAGTTTAAGTACACTAGGGGCCACTATACTTTTATTCACAGGGTAGTCAGACAATTTTAAGAGGTACAGCTAAGGTGGGAATAACTGATGACCCTTGGTTCAATTTATTACACACCCAACAGGATTCATATCCTGACTTCTTTGCATACGCATACGTAAATTTAATAAACAAATTATCTTCTGGCCTTGTCAGCTCCCGCTTCCGTCTGTCCTGTACCGATGGGACAGTTATGTTATATTCTGGTGTCATCCCAATAGGGGCTGACCTCACTCCCTTAGGGAGCTGGTTTGGAAAAAATAGTCCAGCAACAATTGTCAATAAAGTCAAAAAGAAAACAATAATCCCAATACATATCAGGATCCTTTGGTACTGCTCAAATGGTCTCTGTAGTCTGGTAAAAAGGGTATCTGGAAGCAGAGGCTCATGGGTCTCCTGGGGTATCTCTGGAGCTTCCATTGGTTGGTTAGGCGGTGAACTTAACGGTCTTTCAATAACAACAAGTACAAAGACTGGAGTTTGGAGAGCCGGTGGTCATCTAGACTTGGATCTCTCCTATTCCTCTCCGGTCTGTGCAGCTGCTTGGATACGGTGGAAACGTAGCTTCAGCGGATCGGATTCACTGGCTATCGCTTTCCATGCCTTGTCCGTAACCTCTGCTGCTGGTTTCAGTCGGGAGTGATGTATCCACGGCACCACCTCGGCCACTTTCACTGCAGTAGGAGTGGATAACAAGACAACATAAAAAACCCCTCCCTTTAGCTCCTATCTTCCATTGGTTAACCCATACTGAGTCTCCTGGACAGTACTTGTGTAGGGGTGGGAGCAGAAAATAGGATATATGCTCGCTCTCCCATTTGTATATACTCTGCATCGTCTGATCTAACCTGATCACTTACTAGCGTAGGTCAGTTTCCCCTAATACACGGGGATCCCCCTCAACCCAGTTATCAAAGGGATAGGATATCCGCACATTATCTTGTATGGACTCAATTTTAGGAGTGAGGTAGGATTGCTTTGGACATGCAGCAGTACGATTGGCAACACATCCAACCATTTCAATGACGTTTCTTGGTATATTTTAGCCATCAAGGTCTTTAGAGTTCTATTCATTCTTTCCACTTTTTCCAGAGCTTTGAGATCTGTATGCGGTATGTAGCTTCCACGAAATTCTCAGCAGGCGGGCAAGTTGCTGTAAACAATTCTGTACGAAGGCTGGACCATTGTCTGATCCAATTTCAAGAGGCAATCCATACCTTGGAATAATTTCTCTCATCAAGCATCCCACTATTTCAGCAGTCTTTTCTGTTCGAGTTGGGTAGGCCTCAACCCATCCTGTTAATGTGCATACTAGCACCAGTAGATATTTATATCCTTTGCACGGAGGGAGAACAGTAAAGTCAATTTGTAGGGAGGACATTGGAGATAATCCAACCGATAATACTCCTGGTGGTCGTACTATCCCTTGCCTTGGGTTGTTCTTAGCACGAGTGACACCCTGATGGGCAATTGCTTTGCAAATGGCAGTGAGTCCAGGAACATAGAAATACGGTTCTAGTTGTTGCTCCATGGCTGTCTTTCCTCCATGAGTTCTGGAATGCAAGGCCCGGACAATTTCAGGTGCCAGAGTGGCTGGTAAGACAATTCTTTCATTCTCCAACTGGTACCATCCGTCTTCTCTGTATTCTCCTGGCTCTTCGGAGAGCCATTTCTTCTCTTTTTCAGAGTAGGCCGGAGTCCAGTGAGTAATGGGTGTTGGTAACAGGGACGTCACCACTGGGAGAAGCCTCTTGGCATTCTTGGATATTCTGTGCTTCAAAACATATTCAGACAGTGCATCTCTTTCGTATTTTGCAGCTGATCTTCAACCAGTATTTCTTTCAGGAAGAATTTCACCAGCGGAGCTTGGTATTCTGCAGCTCCCAGCTCTCCTTTCCTTTTGTTCATTTCGGTCTTGTTCACATAGAGGAAACAACCATTGGATATAACAAGGAAAAAGAGTGTCATCTGCGCTCGTTTCTATGTGTTCCATGTACAACAAAAATGAGGTTTTTGTTTGTTTCAATGGCCATTGCAATGTAAGCCCACTCGCCACTTCAAGGCACCTCTTAAGAGTGGGTACCTAACAATTGTAACCAAAAGGCCGCTCTACTGAGCAGCTCCAAGCCCCTCCAGCTGCTTCTCAGGCAAGGAGAGGCAAAGATGGTGGGTTTTATTTATACACGCACCAGACACTTCCCATTTGGGATCAAAAACAAAAACATGGAAAGAGGAACAGCTGCAGAACGACGGACTGGTGTTACAAGCATGATATACGTAAATACAGAAAAAATGGCGTCGCGCCCATACTCACCGGAGCGGCAGCAACTGCCAGGAGTAACAGCCCAGTCAATGTATAAAACATAACAAGGAAAAAGAGTGTCATCTGCGCTCGTTTCTATGTGTTCCATGTACAACAAAAATGAGGTTTTTGTTTGTTTCAATGGCCATTGCAACGTAAGCCCACTCGCCACTTCATTGGATATACCTGTGGTGCTTCTCTAGAAGTTCATATTCACCGTACCAGTGGCAAAGAACATCTTCAATAAATTCGCCATGAGGTGCAAATCTTCTGTTATTCATATAGAAGTCTACTTTTGGCTGATCTTGGAAAACAGCGTTCAGACAGAGCAGAGTTTTGACTTTCATTTGCGGGGATTCGGGTTTACATACCGGAATCTTGACAGGTGAGTCATCTTGAACCAGTCATCTCTGGGGAACCGAAGTTTCATTTCGGTGTTCCGGATTTCCATTCCGGAAGCTTTTCAAGTGATTTTCAGCATTTACCGGGTATCCTCTCCGGCGATCGGGGTTTCCTTCCTGAACACTTTCCAGGGGATCTTTATCTTGAACTGGGTAACCTCTCCAGTTTAGTTTCAAGTGAGTTTTCTCCTGCTGCTGCACCTGCTGCTGTCGAGTACTCTTAGCCTTGTTTTCTTTCCAATCACAGCCACGCTCAAGGGCTTGTGTCTGTCTGGCTGCTTCCTTTGCCGCCAGATCTGCTTTCCGGTTTCCTCTGGGAACTTCTTCCTTGCCGTTTTGGTGGCCACGGCAATGAATAACACCAACTGCGGATGGTTTCCATACTGTATTCAGTAGATTCAATATTTCAAGGGCATATTTGACTTGTTTGCCCGCAGATGTTAGGAGGCCTTGTTCTTTGTAGAGTGCTCCGTGAGCATGAATTGTCATGAAGGCATACTTGGAATCAGTGTATATGTTCACCCTTTTGTTTTCAGATAGTTCTAGACCTCTGGTAAGGGCAATAATTTCAGCCAGTTGAGCAGAAGTGCCATTGGGCAGTGGTTTAGCTTCAATTGTTTCGTCAAGAGTGACTACTGCGTACCCAGCAAATCTCTTTCCATTTTCTACAAAACTGCTTCCATCAGTGAACAGTTGCATGTCGTATTTGTCTAGGGGTATGTCTTTGAGGTCAGGTCTGCTGCTATATACTTCATCCATTACTTGAAGGCATTCATGTTCCTGATCTTTTGGAGCATCTGGAAGCAATTTAGCTGGATTCAGTGTGGAGATTAGTTCCAAGTGGACTCTTGGGTTTTCACACAGCATAGCTTGGTACTTGGTCATTCTTGCATTGCTGAACCAGTAATTGCCTTTATAGTCTAGAAGAGTCTGGACTGCATGAGGGACTTTCACAAAGAGTTCTTGGCCTAGTGTAAGCTTGTCAGCTTCAGCAACCAGGAGGGCAGTGGCTTCAAGCAACAAAGTCTTTAATTGGGTGACAACCTCAGTTTGTACTTCACCCCATATGATAGGGTCAGGCTCTGCACCTTTGGTGACTTGGTACAGAGGCTCAGTGATTCTCTTATTTAGCAATGAGTCTGTGGCTTGAGGGACACGGCAGACTGATTATTTGCGTTCTGGATTGCACGCTCAGTTCCTGTAAGATGGAAGCCTAGATACTTGACACTGTGTCTGCAAATCTGTGCCTTGCGTCTTGAGATTTTGTAGCCTGCCTTGCATAAGATACTTAACAGTTCTTTTGTGGCATTGAAACAATCTTCTTGAGTTGGTGGAGCAAGCATGAGATCATCAACATACTGCCATAGGGTATCTTTGTCTGGCTGAGAGTGATAGGCAAATAAGTCTTTGTTCACCGTTCTCCCGAGGATAGCAAACCTTGAGGGAGGCATATCATTTGATGTTTGGAGCCATTCTGGGCGTTTTCCCACTGAAAGGCAAACCATGGCTGATTCGCTGGACCAAGCGGATACAGAAAAACGCAGCTTTTAAATCAAATGTAGAATTCTGTGTTGCCGGTTATCAGAGCTAGGAGGTTGCACTCAATTGGGTCAAATCCGTATAAAGTCACTGTGGCAGAATTAACTGCTCTTAAATCCTGGACAGGTCGGTACTCTTGGGTATTCTCTTTCTGCAATGGCAGTAGCGAAGTATTCCATGAAAACACACAAAACTTTAGGAAAATTGTGTTTTAAACAGATGTTTAACCCCTTAAGGACGGGAGTAATTTTACGACTTTGGCGCTCTTTCGGAAGTGAAGTTTGCTGATGTTTTTGCTCATCATGTTTAAACGCGGTTTTAAGTAACGTATTATATACCACCCAGACAAATTATATATCGTTCTTTCCGGAAGACTCGGCAGATTAATAATCTATACTATAAAAGAATAAGCTAAAAACTGTCCGTCGCCAAAACCCTACTGCGCATGCGCGACGGACATTTGAAAGCGGCCGTTAGAACACACAGGGAGCTGCGCGTGCCGGCCGCGTGAAAAAAAAAAAAAAAAAACGGCACGAGCCGCGCGCAGCTACCCGTGTGTTTACACGGCGCAGGCCCCGATCCTCCAGCGGTGACCATCCTCCGGCTGCCGGCGGGCCTCCAGGCTCAGGCGAGCCCCCGGCGGTTTGGGCCTACAGGCCCAAGCCGAGCCGGGGACTCGCCTAAGCCTAGAGGCCCGCCGAGCAGGCCGCCGGCAGCCGGTACCCGCTGGAGGATCGGCCCCAAATTCAAAATACAAACAAACCACCCTAAATAGGCCCGGATCATCCAGCGGGTGCCGGCGGTCTGCTCGGCGAGCCCCAAGGCTCAGGCGAGCCCCCGGCTCGGTTTGGGCCTACAGGCCCAAGCCGAGCCGGGGACTCGCCTAAGCCTAGAGGCCCGCCGGTACCCGCTGGAGGATCGGGCCCGAAGTTCAAAATACAAACAAACTCCCCTAAATAGGCCCGGATCATCCAGCGGGTACCGGCTGCCGGCGGTCTGCTCGGCGAGCCCCAAGGCTCAGGCGAGCCCCCGGCTCGGTTTGGGCCTACAGGCCCAAGCCGAGCCGGGGACTCATCTAAGCCTAGAGGCCCGCCGAGCAGGCCGCCGGCAGCCGGTACCCGCTGGAGGATCGGGCCCGAAGTTCAGAATACAAACAAACTCCCCTAAATAGGCCCGGATCATCCAGCGGGTACCGGCTGCCGGCGGTCTGCTCGGCGAGCCCCAAGGCTCAGGCGAGCCCCCGGCTCGGTTTGGGCCTACAGGCCCAAGCCGAGCCGGGGACTCGCCTAAGCCTAGAGGCCCGCCGAGCAGGCCGCCGGTACCCGCATGGAGGATCGGCCCGAGGTTCAAAAAACAAACATACTCCCCTAAATCGGCCAGGGGCTGCAGCGGTGACCGGCCGAGCAGGCTGCTAGGCCGGCCTCCAGGCTCAGGCGAGTCCCCGGCTCGCCTTTGGGCCTACGGGCCCAGCCGAGCCGGGGACTCTCCTGAGCCTGGAGGCCGGCCGGTCACCGCTGCAGCTCCGGGACAATGAAAGAGTGTTGACATACACATACTCACCGACATCGGTCCTTAGCTACTCCAGCGATGGCGGTCCCGCTTGCAGCGTCCTCTCTCTCTCCGTTTGTCGCCGGTATGATGTCACAAAAGCCTTTGACCCCGGGTCAAGATGCCAGGGTCAAAGGGCTTCGTGACGTCATGCTGGCAAGCAGCGGAGAAAGAGAGGACTCTGCAAGCGGAACGGACATCGCTGGAGAAGCCAAGGGCCGATGTCGGTGAGTATGTGTTGCCTACATCCCCCTACATTTGGCCCGGGGCTCCAGCGGTGGCTGTCGCAGGCTGCTCGGCTGCCCTTCTAGCTTAGGCGAGCCCCCGGCTCAGCTGGGCCTGTAGGCCCAAGGCAAGCCGGGGGCTCGCCTAAGTTTGGAGGCCGCCCGAGCAGCCTGCGACAGCCACCGCTGGAGCACCGGGCTAAAGTAGGTGAGTATATGTTCTCCACACCCACCCTGCTTCCACGGCCGGTATCCAAGCTTAAGGCAAGCCCCCGGATTGGCGTGGGCCTAGAGGCCCGGGCCAAGCCAGGGACTCGACTGGGCCTGGAGGCTCAAGCGAGTCCCCAGGCTCGGCTGGGCCTCCAGGCCCACTCCAAACCAGGGCCTTGCCTTAAGCTTGGATACCGCCGAGGAAGCAGGGTGGGTGTGGAGAACATATACTCACCTACATCGGCCTCGAGTCCTGCGCCAGTTCGAACCATACTCACCCACATCGACCCTTAAAACCTCCAGCGATGGCAGGCCTCCGCTCGCGGCGTCCTCTCTCTCTGTTGGTCGCCGGCATGATGTCACGAAAACCTTTGACCCCGGGTCAAAATACCGGGGTCAAAGGCTTTCGTGACATCATACCGGCGACCAACAGAGAGAGAGAGGACGCCGCGAGCGGAGGCCTGCCATCGCTGGAGGTTTTAAGTAACGATGTGGGTGAGTATGTTTTGACAACATCCCTCTACATTGGCCCGGGACTCCAGCTGGGGCTGTCGCAGGCTGCTCGGCCGGCCTCCTAGCTTAAGCGAGCCCCCGGCTTGCCTTGGGCCTACAGGCCCAGCTGGGCCGGGGGCTCGCCTATGCTAGGAGGCCGGCCGAGCAGCCTGCGACAGTCGGACGACAGTCACCGCTGGAGCTCAGGGCTAATGTAGGTGACTATATGCTGTCCACACCAACCCTGCTTGCTCGGCCGGTATCCAGGCTTAGCAGAGCCCCCGGCTCGGCGTGGCCCTAGAGGCCCAGCCGAGCCGGGGACTCCGCTAAGCATGGATACCGGCCGAGCATGCAACTCGACCGGCCTCCGTGCTCAGGCGAGTCCCCGGCTCGGCTGGGCCTCTAGGCCCAAGCCGAACCGGGGGCTCGGCTAAGCACGGAGGCCGGCCGAGCAAGAAGGGTTGGGTGTGGAGAGCATATACTCAACCAACATCGCCCTCGAGCCTTCCACCAGGTTCTAAAAAAAACTCACCGACATCGGCCCTCCAGCGATGGCGGTGCAGCTTCCAGCGCTCGCTCTCTCTCTCTGTCTCTCTGTCTCTCTCTTCGTCGCCGACACCCAGCCAGGTGCGCGCGCATCACACCACCGCAAGAACACCAAAAGCGTCTTGCGAGGTAGGATGCGCACGCAGCTGGCTCCACGCGCGCCTCCCGCCAAAACATTTTGTGGAGGTTGCGCGCGCCTCCCGCCAAAACATTTTGTGGAGGTTGCGCGCGCCTCCCGCCGCTGGACCACCAATGTAAGCGCGCGAAATCTCCACAGCGCTGAGCACATAGCCCGGCACTCAGCACACCACCAGGACCAAGCGCAGAGCCCAGACCGGAGCACAGAGCCCAGCACAGCTAAAAAGTACAAGGACAAAGCACAACACAAACTAGCCATGTGAAAAAAAAGCCCAAAGCACACTATACGGCACAGAACCGAGCACATAGCCAAGCAGATAGCCGAGCACAACTGAATAAACGCCACAGAGCCAGGCACGTCGCAATAGCCGCCACAGAGCCAAGCACAATAAACGCCACAGAGCCAGGCACGTCGCAATAGCCGCCACAGAGCCAGGCACGTCGCAATAGCCGCCACAGAGCCAAGCACAATAAACGCCACAGAGCCAGGCACGTCGCAATAGCCGCCACAGAGCCAAGCACAATAAACGCCACAGAGCCAGGCACGTCGCAATAGCCGCCACAGAGCCAAGCACAATAAACGCCACAGAGCCAGGCACGTCGCAATAGCCGCCACAGAGCCAAGCACAATAAACGCCACAGAGCCAAGCACAATAAACGCCACAGAGCCAGGCACGTCGCAATAGCCGCCACAGAGCCAAGCACAATAAACGCCACAGAGCCAGGCACGTCGCAATAGCCGCCACAGAGCCAAGCACAATAAACGCCACAGAGCCAAGCACAATAAACGCCACAGAGCCAGGCACGTCGCAATAGCCGCCACAGAGCCAAGCACAATAAACGCCACAGAGCCAGGCACGACGCAATAGCCGCCACAGAGCCAAGCACAATAAACGCCACAGAGCCAGGCACGTCGCAATAGCCGCCACAGAGCCAAGCACAATAAACGCCACAGAGCCAAGCACAATAAACGCCACAGAGCCAAGCACAATAAACGCCACAGAGCCAAGCACAATAAACGCCACAGAGCCAGGCACGTCGCAATAGTCGCCACAGAGCCAAGCACAATAAACGCCACAGAGCCAGGCACGTCGCAATAGCCGCCACAGAGCCAAGCACAATAAACGCCACAGAGCCAGGCACGTCGCAATAGCCGCCACAGAGCCAAGCACAATAAACGCCACAGAGCCAAGCACAATAAACGCCACAGAGCCAGGCACGTCGCAATAGCCGCCACAGAGCCAAGCACAATAAACGCCACAGAGCCAAGCACAATAAACGCCACAGAGCCAGGCACGTCGCAATAGCCGCCACAGAGCCAAGCACAATAAACGCCACAGAGCCGAGCACAGAGCCAAGCACAATAAACGCCACAGAGCCAGGCACGTCGCAATAGCCGCCACAGAGCCAAGCACAATAAACGCCACAGAGCCGAGCACAGAGCCAAGCACAATAAACGCCACAGAGCCAGGCACGTCGCAATAGCCGCCACAGAGCCAAGCACAATAAACGCCACAGAGCCAAGCACAATAAACGCCACAGAGCCGAGCACAGAGCCAAGCACAATAAACGCCACAGAGCCAGGCACGTCGCAATAGCCGCCACAGAGCCAAGCACAATAAACGCCACAGAGCCAGGCACGTCGCAATAGCCGCCACAGAGCCAAGCACAATAAACGCCACAGAGCCAGGCACGTCGCAATAGCCGCCACAGAGCCAAGCACAATAAACGCCACAGAGCCAGGCACGTCGCAATAGCCGCCACAGAGCCAAGCACAATAAACGCCACAGAGCCAGGCACGTCGCAATAGCCGCCACAGAGCCAAGCACAATAAACGCCACAGAGCCAGGCACGTCGCAATAGCCGCCACAGAGCCAAGCACAATAAACGCCACAGAGCCAAGCACAATAAACGCCACAGAGCCAGGCACGTCGCAATAGCCGCCACAGAGCCAAGCACAATAAACGCCACAGAGCCAGGCACGTCGCAATAGCCGCCACAGAGCCAAGCACAATAAACGCCACAGAGCCAAGCACAATAAACGCCACAGAGCCAGGCACGTCGCAATAGCCGCCACAGAGCCAAGCACAATAAACGCCACAGAGCCAGGCACGACGCAATAGCCGCCACAGAGCCAAGCACAATAAACGCCACAGAGCCAGGCACGTCGCAATAGCCGCCACAGAGCCAAGCACAATAAACGCCACAGAGCCAAGCACAATAAACGCCACAGAGCCAAGCACAATAAACGCCACAGAGCCAAGCACAATAAACGCCACAGAGCCAGGCACGTCGCAATAGTCGCCACAGAGCCAAGCACAATAAACGCCACAGAGCCAGGCACGTCGCAATAGCCGCCACAGAGCCAAGCACAATAAACGCCACAGAGCCAGGCACGTCGCAATAGCCGCCACAGAGCCAAGCACAATAAACGCCACAGAGCCAAGCACAATAAACGCCACAGAGCCAGGCACGTCGCAATAGCCGCCACAGAGCCAAGCACAATAAACGCCACAGAGCCAAGCACAATAAACGCCACAGAGCCAGGCACGTCGCAATAGCCGCCACAGAGCCAAGCACAATAAACGCACAGAGCCGAGCACAGAGCAAGCACAATAAACGCCACAGAGCCAGCACGTCGCAATAGCCGCCACAGAGCCAAGCACAATAAACGCCACAAGAGCCGAGCACAGAGCCAAGCACAATAAACGCCACAGAGCCAGGCACGTCGCAATAGCCGCCACAGAGCCAAGCACAATAAACGCCACAGAGCCAAGCACAATAAACGCCACAGAGCCGAGCACAGAGCCAAGCACAATAAACGCCACAGAGCCAGGCACGTCGCAATAGCCGCCACAGAGCCAAGCACAATAAACGCCACAGAGCTGAGCACAGCACAATATCCCGTACAGAGCACAGCACATAAAACGTCACTAATCCACGCACGGTGCCAAGCACACCGGAATAAACCCCTGCAGAGCCCATCAGAATAAACTCCGCAAGAGCACAATAAAAAAAGGAACACAGGCAAGCACAGTACAATAAATAGCTCTGACCACAGAGCAAGACCACAATAAACGCTACAACAACAATCACGGCACTGAGCAGAGCACAATAAACAACACAGAGCACAGCACCACGGCGCAGAGCACAAGAGCAACAATCAAAGCACGGACCAAATCACAAGATAACATCAGCATAAACGGCAGTGCACAGAGCAAACCACAATACACTGCACAGAGCTGAGCACAGCAAAATAAATGAAAACTGAGCCATAAACAACACAGGCCAGAGCACAATAAACGACACAGAGCAGAGAACAAATAAACAGCGCAAAGCATAGTACAATATCCCTGACCAGAGTGCAAGAACAGAGCACCGACGTGCACATAGCGGAGCACAAGAGCCCAGAACAGAGCACTGAGCAGAGCACAATAAACGGACACAATAACACAACAAAAACGTTTAAAAAAAAAAAAATTTAAATCCAATCAAAACAACAGTGCACCCCTCTACACAAAACCACCACAAACTACTTAACCCTTTTTTAAATATAAAACAAAGGAAATCGCACAAAAACAAAACTATTTTTATTATTATTGTAAAACAAAAATGCCACCCAAAAGAAAAATGGATTTTCAACTACAATCTGTTGCTAAAAGGCGAGAAAATCAAACAGATTATAACAATGATGACACGACGCAGAACGAGCAACTACAACATTTCAGAAATAAAAAAAAAAACCAGAAAAGAAAGGAAAGAGCTAATATGGATGAAAATGCACGATGTCAAGAAAGAATCAAAAACACATTGGCACACAAAGTACAACGTGCAGAAACAAAAATAAAAAAAAACATCAACAAAGAACAGGATGATACAGTACAGCAACATTATTGTGGGAAACTCGATGTTCTGTGCACCAAGTGCAATGCACTTCATTTTGATACGAACAAGCCATCCGACAGACTATTCACTCAATGCTGCAACAAAGGAAAAGTATACATGGAGCCCATTAAAGTTGCACCTTTAATAGAAAGTCTAATGACAGGCACTCATAAGCATTCCAAAAATTTCAAACAAAATATTCGCTCAATCAACAGTTCATTAGCATTTGCTTCCATGGGGGCAAACATTCCTCCTCCTCCTGGTTATGGACCATACTGCTTTAGAATTAATGGCCAGATTTACCACCGAACTGCATCTCTTCATCCACACAATGAGGAGAACCCAAAGTTTGCACAACTATATATTCTTGACCCCGATGAGGCGCTAAACAACGCCTCATGATTAATGAAAATTCAAAATGCAACCCTGAGCTCATGACAGAGTTAAGCACCTTCATGGATAAAAACAATCCATTTGCTGAGGCCTGCAAAATGTTATATGAGGTTGAACAAGAATCCTTACATGAGGCTATACAAAATGGCACTATAACACCAACTGTCACCATGGCGATAGTACAAGATCGCACGGACGATCAACGCAGATACAATGCACCTCGCAGTAATGAGGTAGCAATTATTTTCCAAAATGATGATGGAGAACCTCCTCTCGAACGAGATCTTATCATTCATTGCCGAACGCAAAACCCAGAAAGAAAAACAGAAAGAATAAGCATTTTAGATCCAAACTTAGAGCCGATGCTATATCCACTTTTATTTCCTTTCGGGGACCAAAGTTGGTCACCTCGCATTAAACTTAACTACACCCCTACTACTGTGAAAACCATACGCAGCCATTCGTCTGCTAAGCCAAGAGAAAGAGTCACTCAAATGCAATTTTACAGCTACATGCTTTCCATCCGAAAAGATTTCAACCCATTTTTAAATGCAGGCAAATTAACTCAACAGTACTTTGTAGACGCGTGTGTTAAGACCGAAGGTAACCGTCTCAATTATGTACAACAACATCAGTCCAAATTACGATTTGAAAAATACACAGGTCTCATGGACCATCTACAAAACGCTGCCAAAGAACAGGGCTTGATACCAGGAAAAGCAGTAATACTTCCATCAACATTCCAGGGTAGTCCCAGAAACATGCTGCAAAACTACCAAGACGCCATCATGGCTATTGTGCGAAAATATGGTAAGCCTGACTTCTTCATAACAATGACATGCAACCCAAAATGGCCAGAAATTATAGAAAATATTACAGAAGGGCAAGCAGTGGAATACCGCCCTGGTTTGGTGCCAAAGTTTTCAACTTAAAGCTAAAAGAACTACTACACGACATCACAAACAAACATGTGTTAGGTAAACCTGTCGCTAAAATTCATGTAATAGAGTTTCAAAAACATGGATTACCTCATGCCCATATTTTACTCATATTATCACCTCAAGATAAGCTTAAAGATGCTGATGCTATTGATAGCTTCATTTCAGCAGAAATCCCCGACATTCACGCACAACCCCGATTACATGCAATAGTCATCAAACACATGATACATGGACCATGTGGCCCTCAGAATATTAATTCACCATGCATGGCTGATGGTGTTTGCTCAAAAAACTACCCAAAACCATACCAAGACCAAACGTTGTCCAACATGGACGGCTATCCACTGTACCGGAGAACACAAACATCTGCTTCTATTGAAGTAAATGGAAAAATAATCAATAACTCTTGGGTCGTGCCGTACAACCCATTATTATCTTTAAAATACAACTGCCATATAAACGTTGAGAGCTGCGCTTCTATTAAAAGTGTAAAGTACTTATTCAAATACATCTATAAAGGACATGACTGTGCAAATATTTCCATCAAAGAACATGCAACGCTCCATCATGACGAGATCACCTCCTTCATGGATTCTAGATATGTGACAGCTCCAGAAGCGGCATGGCGTCTTCTTGGATTCAAAATGCACCATCAAACACATACCATCGTGCGCTTACAAATCCATCTTCCTGACGAACAGTCGGTATACTTTAATGAAGATAACATCAGGAACGCTATAGAAAGAACACAATCAAGAGACACAACATTGACAGCTTGGTTCACCTTAAACAGAGTAGATGTGGCTGCACGTGAATTCCTGTATACTTATATTCCACAACATTATGTATTTCATCAGAAAAAAACAACATGGGAAAGGAGATTGAGACATCGAGAAAATAACACTATTGGGCGAATGTACTCTGTTAACATAAATTCAGATGTTGAGAGATTTTGCTTAAGATTACTTTTACTCCATATTAAAGGAGCCACCTCATTTGAACATATCCGAACAGTTGGTGGTGTCCATTTTCCAACATTCAAAGAAGCTGCTCAAAGACTCGGTCTTTTTCAGGATGATGAATTATGGGACTTGACTCTTCACGAAGCTTCAAATGAGATGATGCCTCAACTGCTTCGAGAGCTTTTTGCCAACATTTGTGCCCTTGTATCTCCACCAAATGCTAAAGAACTGTTTGAAAAATATAAACACCAACTCATTGAAGACTTCTCAAGACATCCAGGCCACACACCAGACTGCCATACATGTCTCAATAGTGCACTATTAGACATTCAAGACATTTTAATTGTTAACGGGAAAAAATGTCAGGATTTCGGTTTACCAACGCCTACCGACTATTCAACCGTCAAAACAACAGACATTTATGATGCGGTTCATCAAAGTCACATCGGAGTACAAATGCAGGCGGCTTTAAATGATCAACAAAGAGAAACTTTCGAAGACATTCTTTCTGCAACCCAAAACGATACTTTACCCCAAAGGTGCTACTTTATCGATGGTCCTGGAGGTAGTGGCAAAACATACCTATACCAAACTTTATTACATTCATTTAGAGGAAACAAACAAATAGCATTAGCTGTTGCTTCTACAGGAATTGCTGCTAATTTACTAGAGGGTGGTCGCACATATCACTCACAATTCAAACTGCCTGTTCCTTTGTTGGACACTTCTACATCTTCAATGAGGCAAACATCTAATGATGCCACAATCCTTAGAAAAACAAAAATTATAATTTGGGATGAATCAACCATGGCTCCAAGTAATGCTCTCAGATGCGTTGACAAACTCCTGCAAGAGCTCATGAAAAACAACAAACCATTTGGCGGAAAAAACAATTATCCTCGGCGGCGATTTCCGACAAACTCTACCTGTTGTGGCACATGGCAGTCGATCAGCAATCGTAGAATCCAGCATTAAATTCAATTCACTATGGGATAAATTTAAGATCATAAAGCTGCAAACTAATGTAAGATCTGTGGATCCAGAGTTCAGCTCTTGGCTAATTAATCTTGGCGATGGAAAACTCACAAACGAACATGGCTTCCATCAAGATATATTTCAGATACCACCTACAATGATCTGCAAAAACTCCATTGTCAAAGAAATTTATGGTGACCATTTACAACCTGATCATATTTCGCAGTTTGAGAAAACTGCAATTTTATGCCCCAAAAATTGTGATGTGGACAACATCAATGAAGAAGTGCTTAGTTTGTTAGAAGGTGAGAGCAGAACATATTTAAGCACTGATTCTATTGATGATGAATCACAGGAAGACAAGGATAATTACCCCATTGAGTTCTTAAATGAATTGACTCCTTCAGGAATGCCAGTTCATAAACTGAAACTAAAAATTGGCAGTATTATTATGCTCCTGCGTAACCTGAATACAAAGAGAGGCCTGTGTAATGGAACAAGACTGATTGTGACAGCTATGCGACAAAATCTGCTCATTGCTAAAGTTTTAACACCTACCTCAGAACCAAAAAACATTTTCATTCCTCGAATTGATTTAGCACCAAGTAACACCGAACTGCCATTTGTTTTGCGAAGGAGACAATTTCCAGTTAAATTGGCCTTTGCAATGACTATTAACAAATCCCAAGGACAAACCTTTGACAGAGTTGGCATATATTTACCAGACCCCGTCTTCAGCCATGGACAACTATATGTTGCATTCTCCCGAGTCAAGAGCTCTGCGGACGTTAAAATAAAACTCATCGATGGACGTGAACAAGGCTACCTATTACCAGGGACTGATGCATGTTTCACTAAAAATGTTGTATTTAAAGAAATTTATTCAAAATAGTCACTAAAAATATTTAACGTTGCTTCATGCTTCTGTGTTTTCCTTTCGACAAACATTCATACGCACCACACTCATCAATAGACTGCCCTCTGGGCAGGCTTTCCACCTAGTATATCATAATTATATATATACGTCATGTTCCTGCAGAATGCTATAACAAAAAATGTAAAAAATGTGAATTCAATAAAATTTCAATCATCCACAGTTGTGTAAGTGTTTTTTTTTTCACATTTTATTATCCGATCCTTTGCGGTTATATTCTATGGGGTAGACTTGGGAACCCATTTTTTTTTTTTTGTGGGGGGGGATTACGTGATTTTAGCTAAACCCCCCCCCAAAAAAAAATCATTGGTGAAGCATCATTGTTCACATTATAATTGAAATGTGAACAATAATGCTGCATCAAAAAAAAAAAAAAAAGCACGTTTTTATTTTTTATTAATTAATTAATTGTTTTTTAATTTTTATTTTTTACACTTTTATTTTACTTTTTTTCATTGTCATGTTTGATATCGTTGGAAAGGCCATGCTCAGACCTTTCCATCGATATCAGGCATGACCCCCTAGCTGCCACCGATCAGGAGATAAAGGGGTTCAAAGAACCCCCCTATCTCCTGCAAGGATTTCCATAGGAAATCCCTTTGCAGCTAGGGGCTTCCCCAGTTAACTGACATCATCGCGCATGGCGCGATGAGTCAGTTGACGTGGGGGGGGACCCAGAGGTGGGGCTGCCATCCAAGATGGCGGCCCCCACCGGAAATAGGCCGCGATCGGGCACAAATTAGTGCCGGTCGCGACCTGGCAACTCATGGGTTAACCCCCATACATCGCTGGAAAGGTCAGGCTGTGACCCTTCCAGCGATGCTGGCCACAGCCTTGTAGCACCCGGCGATGGGGAGATAGAGGGATCCGAAGGATCCCTCTCCTCCCCTCCAGGCGCCCATGCTCTGGCGGGGGGGGGGGCACATTTCACCTGTGTGTTGAGCTCATTTTGACCATTGTGTTTTATTACACGGCCCAGATGGATGATATATCCTTTTTAATATATTCTATAGGGTGCATTTGTTAAATAATAAGTTAGAATTGGGAATTCTTTACTGTATTTTTCTGAGAAAATATGCAATTTTAACTAAAACTGGAAACAATTTAATTTTTCGTTAGCACAGCACCAGTCTACACATTTTAATTGAAAAGTGAACAATAACGTTGCATTAATAAATAATGCTCTGGCCTTTCCAATGATAACATACATGACCGCTTGGCTGCCACCGATCGGGAGGTACAAGGGTGCAAAGGACCCCCTATCTCTACCACAGGGAAATCCCTAGGCAGCTAGGGGTTAATTCCCTATCTGATGTCATTGCACCATGTATGACAATGTCAGTGAATGAGGGGAGGCCCTGAGGCGGGGCTAACGTCAGCCCCCCCCCCTGGAAGTAGGCCGCGATCGGCGCAGGATCGCACATGGCACCTAAAGGGGTTAAAGCGAGGCATCGCTGGAAAGGTCAGGCAGTGACCTTTCAAGGGATTTAAACCCCCCCCACACTGGGAGGGGTTTAAAAAAGCTGGTCTGAGTTCGTTGCAACACCATGGGTCCCCAGACATAGAGGTGAGTATAGGGCGGGTGGAAGCACTGACTGCATGATGTGTGAGGGACGTGCTCTACACAATATAAGGATGTTCCGCACATGTCGTTCGCAGCGAAAGGTTTAATATACACTATATTGCCAAAAGTATTGGCTCACCATCCAAATAATCAGAATCCGGTGTTCCAATCACTTCCTTGGCTACAGGTGTATAAAATCAAGCACCTAGGCATGCAGACTGTTTTTACCAACATTTTGTGAAAGAATGTGTCGCTCTCAGGAGCTCAGTGAATTCCAGCGTGGAGCTGTGGATAGGATGCCACCTGTGCAACAAATCCAGTCGTGAAATTTCCTCGCTCCTAAATATTCCACAGTCACCTGTCAGCTGTATTATAAGAACGTGGAAGTGTTTGGGAACGACAGCAACTCAGCCACCAAGTGGTAGGCCACGTTAACTGACGGAGCGGGGTCAGCGGATGCTGAGGCGCATAGTGCGAAGAGGTCTCCAACTTTCTGCAGAGTCAATCGCTAAAGACCTCCAAACTTCATGTGGCCTTCAGATTAGTTCAAGAACAGTTTCCACGGCCGAGCAGCTGCATCCAAGCCATACATCACCAAGTGCAATGCAGTGGTGTAAAGCACGCCGCCACTGGACTCTAGAGCAGAGGAGACGCGTTCTCTGGAGTGACGAATCGCGCTTCTCCATATGGCAATCTGATGGACGAGTCTGGGTTTGGCGGTTGCCAGGAGGACGGTACTTGTCTGACTGCATTGTGCCAAGTGTAAATGGAGGGGGATTATGGTGTGGGGTTGTTTTTCAGGAGCTGGGCTTGGCCCCTTAGTTCCAGTGAAAGGAACTCTGAATGCTTCAGCATACCAAGACATTTTGGACAATTCCATGCTCCCAACCTTGTGGGAACAGTTGGAGCTGGCCCCTTCCTCTTCCAACATGACTGTGCACCAGTGCACAAAGCAAGGTCCATAAAGACATGGATGACAGAGTCTGGTGTGGATGAACTTGACTGGCCTGCACAGAGTCCTGACCTCAACCCGATAGAACACCTTTGGGATGGATTAGAGAGGAGTCTGAGAGCCAGGCCTTCTCATCCAACATCAGTGTGTGACCTCACAAATGCACTTCTGGAAGAATGGTGAAAAATTCCCATAAACCCCCTCCTAAACCTTGTGGACAGCCTTCCCAGAAGAGGTGAAGCTGTTATAGCTGCAAAGGGTGGAGCGACGTCATATTGAACCCTATGGATTAGGAATGGGATGTCACTTAAATTCATATGTGAGTCAAGGCAGGTGAGCCAACACTTTTGGCAATGTAGTGTACATGTATATAGTGTATATTTTGTTCTGTTTTTGTGCAGCTCTTAATGTGAGTTTTGGAATTAAAACCACTGCTTTTACCTCAGCGTACTATGCCATAAACTTCACATAACCATCAGTAACGTTTGGGCAGCATCAGGCCCGTCTTTAATATTGATTGGACCCTGGGCAAACATTTTTCTTGGGCCCCCCCTGCCCGAATGCCACACCCACCACATCAGTTTGCGCTCTACCCCCACAGTAATACGCAGTGTTCATAAGCATAACACAGAGCTGCACAGCAATAAAACTCGCAGTAATGTGCACAGAGGCAGCTCTAGACTTTGCGAGGCCTTAGGCTAAACTCAAGCATGAGGCTCCTACTGACACGCACAATATAAAAAATGCAAGCGATACAATATTAACAGTATAAATTGCGGATTTTATAACAGACAAAATCATATGATCTTATAATTTATAGCTTTTAGAAATATATTAGTCTCACATACACACCTCATTTTACAGTGATGTTTATTGCTGTGGAGCTCTGTGATATGTGTGGTGTGTATGAGCATATCACAGAGCTCCACAGCAATAAAACTCACATTCAAACACACTGCACATTACTTTGAGTTTTATAGCTGTGGAGCTCTGTGATATGGTCATACACACTGTATTTTGATGTGAGGTTTATTGTTGTGGACCTCTGATACAGTAATGTGCAGTGTGTATAACCGTATCAGAGGTCCACAGAAATAAACATCATAGTAATGTGCGGTGTGTATGACCGTATTACAGCTCCACAGCAATAAAACTCACAGCAATATGCAGTGTATCACTGTATCACAGAGATCCACAGCAATAAAACTCACTCAAACACACTGCACATTTCTGAGAGTTTTATTGCTGTGGAGCTGTGATATGCTCATACATGCTGCACATTACTGTGGATTATGATGATGATGGAGTATATTTAAAAGGAAACAAAATAGCAAAACAAGAGGACATACAGGGTTATCCAAAGAGATTCGAAAAGTCACCGCACATTCGGTGACTTTTCGTTCTCTTCAATTCGGTTCCTTTTGCCGATCCCATTTCGGTGACCCTGCAGTGTATTCAGCAAACACCACAGGGTCCCCGAATTGCAGGGAAAAGCTGCCGAACACCTGACGAACACTAACCGAATGCACGCTGAAAACAAGCAAAAACATCTGGATTAACCTTTGAAGAAGCCGAACAGGAGCCGAACAGGAGCCGAACAGGAGCCGAATCACACAGAGCCGAAGCAGCTGTGACATAGAGGAGGCAGTGAATAAATTAGAAAAACCATTTGTATGAATCTGGGAAAATGAAACGCTGTTTGCAGAGAAACTACTGAGCGAAAATGTCTGAAATTTTCACAGGAGGTCCAGGGAATGATAATAAAGAGGGCTGTTACAAAAAAAATAAGTAACTGAAAAAAAAAAAAAAATCGGACTTTTAAAAAAAAAAAAAAAATATCAGAAAAATGCTTAACCACTTCAATGCTAAGGACGCGCTCAGCGCGTCCTCAGCATTGCCCCTGGTATGCGGAGGACGCGCTGAGCGCGTCCTCGCATTGGGGTCAGCGTTCGGCCGGGTTCCGGCCGATCGCTGGCCCCTCCGGTGCGGGCTGACATCCTGGATGTCAGCCCGGCATCCGGAGCAGTGGCCGCCATTATTATGTGTCATCGCGCCCCGCGATGACACATAATTCAGGCGCCCCCCCCGCATGTGCGGAGGAGGCGCCTGAAAGGGAGGGGGGGGAGGTCCTTCGGACCTCTCTCCCTCCGATCGGCGGCTCACAGGGGCTTAACCCAGGCATCATTTGGGAGGGCACAGCCTGCCCTTCCAAATGATGCCTGGCATTAACCCCTGGGGAGCTGGATCGCAAATCGGCGCTGAAAAGCGCCGATTTGCGATCCTTCCCGGGAGCTGGCCGACATCTTGGATGTCGGCCAAGCTTCCGGGAACTCCCCCAGAGGACTGGCGTCATCGTGCGCAGCACGATGACGCCAGTCCTAGCATTAACCCTAACTGCCACGAACTGTGGAGATAGGGAGTTCCAATGAACTCCCTATCTCCCGATCCGTGGCAGTTAGGGGTTAAATTTTGATATCGTTGGATCGGCCAGAGCATGGCCGTTCCAACGATACCAAACATGAAAGTAAAAAAAAATGTAAAAAAAAATAAAAAATAAAAATAAAAATAAAAAAAAATTAAAAAAAAAAAATTAAAAAAAAAAAATAAACACTTTTTTTTTTTTTTTTTGTTTTGTTAATGCAGCAATATTGTTCCATTTCAATTATAATGTGAACAATGATGCTGCATTAACGATTTTTGTATGCGGTGCGTTTGTTAAAAATGGTGTCATTTTTCCCCAAAAAAAAATGTAACGAGACCCCATCTCTAATTTTTTTAACAAGCGCACCCCATACAAAATATAACCGCAATTGCTCGCATGTTAAAATGTGGAAAAAAAACACTTTACACGCTGTAAATTATTGAAAATACATATTTTATTGCATTTTTTGTTATAATATACAAACATGACATAACGTATACATATAATAATGACATATTATGAATCTACCGAGTCTGACGGAAAGAACGATATATAATATGTCGATGTCATATACTAAAATAAGCCTTCAAAACAGGTTTAAACATGATGCGCAAAACAGGTAAAAATGACCTCAGCACAGGGGCGGGAAAAGCCTCAGCAGCGAAAGGGTTAAAGTATCCTAAAAAATCTGTAAATAAAGAGACTTTTTGCTGCAGAATTTTATAATGAACGGTTTATTAGATATTGAATTAAAACGGGAATATTTTTAACATTGAAGCCTATGGATTCTCCTGAATAACCTGCCGAATTAACCACCGAATGGCAGGACATTAGGGGAACCTTTCACTGCTGGTTTGTGTTCTCTGAATAGCCGAAGCATTGCTTCTCTATGGGGATTTCACTGCCCTCGAACAGGCACCGAACAGGCACCGTATGTGCAGGCAATTCGCAAGGATTTGGTGAATTGCCTGCTCTCTGAATAGCCGAATGTCCAGGAAAGGTAACCGAACACTGATTTTCAGCATTCGGTTACCTTTCTCAAGCAATTCGAATCTCTTTGGATAACCCTGATAGTCTTACAGGGTTATCCAAAGAGATTCGAAAAGTCACCGCACGTTCGGTGACTTTTCGTTCTCTTCAATTCGGTTCCTTTTGCCGATTGCATTTCGGTGACCCTGCGGTGTATTCAGCAAACAGCACAGGGTCCCCGAATTGCAGGGAAAAGCTGCCGCAAACCTGACGACACTAACCGAATGCACGCTGAAAACAAGCAAAAACATCTGGATTAACCTTTGAAAAAGACGAACAGGAGCCGAACAGGAGCCGAACATGAGCCGAATCACACAGAGCCGAAGCAGCTGTGACGTAGAGGAGGCAGTGAATAAATTAGAAAAACCATTTGTATGAATCTGGGAAAAAGAAACGCTGTTTGCAAAGAAAACTACTGAGCGAAAATGTCTGAAATTTTCACAGGAGGTCCAGGGAATGATAATAAAGAGGCTGTTACAAAAAAAATAAGCAAACTGAAAAAAAAAAAAAAAAAAATCGGACTTTTAATTTTTTTTTAAAAATTCAGAAAAATGCTTAAAGTGTCCTAAAAAATCTATAAATAAAGAGACTTTTTGCTGCAGAATTTTATAATGAACGGTTTATTAGATATTGAATTAAAACGGGAAATATTTTAACATTGAAGCCTATGGGATTCTCCTGAATAAACCTGCCGAATTAAACCACCGAATGGCAGGGCATTAGGGGAACCTTTCACTGCTGGTTTGTGTTCTCTGAATAGCCGAAGCAGTGCTTTATCATGGGGATTTCACTGCCCTCGAACAGGCACCGAACAGGCACCGTATGTGCAGGCAATTCGCCAGGATTTGGCGAATTGCCTGCTCTCTGGATAGCCGAATGGCCAGGAAAGGTAACCGAACGCTGATTTTCAGCGTTCGGTTACCTTTCTCAAGCAATTCGGATCTCTTTGGATAACCCTGCTAGACTAGAGGGGCAAAGGTTTAAAAGTAACATCAGGAAGCATTATTTTACTGAGAGGGTGGTGGATACATGGAACAGTCTTCCAGTAGAAGTGGTAGAGGCCAAAACAGTAATTGAATTTAAGCAAGCATGGGATAGTCATAAGGCTATCCTAAACAAAAGATAAATCCAGGTAAAGTATCCATGTAATTGGGCGACTAGATGGGCCGAAAGGTTCTTATCTGCCGACATTTTTCTGTTTCTATGTTTCTATTATATTGTTTATATTTATATATATTTATATTGAGCTCTGATACAATAATGTGCAGTCAAGAGTTTTAGTTCTCTGGAGCTTGTGCTATGCTCATACACACTGTGCAATTGTTTTTATTGTGGTTTGCAGGAGGCAAAAAAAAAAATCGGTATTTTCTCAAGGGGGAGGCTAATAAATAAAATGTGTTGTTGGGGGGGGGGTCAAATCTGTTTTTACTATGGGGTTTATTTTTGGAAAGTAATTTTTGTCCAGTTGGAGGCAAATTGTTTTCCTTAGGAGTTTTTTCCGGAAGAAGGGTGAAGTTTTTTTCCCCCCAGTGAAGGCAGATAAATCTGTCTTGCTTTGGTGTAAATTCATCACACGGAGAGGGGGGGGGGGTTAAAATAACCCAAATGATATTTTTTTTCTGGGGAGAGGGTGGCCAGATTTAAACTTACTGTAATGTTCACCACAGTAGTGTGTGCTGTCTGTGAGTATATCAGAGAGAGCTCCACAGCAATAAAAGAGTTAATATGGAAGGTGAACACTACAGAAAGCTTCCAGTGACCCTGAAACATAGCCCCCCCCCCCACACACACACACCAGCTTAAAGCTGCTTTCATGAAAGAAGTGAAGAATGCAGGGAGGAGGGAGGAGAGAGGAGGGCAGTCTGGGAGAAAGTAAACAAAACAGGGAACAGGAGAGAGGAAGGGGGAGAGTTAATGTGTGGCATTTAGTGAAGACATAAGCCGAGGAGAGAGCATTCTCAAGGTCTGCAGTGTCTGCTGAAAAAACCTCCACTACCTGTTCTTATCAGTCGCTGGCTGCAGACTGCAATCACTCTGTCTCCTCAGCAGCAGCTCCCGGCCACGTGCCCACAGTGTGCAATGCGCGGGGCCAGGATGGTGAGGGGGAATAGGGGAGGAGCCGGATACAGAAGCCTCGTGTGTCGTCTGGGCGCACAGCAGGATTGCATCCACAGACAATGTACATGGGCCTAAGGAGCAGCTGCTTTGGGCCCCTCAACAATGACTGGGCCGGGGCAGCTGCCCCCTTTGCCCCGTGTTAAAGACGGCCCTGGGCAGCATCTACTACACCGCACATTACTGTGAGCTTTGTTGCTGTGGAGCTCTGTGATACGCTCATATACACCACACATTACTGTGAGTTTTATTGCTGAGGAGCTCTGTAATACAGTAATGTGCGGTGTGTATGAGCGTGAGTTTTATTGCTGTGGAGCTCTGTGATACGCTCATACACACTGCACATTACTGTGAGTTTTATTGCTGTGGATTCTGTGATATGCGCATGATTGTGGGGGGGGGGGGCAGCATTTCACCCTTGGACCCAGGCAGCATAATGTCTTTGGGAGTGTAATTTCTATGTTTTGTTTGTTATTGTGACAATGGCGGTGGGGATTTCTGGGGTGCGTCCCTGGGAAAGTCTGATACAGAGAACTAAGAAGTCCTTCACCCATGTCCGGTACCTGGCCTTAAAGTTGCTGGAGTTAGCAATGGTGGATAAGCGGGTAACCTAGAAGGCACGGATAGCAAAAAAGGAAGGGAAGCACCAGTCTTTAGGCAGCTGGCAGCCACTGAAAGGGGAGAAACGAATAACAAATAATGCTCCGAGCCTGATGAGAAGATGAAAGGAAACTTTAGGTAATAATGAAACCGTACGAAATCCAAGCAGAGTCGAGGGGAAATACACAATGCGTGAGCCAAAGCCGGGTCAATACTCCGGGAGACCGTCAAATAGAGCAATAATAGCACTTAAGGGTCAGAACAAGCTGAAACCATGAAAAGGCATCAGAAATAGGGATCAAGAAGTTAAAATATTACGCCCTTTAACTCTGGTCGACATCATCAAGGAGTGCCAGAAGGTCGGGGCACGTGCGTGATTAGGTCAGAAGCTGTGACATGAGGGGGAGTGGTCGGCGGCAGAGCGAGGAAGACTTGGATCTGTGGAGCACCGATCTTTTCTACCTACTCGATGGCCCTGGTGGTGCTTTTGGTCCGGCCCATAGCCCTCAGCGGTTGCCCTGCCGTCGGCCATCATTGAGTGAAGCACCGGAGACTGTTGACTCCCCCCTGACTCCCGGTGGCCATTTTGGAGGCCTGGTGTGACTGCGCCTTTCCTGCCTCACGAGGTGAAGCCCTGTCCCTAGATGGGGAAGAAGGACAAGGGCGGCGGAAGGTACCCACCCGCCCCCTGACATCCGTCTTTCAATGGCTGGGGGGATAGGGCGATGGGCAGCTGCGTCCCGCCTTGTCTGGCACTGACTCGGAGGTGGAGGAGGCAGATGTCCCTCCTGTTCTGCACACGGCACCACCGGCCCTGGGATAAGATGCGCTTCCCGCCACTAAGGGCGATATCCGCGCACTCCTGGAGGATGCCAGGAAATCCTGGCAGGCAGATTTTCAATCCCTTGGTGTGGCAGTCGTTGAGACTCAGGCACAGGTGGAGGTCCTTTGGACCCGCACGCAGACGGTTGAGGGCTCACAGGCCGCGACATCCACCACCGTGTGGGCTCTACAGCAGCAGATCAACAGCCTACAATCCGCCGTGCTGACCTTAGAAGCGAGGCACAGGCGCCAGAATGGAAAATTTAGAGGGGTGCCGGAAATGGTGCAAGACTCGGACTTACTGCCTTATGTTACGTGATTTTAGGAGACTGTTCTCGGTCCAACGGACCAGCTACGGGACCCTGTGCTAGCGGCCCTCCGCATGCGGAAGGCACCATGGCTCCAGCTAAAGCATCACGCTCCGAGAAGTGGCCCTGCATTCCTCGTTATTCTGTACAATGCGGAATGTGACCACAGTCCCCTTTTGAGGGGGCCTCTATTGCCGGGTTCCTGACCTGCCTTTCCTGGTACTGGCCGCTCGGTGACAATTTTGGCCTGTTACAACACTCTTACGCGCTCACGCCACTGGATACAAATGGGACGCCTCTGGCTCCCTCGTTATCACAGCAGAGGATGGACAGACACTAGTGGCCACTACAGTGGACCAAGCTGAGGGACATCTTCATACCTTTGGGCCTCCTCGCTGCCCTCCCAAGCCAGGCACCTGAGCGTTCGCCCGTGGGCTCTCCCCATCTCCCCGCGATCCAGAATGAGCCTGGGTACCTGTGATGTCACGGCTAATACACCGGCCCCAATCCGTGTAACCTTTTCCCCCTTTTTTCGTATCTTTGGGGTGCTTACACTGTGGGTGATTATGTGAGGTTTTCTCCATTCCCCTCCCCCTACCACTTTTTTTTTTTTCTTTTGGAATTTTCTGGATGGACCCACGGTGCGCCATCTTGGTTTTTCTACCATGCTTGGCCCTCAGACCTCCGGGCCTCGTGACATTGACCCTCCATGGCCTCCCCTGGGAGTGCGCCAGGAGAGTCACGGTTATGGCCTTTGCCACTCTCCACACCCCTCTCCCTTCTTTTTTTCTTTCTTTCGTCATCTCTCCCACATAGCGACATAACACTCATGGATAACGTCCCCAGCTCATGGATAACGTCCCCAGCTCATGGATATTGGCCCCAGCTCATGGATATTGGCCCCAGCTCATGGATGTGCCCTGTTAATGGATAATGCCCCAGCTCACACATGGATTTGCCCCAGCTCACACATGGATTTGCCCCAGCTCATGGATTTCCCCTGCTCCCCCAGCTCACCTGGAGCTCTTCGTGATGATACTTACCTTCCTGGGTCGACGCCGGGAAAGTCTCCGCGTGCGCTCGTTGGAAGGACCCCAGCCGCGACCACGTGGGACCATGTGATCGCGGCTGGGGGCCTTCCAACAAGCGCACGCGCGGAAACTTTCCCGGCGTCGCTCAGGAAGGAAACACAGTGAGCAGCTGCAGGGCCTGTCCGAATGCCGATAGAGCTTTCGGACAGCCGCCCCAGCCCCTCGGATGCCGGCTCAATGCCGGCTTCCGGTATCGGGGGAAATATCGGGGGGTACTGCACGAGTACCAAGTACTCCTGCAGTACCCAGTATCGGCACCGATACTGGTATCGGTGCAACCCTAATACTAACTCTAACCAAGACACTATCCCTAAAACAAACCTTAACATTATCCCTAAAACAAATCTTCATACTAACTCTAACCAAGACACTATCCCTAAAACAAACCTTCATACTAACTCTAACCCAGACACTATCCCTAAAACAAACCTTCATACTAACTCTAACCCAGACACTATCCCCAAAACAAACCTTCATACTAACGCTAACCCAGACACTATCCCTAAAACAAACCTTAACATTATCCCTAAAACAAATCTTCATACTAACTCTAACCAAGACACTATCCCTAAAACAAACCTTCATACTAACGCTAACCCAGACACTATCCCTAAAACAAACCTTCATACTAACTCTAACCCAGACACTATCCCTAAAACAAACCTTCATACTAACTCTAACCCAGACACTATCCCTAAAACAAACCTTCAAACTAACGCTAACCCAGACACTATCCCTAAAACAAACCTTCATACTAACTCTAACCCAGACACTATCCCCAAAACAAACCTTCATACTAACGCTAACCCAGACACTATCCCTAAAACAAACCTTCATACTAACTCTAACCCAGACACTATCCCTAAAACAAACCTTCATACTAACTCTAACCCAGACACTATCCCTAAAACAAACCTTCATACTAACTCTAACCCAGACACTATCCCTAAAACAAACCTTCATACTAACTCTAACCATGACACTATCCCTAAAACAAACCTTCATACTAACTAACCCAGACACTATCCCTAAAACAAACCTTCATACTAACTCTAACCCAGACACTATCCCTAAAACAAACCTTCGTACTAACTCTAACCCAGACACTATCCCTAAAACAAACCTTCATACTAACTCTAACCATGACACTATCCCTAAAACAAACCTTCATACTAACTAACCCAGACACTATCCCTAAAACAAACCTTCATACTAACTCTAACCCAGACACTATCCCTAAAACAAACCTTCATACTAACTCTAACCCAGACACTATCCCTAAAACAAACCCTAACTCTAAAACTAACTCACCATATAAATCTAAAACAAGGCTAATTGCAAAGCACTATTTTTAGCCGTAGAATTAACCTTAGCCCTAAAATGTATTCTAGCCCTGTAACTAACCTTGTTCTAAAACTAGTCCTAAAACAAAACCTAAAACTAACCCTAGCCCCAAAACTATCTCTAATCCTAAAAATCACCCACAAAAAAAAACCTAAACCTTCTTGCTGTTTAAAAACGCTTTGGTATGTCTGTTTATTAACAATGGTACTATCCCTGAGAAAACAATGCAAACTATACCTACACAAAGGATCACCCTGTACTGTTATACAATAATCATATATAAATACACTATCACTCACTGTCTGGTAGTGTGGCCGAGCGGTCTAAGGCGCTGGATTTAGGCTCCAGTCTCTCTGGAGGCGTGGGTTCGAATCCCACCGCTGCCAACAATGCTTTTATTGGATGTTTATCTTAAATAATCTAAATTTAAAGGTGTTCCTAATTTTAGGATGACAAACACTTGGTGGGTCATTTAGCATTTTTATGTTGGGGTTTTGGAGGGGTTTAGGGGGACAAATCCTAAAAGACTAAGGACACTATTTTATACTTAACGCTAATGTTAGCACTTGGATGTGTAGTAGGTATTCTGGAACCCCAGGGTCATCTGCAAGAAGTGAATGTCACATGATGCCTGATATGATTGAAGTCAGATAGCTTAACTCATCCCCTTTTGAAAGCTCACAAAGTCCTTTTTATTGTAGTTTTTCAATTTATTGAAAAAGTAACCACACATAAAAGGTGACTTGTGGGTAGAGGCAGTGGTGTATTTTGGCCTAGGTCGACTAGGCCTAGGCCTAGGGTGGCACTTTCCAGGGGGGGTGGCCCCACCTCTAAAAAAAATAAAATAAATAAATAAATAAAAAATCACTTTTGCAAAGTATTTTACCAGGAAGGATACATTGAGATTTCACAAATATAGGCCTAGGCTTTCACTTTCCAGGGGGCAGCAAAAAACCTCACCACTAAATGGGTTACTCACAGAGCACCGAAATGATGCCAACATTTTGGTGTTCTGTAGTTCCCTGCACTTCGGGGAATAAAATTTCCCCACCCTGCAGTGAATTCACCATTCACTGCAGGGTCCCCAAAGTGCATGGAGTCGGCCGCTGAATGCTATCACCGCAAACCCGTGGCCTGCTGTTTTCAAAAGAACTACTGAACGAAAATGTCTGGAATTTACATATAAGATCCTATGATTGATAATAAAAAGAAAAACTGCTATTAAGAAAAAAGGGGGGAAATTTTGCCCAAAAAAATCAGAAAAATGACTAAAAGGTACTAAAAAAAAATAAAAGTCTTTTTACTGCAGATTAAAATGATAAATGGTTTATTAGATATTGCATAAAAACTGGAATATTTTTAACATTGAAACCTATGGGGTTCGCCTGAATAAACCTGATTGAAACCACCGAACATCAGGGCATTTCACTGCCATTTCTCTGCTGTTTGGTGTCTCTGAATAAATTAACCATTACTTCTCTATGGGGATTTGCACTGCCTTCAAACAGCACCGTACTTGCTGGCAGTTCGCCAAACTTGTGTGCGAGCATATCACAGAGCAGTGGTGTACTTAGGGGAGTGGCGGAGGGCGGGCTGCCCCAGGTACCAGTGATTATTGGGGTGTCATTAGGGGGTACTAGGAGGTGCCACTGTCACTGTGTGTCAGCTTTGAGCTGTGTTCTCAAACAACGAGCAGCGGAGCAGGGCGTTTGCATACGGAATAAAATTGAATAGAATAAAAATCCCCCTCTCCTCCCTCCATAGCTCCTCCCCTGCCCCGCAGCAGCTCTAGGAGAGGGGAGGGGGATATAATTTTTGTGCAGAGAGAGAAGATGACAGTAAACGGCAGGTATGGGGGGGTGTTTATCAGCAGAATATGAAGCCCTGTCTGCTTACTGCTGTTTAAAGTGGACCTTTCCTTAACCAGCACTGCAGTGATAGAAATTTGTCATTGAGCTGCCTGGCTGCTGGTGAGGCTGTGTGCGTGCAGGTCACGCGGTCCGGCCAGCCAGGTGGTACTGAGTCTCAGTACCACCTGACTGGCTGAACCACGTGACACACATGCATGCAGCTGCCCGCCCTTTCGTTAACACGGACTCCAATTCTATTCTGGACTGAACACCCACTGGGAACGGAATCCAAGCCACGGTGCGCACTCTGGCAGTGGCACCCCACTGCTGACAAGATGGCTCCACGCACAGGCACAGCCCTACTGCGGATGGAGGCCGGTAAATATAGAATAAATAATTGCTGTGTGCTCATATACACTCGGTTTGCTGGGCGTTTTATTGCAGTGGATTCTGATGCACTCATACACACCGCACAATGCATTTCTGGGAGTTTTATTGCTGTGGATTCTGAAGCACTCCTACACACCGCACATTGCATTTCTGGGAGTTTTATTGCTGTGGATTCTGATATGCTGACACACACACACCGCACATTGCATTGCTGGGAGTTTTATTGCTGTGGATTCTGTGATACACACTGCATATTACTGTGAGTTTTATTGCCCTGGAGCTCTGGAATACGCTCATACACACCGCACATTACTGTGAGTTTTATTGCTGTGCAGTTCTGTGATATGTACATACACAGTGCCCATTTCTGTGGGTTTTATTGCTGTGCAGCTCTGGGATACGCTCATATGCAGTGCACGTTTCTGTGGGTTTTATTGTTCAACCAATTAGAGTGGCTGTGATCCCGTTTACTTGACATGCGTGGCTGTTCTTTGTAAAAATGCTTGAATTTAAACCTTTCATAATTTTATTTATCTCAATAGATACATATGAAATGGTATACAAAATATACAAGTAGGCACTTGGTATTCACTTTTAATATAAAGAGAGGCAGAGCTCGAAGAGGAAAAGGTGGAGCTTAAAGTGGAAGGGTGGGGATTAACCAGGAAGAGGTGTGCCCTTGACAGGACGGGGTGCCTCAAATTTAAATTGGGGGGTGCACGAGTTTAGTCAGGCCTAGGGCAGCACAAAACCTAAATACACCACTGGTACCACAGAGGGAGCTTCAGTTGGGTCTGCTTTGGAATGGGAGAAGGTGGGTAGAAAGGGGTCTGGGTGAAAGCCGGGTCAATGTTCTTTTCATTACAAAATGCCGGATCCATGTTTTTTTTTTTTTTGAGAAATCACACCGGATCTTTGCATTTTTCAATAAAATATCCTTTAGGATCCACAATTTTTTAACCAGAAAATTGCTGGAATCTAATGGATCCGTGCACTATTTCATAAAAAAAACGCAAGATCCTGCCGAATCCATACATTTCTTTTGAGAAATCACACTAGATCTTTGCATTTTTCACTAAAAATAAAAGTTTTTTTCACTACAGGGTGAAGTCTGGAGATTTGGCGGTAGAAGTGAACAATCTAGACCAAATAGTCGATTTGGAAAGTGAGATAACTGGGAGATTTTTTCTAGTTTGGCTAATTTGAGCTAGAAATTTCACTTCTGTCAATTCTCCTGAGTTTCACCTTTAGTGAATAAACCTGATAATCGCTACATTATTAGAGAGATAAATTCTGATCAGTAGAATTCAGGGGAAGGCAGAGGGCAGTGGAACCAGGCACCACACTAGCAGGGGCACCCAGCAGCCGACACCACTTGCAACACTGAGCATGCCCTCCGTTTTCCCTGTAGGAAGCAAAGGACGTGCCCCACGAGTCCTGTGGAAGCGCGCGGGAACAGCATTCCCGCACTTCTCCCACATTGGGAACGCAGGTTCCCGCTGTGGGCCGACAAAGTTTATCACTGGGGCTGCTAGCGAAATGCATTACCAGCATTCCGCTGGCAACCCTCGACAGGTCGCGTGTTCTTGTGATCGCCAGCGTGCTCCCTTGCGCAGCGCATCCTGTGAAGGCTGTGAGTGACGCGGCCTAAAGCCGAGATGTTGCAAAATCTCGAGAGAGCGAGAGAGAGCAAGCGCGTCACAGCCTTCAGAAGCCAGCAGTCGCATGGAGGAGCACGCTGGTGCTTGCAAGAACATGCGGGTTACCTGATCATGAGGTCTGTGCTGGGAATGTATAATTCTGGGGGCCTGTCTTGGGCATTGTGATGGAACCTATCGTCAATTGGCATCTGGAGGGGGCTGTGGGCTAGCCTCCTGCCCAGCTACTATGGCCCATGATACGGTGGACATTTTAAATATATTTGGTTTTTCACGGTTTTAAACCCCCTGTGACGGAAGCCCCTCCACCATTTAATAGACTATGGGGGAATTGATGGACCTTTCAAAACTATATTTCTCTTTTCACGGTTTTAAACATCCGTCCGCAAACACAAGAGTACTGTCTGTGTGTTATTCTCTTGTACATTTATTGTATAGTGTCTTGTGTATTTTGCGTACATTCCCTCAATTATCTAACCCTTCCCTGTATAGTGTGACCTCTCTATTGTGTAAGTTCTCTATATAAGAAATTCCTCTTGTCTACTCTGCCTTCTCCCACCCCCATTCTCCTGGGAAATTCCATTGTCCATTGTTTGAAGGTCTTGTGCCGTTATCTGCTTTATTGTGTGTAAATGAGGGTGGGGGGGTTGACTGTATCTGTGTGTCTGTGAATAAACTGGCATTCTGTTGTTTGACTTCGAACGGTGAGCCTCATTCTTTCGGCTGCGGTCAAAGCTTTGAGGGAACTGTTGGGAATATTGCTCAGGCGACTGTTATATGGAAGAGAGCCCACGGACGGAGGTACATAGGGTACAGTCGCTCCATCACACCTCCCCCCAGCAAACTAAAGATTTCTGATGTCTGTGTGCAGTGGCGACTCTAGGAACAATATTTAGGGGGGGCACAGAAGATATCGCAGTCAAAACTGGGGGGGGGGGGCACTAATAATTTTCACCACTAAATCATATCACTGAATAAAACTAAGGGCCCAATCACCTGTGAGAGCTAAAACACCATCGCTAAAGGAAACATTTAGCGCGAGTTGCTAAACATAGTGCCTGACGACCCACGAACAGATCACCTTGTCTGCAGTAGTCCATGAACAAGGTCGTTTAGCGCACGCTAGGAAAACTCTAAGACCCGGGCTGAGACCCAGCGCTAATGCGGTTGTGTACAGGATAGAACGTTTTTCCAGTGCCGGGCCATACCTATCCCCCGCCCTCACAAGCTTGAATATGAACACATCCAGTGAATAACCTCACACCCCTGCATTATTAAAATCATCCAAGGTGGCCGTATCATCCATGTTTTGATGCACACATATATTAAGGCTCATGGGCATTGCATGATAAATGCCACCCAACAGCAGGTAGAATCATTACACTGCATTTAATAGATCCAAAAGGAAGGCCAGGTGAGCGACAAAAATTTCCCCTGCAGCATATAAATAATACATGTTTCAGGGCAAGACTTATTCACATGTCCCTTTAAACATGGTCCACACAGTCACCCTAATAATCAACCGCTTCCATACTATGAATAACCCCCAGCATAAAATGTTTAAAATTAGGCAATATATTAGAATTAGGATATATGTGGATAAAGGATACTTTTATAATAGAGCCGACTGCAACAGCAACGACAATGCGGACCAGATCCATTGCTATAGTGTATGGGGCCAAGAGAACACCTGTGCTGCATTCCTTTCAATTGCCTGTTAATTTTGGGCGAAGATCTGTATTTTTTTGGAGTTAGCACCGGGTTAAGCAGTAGGTAAAATGTTGCAATTAGCGCCCCTCAAAAATTAGCGCTGGCACCAACTGATCTGTTAGCTGCAAAAGCGCTAGAGATCTCTAGCGCTCCCCATGTTAAGTAAAGGACGCGGAAAGTACAGTAAGCTTGAGCTACAAATCGCTAATAGCGCCGCTAAGAGATTTTTCCCGTTTGTAGCGAGAGGCAAAAGATCTGTTGGTCAGGCGCTAGACTCGATGAACCTGGTGCTAACGCAAAACCATGCCGACGCAAGGGTTAACTCACACCAGGTAATAGTGCCCTAAATAAGTATATATAAATAAGATTCCAAAACCCAGAGTAATGTGATGCAATGATACCTTGTTATTGTACGAACATGATACTTTATTTGCTGCAGTTTGGCAGTTTTCGCTGAATGTCTGATTGCTCCTTCAGCGACTCCACTTTTAGCAAATTACAGTGACCATTCGCTAAATAGGGAATTCACTTTATTTTCGGCGAAATAAATTCCCCAAAATGTGACAAAAAGCAGAGGATCTAAAGATGATTAGACCCTTTAGATTCAAACTTCCATAATAACCCCTGAAATGCCATAAACCCAGGGAAATACAATAAAAATAATAAACAATGTGGCATTTAGCCTACTCATTAACCCCTAAAATGCCATTGATCAAGGTAAAACATGAAATGAATACACTGTGAGGCATATAGCTAACACATTAACCCCTAAGATGCCATTAATCAAGGAAAAAATAAAATGTATAATGTGAGGGATGAAGCCTACCCATTAACCCTTAATATACAACTAAACCAAGGCAAAAACTAATGTAATACACAATGTAATGTATAGTCTGAACATTAACCACTTCACTGCTGAGACATTTCAACCCTGTGAAAATGCTTAAGTTTAAGTGCCTGTTATTATTTAATGTTTTTGACTTTTATTTCAAATGGAATATGGTCATGTTGGGTATCATTGGAAAGGCCAGAATCTGCTCTTTCCAATGACACCTAGATCGTCCATATACGATGCACAGGGACGGAGATACACTGGTCCGAAGAAGTGTGGTAAGCTGGAAGCGGATTTTTGGTGGGGGGGCACATGGGGGGGCAAGGAATAACCTAGGGGGGCAATTGCCCCCCCTTGCCCCCCTGTAGAGTCGCCTATGTCTGTGTGTTATTCCCTTGTGTAGTTATTATAGAGTCTCTCATTGTGTATATTGTGTACATTCCCTCAATTATCTAACCTCTCTGTATAGTGTGATCTCTGTATTAGTACCTGCTCTCTCTATTGTGTAAATTCTCTCTCTCTATAAGAAATTCCTTTTGTTTACCCTGCTTTCTTCCTCCCCCCTTCTTTTCCTAGGAAATCCCATTGTTTGAAGGTCCTGTGCAGTTATCTGTTTGATTGTATGCAAATGTGTGGTCCTTGATGTGTGTCTCTATGAATAAACAGTCGTCAGTTGTATTCTGACCAAGCTTGAAGTCACGACTCTTGATTTGGGGTAGCAGGTGCCGTTTGCTTGTTGTGCCAACGAAAGGCTCCAGGTCTACAGCTTTGGCTTATTTCTGGGGGTGCTAGTCAGGCTCTCTACATGCACCGGGCCTTAAGCTGATCCTAAGGTACTGGAGAAAGGCGTGAGAGTCACGAGAAGAACCCAGGTGTCCAGCAGGAAGCGGCATTTGACAGATGTGACGCTGTCCGGGCACAGAGATCTGTTACAGGTATGTATAATTCTGGGGTCTGTGCTGGGTATACATAATTCTGGGGGTCTGTGCTGGGTATACATAATTCTGGGGGTCTTTGGTGGGTATACAGAATTCTGTCACTGCCCGTGCACGTACATCCCTTCTGCCGAGCGAGACCTTCGTCTCTGTCCATGCACGTACATCCCTTCTGCTAGCATGAAATTGGCTGTTCACTGCCAAAAAAAACACAATACAGATGCGCGACACACCACAGAATGCACAAGCAATGTCACACTGACATGTCGTGTGACGTGGCCAAGTCACATGCACATTGTCTTTTTTTTTGTGTATGAGAAAGGAGCATATAAGAGTGTGTAGGAGTTTAAAGGGAGTCCAAATAGGATTATTTAAAAGGAGGCATTATTGAAGGCCACAGGCAATTGCATTCGACTTGTTAGTTAAAACAAAAAAGGGAAGAAACCACTGTGGTACTCTGCAGAAGTGGCCAAAATAGTGAAGAACAAAAAGATAGCACTCAATAATTATAAAACAACTCAGAGTGAAGAAGATAGGCAAACCTATAAGATTAGGCAGAAAGAGGCAAAGCAATTTATAAGAGCTTCTAAAGCACACGCAGAAGAGAAAATAGCTCAGTCAGTAAAAAAGGGGGACAAAACATTTTTTAGATACATAAACCAGAAAAGAAAAGTAAAACGAGGATTAGTTAGATTAAAAACAAAGGAAGGAATGTATGTAGAAGAGGATAAAAGTCTCGCTGACTGCCTCAATGAATATTTTTGTTCGGTCTTTGCAGAAGAAAAGAAAGGAAAGGGACCTCAGTTAGGAGGAAACACTAAAGAGACATTTACACAGGAGTTTACAGAGGAGGAGGTTCTACAGCAGCTGTCTAAAGTAAAGACAAATAATTCAATGGGGCCTGATGGGATCCACCCTAAATTATTAAAAGAGCTCAGTGGTGTAATAGCAAATCCTGGAGGGATCAGCCAAATGATTTAGGTAAACTAAAAAAATGGTCGGAGCTGTGGCAATTGAGTTTTAATGTGGATAAGTGCAAGATAATGCACCTGGGACGTAAAAACCCAAGGGCTGAATATAGAATATTTGATACAGTCCTAACCTCAACATCTGAGGAAAGGGATTTAGGGGTTATTATTTCAGAGGGTCTAAGGGTAAGTAGTCAATGTAATAGAGCAGCAGGAAATGCTGGCAGAATGCTTGGAAATGCTGGCAGAATGCTTGGTTGTGTAGGGAGAGGTATTAGCAGTAGGAAAAGGGAAGTGCTCATGCCACTGTACAGAGCACTGGTGAGACCTCACTTGGAGTACTGTGTGCAGTACTGGAGACCGTATCTCCAGAAGGATATAGACATCTTAGAGAGAGTTCAGAGAAGGGCTACTAAAATGGTGTACAGCTTGAAGGAGAAAAGTTACCAGGAAAGGCTTAATGATCTTAACATGTACAGCTTGGAAAAAAGACGAGACAGAGGAGATATGATAGAAACATTTAAATACGTAAAGGGAATCCACAAGGTAGAGGAAGGGAGTATATTTAAAAGGAAACAAAGTAGCAAAACAAGAGGACATAGTCTTAGATTAGAGGGGCAAAGGTTTAAAAGTAACATCAGGAAGCATTATTTTACTGAGAGGGTGGTGGATACATGGAACAGTCTTCCAGTAGAAGTGGTAGAGGCCAAAACAGTGATTGAATTTAAGCAGGCATGGGATAGGCATAAGGCTATCCTAAATAAAAGATAAATCCAGGTAAAGTATCCATGTAATTGGGCGACTAGATGGGCCGAAAGGTTCTTATCTGCCGACATTTTCTATGTGTATATGTATGTATATATTTTATTCTCTTTTTTTTTTTCTTCAGGTAATGGGGGTAGTGGAATTCATGGGTGAGTTCCCTCACTTTTTTCCCATGGCTTGGCGCGTTCTGGTGCCAATCGCAGGCTTCATTGACAGTGGGCTGAAGATGTCATCCCTTCCTGTGGGGCCTCCCTCCACCCACTGATGTCATGACGTGTGGGTGCGATGATGTAAAAAATGGACTCTGGCCAGAGTCTGGCCTTTCCAATGATACCAAGCACGACTAGAAAACGTGCAAAAATAAAAAAAGTAAATAAAATCTATTTTATTCTAGAGCAGGACAATTATTCACTTTTCAGTAATAAAGTGAATAATATTGCTGTAGTAACTCACCTTCTCATTTCCCACGCCAGCAGCAAATGTGGAAGCAATGAAACAATGCGTTAATTATTACGCCTTGAGTCCTCAAAACCATAAGCCACCACACCACTGCGAGGAGATGCCAAGACACTTTGGATTCCTGTATCTCCATTATTGAAACCCCACAAGTTCAAGTGAGATGTCCTTGAAAATGCAAAGATCCAGTGTGATTTCTCAAAAAAAATATATATATTTTTTAATGGAAAAGTACACGGATCCATTAGATTCCAGCATTTTTTTTTGGTTCAAAAGTTGTGGATCCTAAAGGATAATATTTTGTTTGATTGAAAAATGCAAAGATCCGGTGTGATTTCTCAAAAATACATGGATTCGGCATTTTTTTAATGAAAAGAGCATTGATCCGGCTTTTAGCCAGACCCGGTGGGGAGGGCTTCTCTGCTGAAGTTTGCTTGTAATTCGAGGAAGGGGGTAGAGAGAACTCCTCTGCAGTGCACTTTCTAGTAGGAGGAAGGTAAAACAGAATGCATCTGTCCAGTGTAAACAGGATGCTGCTTTTCATAAGCCTCCATGGATAGAATGCAGGAAGTGAAGCATTACTGCACAGGAAATGGGGCTGGGCCAAACTAACTATAAGAGTTAGACAGGGAGAGTGGACTAATCCATTCATAAAGAAAAGAATAGGGGAAAACAAATAAGCAGGGTTATTCAAAGAGCTCCTAATTGCTGGCGAAAGGTAACCAAACAGTGAAATTCAGGGTACGGTTACCTTTCTTGGCTGTTCGGATATTCAGTGAGAGAGTTGGCAAATTGCCTGCACATACGGTGCCTGTTCGGTGCCTGTTCGAGGGCAGTGAAATCCCCATAGAGAAGCACTGCTTCAGCTATTCAGAGAACACAAACCAGCAGTGAAAGGTTCCCGAAATGTCCTGCCATTCGGTGGTTTCATTGGGCAAGTTTATTCAGGCAAATCCCATAGGCTTCAATGTTAAAAATATTCCCATTTTAATTCCATATCTAATAAACCGTTTATTTATAGATTTTCTAGGATCTTTTAGGCATTTTTCATGATTTTTTTCCAAAATTCTTTGTTTTGTTTTAAATCGTTTTTTCTGTAACAGCCCTTTTTATTCTCATTCATTGGATTTTATATGTAAATTTCAGACATTTTCGCTCAGTAGTTTCTTTGCAAACAGCGTTTCACTTTTCAAACATTCAAGCAAACTGTTTTTTTTTTTTTTTCACTCCATTCATCTGCGGTGTCGGGTTTTTCCGGCGGCTGCTCTGTGCTCTGATCGGCTCCTGCTCGGTTTTCTCCGGCGTGTTTGGCGGGGTTAATCTAGATGTTTTTGCGGGTTTCGGTGTGTGTTCGTCGGTTTTGTGGCAGCTTTTCCCTGCACTACGACGGCCCTGTGGTGCTTGCTGAATACACCGCAGGGTCGCCGAAATGGAATCGCACCGAATTGAAGAGAACGAAAAGTCACACAACGTGTTGGTGACTTTTCGATTCTCTTTGAATAACCCTGAAGGAAACTGGTTGCATGATAGTCCCCATACACACACCCAGAGGAGCCACCATACACACCCAGACACACACTGCGTGGAGCAGAGCCCCCATACACAGCCAGACACACACTGCGTGGAGCAGAGCCCCCCATACACAGCCAGACACACACTGCGTGGAGCAGAGCCCCCCATACACAGCCAGACACACACCAAGAGGAGCCCCCATACACAACCAGACACACAGCCAGAGGAGCTCCCATACACAGCCAGACACACACCAGAGGAGCCCCCATACACAGCCAGACACACACCCAGAGGAGCAGAGCCCCATACACACACCCAGAGGAGCAGAGCCCCCATACACAGCCAGACACACACCCAGAGGAGCAGAGCCCCCATACACAGCCAGACACACACCCAGAGGAGCCCCCATACACAGCCAGACACACACCCAGAGGAGCCCCCATACACAGCCAGACACACACCCCGAGGAGCAGAGCCCCCATACACAGCCAGACACACACCCAGAGGAGCCCCCATACACAACCAGACACACACCCAGAGGAGCCCCCATACACAGCCAGACACACACCCAGAGGAGCAGAGCCCCCATACACAGCCAGACACACACCCAGAGGAGCCCCCATACACAGCCAGACACACACCCAGAGGAGCCCCCATACACAGCCAGACACACACCCAGAGGAGCCCCCACACACAGCCAGAAACACACCCAGAGGAGCCCCCACACACAGCCAGACACACACCCAGAGGAGCCCCCATACAAAGCCAGACACACACCCAGAGGAGCCCCCATACACAGCCAGACACATACCCAGAGGAGCCCTCATACACAGCCAGGCACATACCCAGAGGAGCCCTCATACACAGCCAGACACACACCCAGAGGAGCCCCCATACACAGCCAGACACACACCCAGAGGAGCCCCCATACACAGCCAGACACACACCCAGAGGAGCCCCCATACACAGCCAGACACACACCCAGAGGAGCCCCCATACACAGCCAGGCACATACCCAGAGGAGCCCTCATACACAGCCAGACACACACCCAGAGGAGCCCCCATACACAGCCAGACACACACCCAGAGGAGCCCCCATACACAGCCAGACACACAGCCAGAGGAGCTCCCATACACAGCCAGACACACACCCAGAGGAGCAGAGCCCCCATACACAGCCAGACACACACCCAGAGGAGCCCCCATACACAGCCAGACACACACCCAGAGGAGCAGAGCCCCCATACACAGCCAGACACACACACCGAGGAGCAGAGCCCCCACACACAGCCAGACACACACACCGAGGAGCAGAGCCCCCACACACAGCCAGACACACACAACGAGGAGCAGAGCCCCCACACACAGCCAGACACACACAACGAGGAGCAGAGCCCCCACACACAGCCAGACACACACCCAGAGGAGCAGAGCCCCCACACACAGCCAGACACACACCCAGAGGAGCAGAGCCCCCACACACAGCCAGACACACACTCAGAGGAGCAGAGCCCCCACACACAGCCAGACACACACACACCGAGGAGCAGAGCCCCCACACACAGCCAGACACACACCCAGAGGAGCAGAGCCCCCGTGCACAACCAGACACAAATCCAGAGGAGCAGAGCCCCTGCGCACAGCCAGACACACACTCAGAGGAGCAGAGCCCCTGCGCACAGCCAGACACACACTCAGAGGAGCAGAGCCCCTGCGCACAGCCAGACACACACTCAGAGGAGCAGAGCCACCACACACACCCAGAGGAGCAGAGTGAAGGAATGTGGTTCTATCTGTGTATGCTTATGCTGGTTCCTGGGAGCAGAGCGAAGAAAAAATTAATAAAAATAACTGGACAGAGGCTGTCAGGGTCAGAATCGGTTAAATCCTCCACAGGCAGAGATTACAGATTTTTATTTTGCTCTTGCTAAGGGAACTATTTCCTCCCTTCGCTCGCTTTGCTCTTGCTGAGGGAACCCTTTCCTCCCTTCGCTCGCTTTGCTCTTGCTGAGGGAACCCTTTCCCCCCTTCGCTCGCTTTGCTCTTGCTGAGGGAACCCTTTCCTCCCTTCACTCGCTTTGCTCTTGCTGAGGGAACCCTTTCCTCCCTTCGCTCGCTTTGCTCTTGCTGAGGGAACCCTTTCCTCCCTTCGCTCGCTTTGCTCTTGCTGAGGGAACCCTTTCCTCCCTTCGCTCGCTTTGCTCTTGCTGAGGGAACCCTTTCCTCCCTTCGCTCGCTTTGCTCTTGCTGAGGGAACCCTTTCCTCCCTTCGCTCGCTTTGCTCTTGCTGAGGGAACCCTTTCCCCCCTTCGCTCGCTTTGCTCTTGCTGAGGGAACCCTTTCCCCCCTTCGCTCGCTTTGCTCTTGCTGAGGGAACCCTTTCCTCCCTTCGCTCGCTTTGCTCTTATTCTGTTGTCTTTATTTTGGTTAGTACTATTTTTGCAGGTGCCGCGTATTCCCCGATCGGCACAGGGTGCTGGTTTTACACTCGGCACGCCAGGTTTCCTCGCCGGGGATATTCCAGCGATTGCTGCAGCTCGTCGTCGTGCCGTGTCGCACATGGAGAGTCGACTTAATACAAGGTTACTTGATGAGAACACAAACAAACAGGAGCACATGGAAATGTCCGAGACGAAAACGTTTAAAGGTCACCCTGATCTCAAAAGTGAATTTAAAGGGTCATGATCCTCAGTGCTCATGCGATGAGAGGCGTCTGATTGTCTGTCTGTGTGCTAGGTGTGTGCATGTGCTGATCATAAGGGCATAGCGGGTGTCAGCCACAACAAGAAGCAGGGCAGCCTGCAGCCAGGGGGTTTAACTCCTTCACTACTAAACACTTTTTTGTTGAAATTATTTTTATCCTAACATTTATTTGAAACGTGAAATTAACAATTAAATATAAGGGAAAAATGCATAATGCCTGTGTGTGGCAATTACAGTAACACCTTGTATCTGTATGTGCCGCATAATGCCTGTGTGTGGCAATTACAGTAACACCTTGTATCTGTATGTGCTGCATAATGCCTGTGTATGGCAATTACAGTAACACCTTGTATCTGTATGTGCTGCATAATGCCTGTGTGTGGCAATTACAGTAACACCTTGTATCTGCATGTGCCGCATAATGCCTGTGTATGGCAATTACAGTAACACCTTGTATCTGTATGTGCTGCATAATGCCTGTGCATGGCAATTACAGTAACACCTTGTATCTGTATGTGCTGCATAATGCCTGTGTATGGCAATTACAGCAACACCTTGTATCTGTATGTGCTGCATAATGCCTGTGTATGGCAATTACAGTAACACCTTGTATCTGTATGTGCTGCATAATGCCTGTGTATGGCAATTACAGCAACACCTTGTATCTGTATGTGCTGCATAATGCCTGTGTATGGCAATTACAGTAACACCTTGTATCTGTATGTAACCCCTGGAGTACAGTAATTCTACTACCCTGCAGTTTCTATGTAGTAACCAGCAGATGGCGTCCTTATGTTTGCTCTGGAGATTCAAGACTGTGTGGCTCTATGGTTTTGTGTGTGGAGGCAGGGCTGCTAGAGAGGAAGCAAGAGGGAGGAAGCTGGAAGATGATGGTGGCTGAGATTTGTGGTATTGTGTCCAGTGCTGAAGCATCCTGCATAAAGGCTCCCAGCAGACTCTGTATCCAGATCAAAGCACAGAACTGTTCCTGGCAGTGATTGTTCTGCAGAAAGAAGGAATCCCAGTGGAGCAGCTTCTCCCCTTCCTGGACAAAATCTGATTGCAGACTGTGGAGTGGTAAGCTGAAACCTCTCCAATTGGTTTTACAACAAGGCACTCTGACACTGGTTACTAAAGCAGCAGTCTGACTTCTCTGATCCCTGGAACACCCCAGCATATTACAAACAAAGTGGATTACAATTATTCTGGGCCCCAACAATGTGCACCACCTACCTATGGTACCATTAGGGAAAAGACTAGGGTGGGCCGCAGTATTGTTTGTGGGTGGGTAAACTCCTACTGACTCTTGCGTTATTTACTTATTCCACTGCATTATGTTTATTTACACCGTTACATTTATTTTTGCATAGAGTTTTGCTGTGCAATACAAACTTCTATAACAGACAGCTCTGTGTTGATTTATTGCTTGTTTAAATATGTTCCCAACTGGATCTCACACCCAAAGCCTGGATGTCCAGTTGGATGGAGGCACTGCCGCAGTCATGTACCCCAACTCCCAGGTAGCGGAGGCTCAGGATCGGCTTGCAGAGTGCTTGAAGGTAACTGAGGTAAAAGACCACAGGGGTATTTGTGGGACTATGCAAAAACCCGTTACATGTATGTGCTGCATAATGCCTGTGTATGGCAATTACAGCAACACCTTGTATCTGTATGTGCTGCATAATGCCTGTGTATGGCAAATACAGCAACACCTTGTATCTGTATGTGCCGCATAATGCCTGTGCATGACCATTACAGCAACACCTTGTATCTGTATGTGCTGCATAATGCCTGTGTATGGCAATTACAGTAACACCTTGTATCTGTATGTGCTGCATAATACCTGTGTATGGCAATTACAGTAACACCTTGTATCTGTATGTGCTGCATAATGCCTGTGTATGGCAATTACAGTAACACCTTGTATCTGTATGTGCCGCATAATGCCTGTGCATGACCATTACAGCAACACCTTGTATCTGTATGTGCCGCATAATGCCTGTGTATGGCTATTACAGCAACACCTTGTATCTGCATGTGCTGCATAATGCCTGTGTATGGCAATTACAGCAAAACCTTATATCTGCATGTGCCGCATAATGCCTGTGTATGGCAATTACAGCAACACCTTGTATCTGTATTTGCCGCATAATGCCTGTGTATGGCAATTACAGCAAAACCTTGTATCTGCATGTGCCGCATAATGCCTGTGTATGGCAATTACAAGGTGTTGCTGTAATGGTCATGCACAGGCATTATGCGGCACATACAGATACAAGGTGTTGCTGTAATTGACATACACAGGCATTACGCAGCACATACAGACACAAGGTGTTGCTGTATCTGTATGTGCTGCATAATGCCTGTGTATGGCAATTACAGCAACACCTTGTATCTGTTCTGTACAGGGATTTACACTCATTATAACCCCCTGAATCTTATCCCTGTACAGCAGTGACTGACCCCACAGCTCTCCCTGTATTCTGACACCTCCCTGGCTGCTGGAATGCTGCAGTAAAGTTTGTTACAGTGAGGGTGGGGGCTGCTCCTTGCGGCTTCTTTACCGTACGTTTGGTGAAAAGGAGAAAGATAAGACAGTAAATTTTATCTCTCCACAGGGGGCATAATAATCCTGCTATAAAAAAAAGATGTGAAAATGTTTTTTATATGCTAATGACTAGATGGATAGGGGTAACAACCGACCCCCCCCCCCGGTAACTCCCCCTCCCTCATCTTGTTTATTTGCCCTATGTCTTTTTCTTGAACATGATTGGAGGAGAGCTCTGTGAGCAGCATGTGCATAGTATCATCACAGCTTTATCTGACAAAAGAAGTCATATTTTCATGCTACTAAAAATCCTCAACATCACCAAATCTGGGATAGAAGATGACAGGATGGGAGAAACTGACAGCAGCAGCAAATCTGGAAAGTGGAGTAATTACCTCCCCAGTGATGGACCCAGATGTCCAGGGTGGACGAACTTAATCACCAGTTTATACAGTGCAGAGACTCAATGAGGATAAACAGGTTCTGAGTCAGGAGGAGGAACACAATGTCACAATGAGGATCCTGGAAGAAGACACAGTCTCCCATATGGTCTAGCGGTTAGGATTCCTGGTTTTCACCCAGGCGGCCCGGGTTCGACTCCCGGTATGGGAAGATTCCTTTTATTCTCCCGTCTATATTTGTCAATGACCCTGAAGGCGGAGCCAGGGAGAATGCTGTCACCCAATCCTTCTGATGACATCACGACCAATGAGGGCTGCTCATGGGAAATCCTGGACAGACAAGATTTATAAGAGAAAATAACAAAACTTTATTGTCATCAATCACTGTGTGCAGAATCCCTTCCACGTGCTCCGCTAGTAATGTCTGAATCACTGCGTGCAGAATCCCTTCCACGTGCTCCACTAGTAATGTCTGAATCACTGCGTGCAGAATCCCTTCCACGTGCTCCACTAGTAATGTCTGAATCACTGCATGCAGAATCCCTTCCACGTGCTCCGCTAGTAATGTCTGAATCACTGCGTGCAGAATCCCTTCCACGTGCTCCACTAGTAATGTCTGAATCACTGTGTGCAGAATCCCTTCCACGTGCTCCACTAGTAATGTCTGAATCACTGCGTGCAGAATCCCTTCCACGTGCTCCGCTAGTAATGTCTGAATCACTGCGTGCAGAATCCCTTCCACGTGCTCCACTAGTAATGTCTGAATCACTGTGTGCGGAATCCCTTCCACGTGCTCCGCTAGTAATGTCTGAATCACTGCATGCAGAATCCCTTCCACGTGCTCCACTAGTAATGTCTGAATCACTGCGTGCAGAATCCCTTCCACGTGCTCCGCTAGTAATGTCTGAATCACTGTGTGCGGAATCCCTTCCACGTGCTCCGCTAGTAATGTCTGAATCACTGCATGCAGAATCCCTTCCACGTGCTCCACTAGTAATGTCTGAATCACTGCGTGCAGAATCCCTTCCACGTGCTCCGCTAGTAATGTCTGAATCACTGTGTGCGGAATCCCTTCCACGTGCTCCGCTAGTAATGTCTGAATCACTGCACGCAGAATCCCTTCCACGTGCTCCACTAGTAATGTCTGAATCACTGCGTGCAGAATCCCTTCCACGTGCTCCACTAGTAATGTCTGAATCACTGCACGCAGAATCCCTTCCACGTGCTCCGCTAGTAATGTCTGAATCACTGCGTGCAGAATCCCTTCCACGTGCTCCGCTAGTAATGTCTGAATCACTGCGTGCAGAATCCCTTCCACGTGCTCCACTAGTAATGTCTGAATCACTGCGCGCAGAATTCCTTCCACGTGCTCCTCTAGTAATGTCTGAATCACTGCGCGCAGAATTCCTTCCACGTGCTCCACTAGTAATGTCTGAATCACTGCGTGCGGAATCCCTTCCACGTGCTCCACTAAATCAAATCAAATCAAAATAAGCTTTATTGGCAGGACCAAATACATTTTAGCATTGCCAAAGCATATGGGGAGGAGGGGGGTAGTGGGACATATATATGGGGGGGAATGGGCAAGTCCATGGACATTATCAGGGGTAAGGGATAATGTGAAGGGGGATGGGGGCGAGTCCGTGTTGGGGATTTATAAATCCAGGATCTCTCATGTTCCTCTCAGTCTGTGACATTCTGCGACGTATTGGGCAGATATTTTTACCACTAGTAATGTCTGAATCACTGCATGCAGAATCCCTTCCACTTGCTCCACTAGTAATGTCTGAATCACTGACCATGGATTCTGCCAATGGCAAAATGCTCAGTTACACCAAAAATCTAAATCTACCTATAGAAAAGTAAGAAAATCATAATTTCATGGAGAGAAAATACAGAAAACCCTCACTGCCTTGGCCAGGAATCAAACCTGAGTCAGTGGCGTAACCAGAGTTATGGCGCCCGGGGCAGAACCCCCCCCCCCTTATTATATAAACGTCCACTCTGGTTATAAGCAGGCCCGGACCGGGACAAAATATAGGACCCCCAGAATTATATACACAGGCACAGGAGGACCCCCAGAATTATATACACAGGCACAGGAGGACGCCCAGAATTATATACACAGGCACAGGAGGACCCCCAGAATCACTCACAGACCTCAGACTCAGATGGGGACCCGCACGCGCCAGCATGCTCCCACGAGGCCTGCCGGCTTCTGAAGGCTTTTTGATGCGCTCTCGCTGTAGGCCGCATTACAACCTTCAGAAGGCCGGAGGCAGCATGGTGTGCGCTCACCAGGGGCGGATCTAGACAAAGGTTTCGGGGGGGGGGGGTGGATTCTACCAGTTTTGGCCAAGAGCTGGTGTTGGATTCGCATTGACCGGCAGAGACGAGTCTAATCGCAAGCTGTGCTCATTACACTCACTCTACCCAGAACATTGCATCGGGTCTGTCCTCATGTGGCTCGTGAGCCCTGCAAACCCTTTCCATGCGAGGGGCCCAGGGTACCCCCCCCTCCCAGCACATACCCTTTGCAGCTATGCAGTGTAGGGTAACCCAGTTGTGGGCTGCCCAGTGCACCCTTTCCATGCTGCCAGAACACACATGGCACCCCATCTGCGCAGCCCTGCAAACCCTTTCCATACCATGGACCCAGGGTACCCTCCAGCAGACACATGGATATATTTATGCTGGCGACAATTGCAGAGACAGATTTCAACCTAGCGCCTTGGAATCTCTTGTGCTTCTATTAGGAGATGCAAATTAACAGCTGCTAAACGAGGTACACGAGATGTTAATTTACAGAAAGGACGCGCAGGAAGCACTAAACTAGAGCCGCAAGCCCAGCTTACAGGAATAGGGCTCTGAATCTCTGTGCATCACCCCTTCTCCTGTTCTACCCAGAATACAATGGGTTAACCTCTGTAACTAAACCAACACAGACAGCTGAGTCCCTATAACTTTACACACATTATACTCAATTTTTTTTTCTTACAGTTTACTTTATTGTTTATTTCTTGTTGTTTTAATAATAAGGCATATACTAATAAAATCTAATATTACATAAACATGTGCATTCCGTTTCGTCAGAAATGCTTTTTTTTTTTTTTTTGTATTCAAAATTTTTATTTTGTAATAATGTCATCGGTACAATCAGCCACGAAAAATAAATGAAAGTGATCACACAGGATCATCATACAGTTATACAGCAAATAGTAAAATAATAAGCAAATAAGAAACATTATACTCAATTTAGGGTTAAATTATACAAGAAAATACATCCTGAGATTAAAGAACAGGAAAAAGAATTATTAGGAGAAGAAAAAAAAGTCGCTGCGTTGGCCGGGAATCGAACCCGGGTCAACTGCTTGGAAGGCAGCTATGCTCACCACTATACCACCAACGCTGAGCTGCAGGAAAGCTCCCAGCATTCATTGCTCCAGTGTGAGCGCAGTCCCGGCTCTGAATGCCCTGACAGCCGGTGATTTGAGTAAAACATGAAGATGCATTTCTCAGGAGCTTCCAGCACTGAAAGCGCATGAAGGGGAGATTTAACCCCTAAAGCCCCAGAAATGTGTGAATGTATGAAGTGAATGTGTGCTTGGTGTGAGTGTGCGTCCCACATGAAATGAGAAATAAAAGGCAATCAGCCCCAGCAGCCTTTCTGGGCCGCAAAGAAAACAAGTCCTTCGAGCCGGAATCGAACCAGCGATCTAAGGATGTCTGTGTGTTTCCTACAGTCCTCCGCTCTACCAGCTGAGCTATCGAAGGCGCCATAGAGAGGAGCTGCTCACTGTCTGATACCAAGCTCTGACTGACACCACACTGCCCCCTGCTGGAGCCATAGAGAGGAGCTGCTCACTGTCTGATACCCAGCTCTGACTGACACCACACTGCCCCCTGCTGGAGCCATAGAGAGGAGCTGCTCACTGTCTGATACCAAGCTCTGACTGACACCACACTGCCCCCTGCTGGAGCCATAGAGAGGAGCTGCTCACTGTCTGATACCAAGCTCTGACTGACACCACACTGCCCCCTGCTGGAGCCATAGAGAGGAGCTGCTCACTGTCTGATACCAAGGTCTGACTGACACCACACTGCCCCCTGCTGGAGCCATAGAGAGGAGCTGCTCACTGTCTGATACCAAGCTCTGACTGACACCACATTGCCCCCTGCTGGAGCCATAGAGAGGAGCTGCTCACTGTCTGATACCAAGCTCTGACTGACACCACACTGCCCCCTGCTGGAGCCATAGAGAGGAGCTGCTCACTGTCTGATACCAAGCTCTGACTGACACCACACTGCCCCCTGCTGGAGCCATAGAGAGGAGCTGCTCACTGTCTGATACCAAGCTCTGACTGACACCACACTGCCCCCTGCTGGAGCCATAGAGAGGAGCTGCTCACTGTCTGATACCAAGCTCTGACTGACACCACACTGCCCCCTGCTGGAGCCATAGAGAGGAGCTGCTCACTGTCTGATACCAAGCTCTGACTGACACCACACTGCCCCCTGCTGGAGTCATAGAGAGGAGCTGCTCACTGTCTGATACCAAGCTCTGACTGACACCACACTGCCCCCTGCTGGAGCCATAGAGAGGAGCTGCTCACTGTCTGATACCAAGCTCTGACTGACACCACACTGCCCCCTGCTGGAGCCATAGAGAGGAGCTGCTCACTGTCTGATACCAAGCTCTGACTGACACCACACTGCCCCCTGCTGGAGTCATAGAGAGGAGCTGCTCACTGTCTGATACCAAGCTCTGACTGACACCACACTGCCCCCTGCTGGAGCCATAGAGAGGAGCTGCTCACTGTCTGACTCCATTCACTGGCTCGCAGCGCCCTCTGCTGGATCACACACAATTCCATTAGGGTTTCTAGACTACATGAACTGGAGGAAAAAAATCAAGGATTTCCAAAACCCGTTAACAGAAAAAATTCAAGATACGCGAAGTAAAAAAGCCAGCGGGATGGATGGAATTCTTCCAGAGATGATTAAACACGGCTCTCCAGAAGTACACGCCACAATATGTAAAGTTTTCAACCTGGTCCTGAGCGTTGGATTCTACCCTCAAGTATGGAACCAAGGCCTCAACACCCATCCATAAGAATGGAGACCAATATGATCCAGCCAACTACAGAGGGATATGTGTCAGCAGCCGCTGGGAAAACTGTTCAATAGCATCCAGAACAAAAGAATCCTCAGCTTCCTGACACAGCATAACGTCCTCAACAGAAGCCAAGCAGGGTTCATGCCAAACCATCGCACTACAGATCACATCTACACCCTGCACAGTCTCATCAAGGACCATGTCCACAATACAAAACATGGGAAAATATTTGCTTGCTTTGTGGACTTTAAGAAGGCCTTTGACTCAGTGTGGCCCCCAGGCCTGCTCCTCAAACTACTGGAGAGTGGAATAGGAGGGAAAACATATGACGTCATCAAGAGCTCATATAATGAGAACTTCTGCAGCATAAAGGTGAATGGGAAGAGAACAGAGTACTTCCGACAGGCTCGTGGAGTCAGACAAGGCTGCAGCCTAAGTCCAACCCTCTTTAACATCTACATCAATGGACTGGCTGAAGCTCTAGAATCCTCCTCAGCACCAGGAATAACTACATGACACCGAGGTGAAGTTCCTGTTGTATGCAGATGACCTCCTATTACTAGTGTAGCGCTGTGGTAAAATCTTGCTGTGGCAGTACCTATTTTTGGCCACAAGATGGAGACTATCGCGATCAGAGATACTGGATATTGGGACTACAATGCCCGGCATGCTTTGCAAGAAGACAGGAAGTGGGCGGGGACTGGAGACTTACATCCTCTGCCTCGTGGAGAAAGTTCCAGAGCACGCCAGGAAAGGGAAGAGAGCAGACGCATCGAAGAGATTACGAGAGGGCCAGAGACCAAGAGAGACCTGTTAGTCCAGAGAAGATCACCCAAGCTGAGGAGAAGAAGACCCGCCGGGATCCAGGCATTGCTGCAGACCGGAGGAATCGAACGGAGAGCAAGCGGTGAGCTGGAAAAGCTGTGTGGAGTCAGACAACGGATCCGGCCGCTAGTATCCCCAGTCAAGATCGGGTGGAGAGACGTCCTGGGTCAGCGGAGCCTAAAGCAATCGCCGGATGGGTGAGAGGCCTCCAAGGCTGTTTGTATGATTAAAGGACGCTCTGCTGTTTCTCTTTAAAGTTTACAGGGCCCCAACTGACTAGTCGAAGACCTTCCTTTAATAAACTCACTGGCCAGTTGAACAGTACCCGGGTACCACACACACACAGATACACTTTTCACATTCTGGGACTTAACCTGTGCAGGATTCATTTCCTTTTGCGAATCGGAACGGGGGTTAAAGACAAAGATACGTTCCGAATACATTTTTCTCTTTTTCCGCTGCGTGTTTGCCGTAATACGAAGGGATTGTATGTTTGGGGTTTTGCTACGTGTCCCTTTTTCTGAACTATCGGGAAATTGCATTGCTTTTATGTTCGGTTGCGAATATTTTATTTTCCGAAATACGAAGCCTCGTGTTTCGTTTCCGCTGCGTGTTTGCCGTGATACGAAAATACTGTAATAATGAAGTGGAAATAGGCTGGAAGACGGCCGCCATTGTACACAGGCGGCCATCTTGTTCAGAATATTGGTTCACTTGTATATAACTAGACAGGTTTGTAGCTGAAACTAGAATGAGGTATACGTAGAAATTTAGGAATGCGTTTAGATTAGCAGAAAAGCAATTAAAGCCTTATGAAAGATCTTTGCTGTTTCTGGCACGGAGAAGTAGATATTCCAAGGTCGTTGGGGCCCGCGGAAAGACGAAGGAGTATAGAAGACCGGGCCCCAGGCCATCTGAATAAATATAGCCGATAGGGAGGGAGGCACTGCCCGGAGAAAGACAGCACAAACAAATCACAGACTGTCAAACTAACGAGAAGTGTATCAATTTATAGTTATATGTGGAATGTTCTTTGTGTTCGAATTAATGATGGGAGGTATTAACCCACGTGGGGTGGAATAGAGTGTCATAGGGAGGTGGGCTAATGGGGATGTACCTAATTATGTATTTGGGGCATAAAACCTCATGTCTCTGTGTAATCGGGGCTCACTCTAAGCGATTCAATCCTGTGTGAGCACTTGTGTGACGACACAATAAACTCTTGCCTTTCCTGAAGAGACTCGTGTTTGGACAATCCTTGCTTGTGTCTGGTCCGGCGCCGTTAATGAAGTGAACCTGTCTGACTCCGGCTACAATAATACTTGTGAATACCGTGTCTTAACATCTGCTCAAATATTTTAGTAAACTATATAAATATAAAAACTTACAACTGTGTTGGAGTATATTTATTCCCTAGTGCGGGGAGACTGACCCGTGGTTCATTTTCAGCGGCTCCTCCGGGAGTGAGCGCTACACTGTCACCAACAGAGAGAGGTCTACAAGACAGCCTGGAAGTGCTGGGAAAACACAGTGCGGCATGGGCACTACCCATCAACCAAAAGAAAACAAAGGTCATGGTTTTCCAAAGGAAGAACGCAAAAACCAACCTCTTTCACATTATCCCTTACCCAGGGCCGGCGCTAACGCAAGGCAGCACAGGCGACTGCCTTACGGTGCTGGCCTGGTGCCAAACTGAGGGGGCGCCAACGCCACCAGTAGCGTACGAAGGGGGCAGACCGTCCTGTGGGATGGGTCTCACACACAGGCATACTGGTGCTGGGGTGAAAAAAATCCAAATCTCTTTGGATTCCCTGCTGACTGTCCGCACTCTCCTCATGCCTGCTTGCTGCGCCCCTCCCCCCTTTCCCCAAGGTGCTGTGTGAGGACGTCTGCGTCTGGCTCCTCCCCCTCTCCATCATCATCCTGTGCCGTGGCAGCACTCAGTGCATGCTTGGAGGCTGCTGGGGAGCGGAGGAGGCTGAGGGACAAATTTCAGCCTGAGACCTGGTACAGGAAGAGAAGCTTCATGGAGGTACAGGTCTGGTAATGTGTTTATTTAATTTTTTTTAGGTATGACCTGTTCCTGAGCTCTGGATGCTGCTGATGAGAAGGGGGTGAAAGGGTCAATCTGGGTTACTGCTCTAGATGCTACTGGGGAGGGGGAAATGGAGGGTGTTGTAAGGGTTAATCAGGTCAATTGATATGCTAGGGGGTGTAGAATGATATATGCTGGGGCCTGGGGGGTGTAAAATAATATATGCTGGGGCCTGGCTGGGGGGGGGGTGTAAAATAATATATGCTGGGGCCTGGCTGGGGGGGTGTAAAATAATATATGCTGGGGCCTGGCTGGGGGGGTGTAAAATAATATATGCTGGAGCCTGGCTGGGGGGGTGTAAAATAATATATGCTGGAGCCTGGCTGGGGGGGTGTAAAATAATATATGCTGGGGCCTGGCTGTAAAATAATATATGCTGGGGCCTGGCTGGGGGGGGGGTAAAATAATATATGCTGGGGCCTGGCTGGGGGGTGTAAAATAATATATGCTGGGGCCTGGCTGGGGGGGTGTAAAATTATATATGCTGGGGTCTGGCTGGGGGGGTGTAAAATTATATATTTATTTATAAAGTATTTTAAATATATGCTGGTGAGGGGGTAAAACTGAATATTGGGGGGGTTGAATAAACTGATATCGGTACATTACATTGAGTTTTGTTCCTGTGAAGCTCTGATACTCATACACACTGCACATTACTGTAAGTTTTATTGTTGTGGAGCTCTGTGATACACTCACACTGCACATTACTGTATCACAGAGCTCCACAACAATAAAACTCACAGTAATCTGTCCCATTGTACAGCGCTACAGATCTTGTTGGCGCTTTATAAATGCTCGTCACTAACGTGTATGCGTGTGTCAGAGCTGCACAGCAGTAAGAAGTATTCTTGTATAATTTCAGTTACATTACAAGCTCTTCAGGACATTCACTGCCTGCGACTTTAGATACATAGAGCAGGACATGTTGGGATGAATTTATAATCTGATTCAAGTTAGCATTTCTGTAAAATGAGTTTTAAAGTGTCTGCTTCAGTTTTAATGTCATACCGGGGTTTGCTAATTTGAGCTTGATTGCAAGCTTTTGGGACATCCCTGTTTGATGACCAGGACATGCAGTAAAAGCCCCCCCCCCCCAAAAGCTTGCAATCAAAATGACTTTAAGTACCTGGCTGCCCTTCTGTTTAACAAATTAATAAATACGCTTTACAAAACTAATTTTTATTTTACTTGTCCGGAAATGAAGAATAACAAGTTACATGAGCACTAAGTACCAGAACCAATAGACTTTAATGTAGTGGTTTTGATGAAGAGCTTGACCCTTCAGTCTGACAAATTTAAATGTAAACCGTGCCTTTCCTGAGAAAAGGTTGTGTTTATATCAGTCCCTAGCGACATTGCTAGTGGTTTTCCTTGCAAGACCAACTTTTGGCATCTATAGGTTCCCTATAGTTACATAGATATTATACATCTGAGGAGATTTTGACTGACACAGATGGAGCGGGGGGGGGGGGGGGGCGGTAAAATGCACCTTCGCCTGTGTAGTCAAAAATCCTTGCACCGGCCCTGCCCTTACCCCTGATAATGTCCATGGACTTGCCCATTCCCCCCATATACAGTGGCAAGAAAAAGTATGTGAACCCTTTGGGATTACGTGGACCTTTGCATGAATTGGTGATAAAATGTGCTCTGATCTTCCTCTAAGTCGCAACAATTTGAAAAACACAGTCTGCTTAAAATAATACAACACAAACATTATATGTTTTCATGTGTTTATTGAACATAACATGTAAACATTCACAGTGCAGGGTGGAAAAAGTATGTGAACCCCTAGCCTAATGACTTCTCCAAGAGCTAATTGGAGCCAGGAGTGAGCCAACCTCGAGTCCAATCAGTGTGATATTATTGGATGTGTTGCTGAAAGCTGTCCTGCCCTTTAAAAACACACACCAGTTTTGGGTTTACTGGTTTCAAGAAGCACTGCCTGATGTGAACCATGCCTCGCAGAAAAGAGTTCTCAGAAGACCTACAATCAAGAATTGTTGACTTGCATGAAGCTGGAAAGGGTTACAAAACTATCTCCAAAAGCCTTGATGTCCATGGTAAGATAGACTGTCTACAAATGGAGAAAGTTCAGCACTGCTGCTACTCTCCCTAGGCATGGTCGTCCTGTAAAGATGACTGCAAGAGCACAGCGCAGAATGCTTAATGAGGTAAAGAAGAATCCTAGAGTGTCAGCTAAAGACTTACAGAAATCTCTGGCACATGTCCTCCAAGGTAGTATTTTCTGAGATCCTACCTGTGCCACGTGCTACAGTGGAAAGGCAGCGGGAGATTAGGGAGGTCAATGCGTGGCTTAAAGCTTGGTGCAGGAAGGAGGGCTTTGGGTTTTTAGAGCACTGGGCTCATTTTGCACTGGGGTACAATCTGTATTGTTGTGATAGATTGCACCTGAATGGAAGAGGGTCTGCTGTGCTAGGGGAGAGGATGGTTAAAAGGTTGGAGGAGACTTTAAACTAGTGGAAGGGGGGAGGGATACAGTATCTTACAAAATGGAGACAGAGCAGATAGTGGAAGGGTTTCAGTTCAGACTAAGGGGTGTGGAGCCGGGGGGATGGGTAATGTAAGAACAGTGGAGGCATGTAATGTAAAGTCGCATTCAGCATGTGTGGGTAGAGACAACATTAAATGTATGCTTGCTAATGCAAGGAGCCTCAATAACAAGATTGGGGGAACTAGAGGTAATAGCACACACTAAGCAATACGACATTATAGGAATAACAGAAACGTGGTGGGACGAAACGCATGACTGGGCTGTAAACTTAAATGGTTATACATTGTTTAGAAAGGATAGGAAACATAAGAAAGGGGGTGGAGTGTGTTTATATGTAAATCAGGATTTAAAGCCTAATATTACACAACTGGAAAGCGATGAGGGAAATGTGGAATCCTTATGGGTAAATATTTTGTTGGGGAATAAACAGGGAAGTCAACTATTGGTTGGCATATGCTATAAACCACCTAATATAGATAATGATGAGGAAGAACAACTGTTAGAGCAATTAGGAAGGCTGCACATCATGGTAGCACTTTAATTATTGAGATTTTAATTACCCGGACAATTAATTGGGATAGTGGGACTAGTAATTCAGCAAAGGGAATCCGGTTCCTGAACATTTTAAATGATACCTTCATGTCACAACTGGTAGAAACACCAACTAGAGAGGATAACTGTCTGGACCTGGTTATAACAAATAATGTGGATCTTTTCTCAAATATTAATGTAAAAGAACAGTTGGGAAACAGCGACCATAACATGGTGACTTTTGAAATAAACTCAAAAAAACATGTAGCGATGTGCTAAAATTTACTGTGGCAGTACCCATTTTTGGCCACAAGATGGAGACAATCGCGATTAGAGACACTGGACATTCGAACTACATGTCCCGGCATGCTTTGCGAAGAAACAGGAAGTGGGTGGGTTTTGGAGACGCTGTACATCCTGCACCTCGTGGAGAACAGGCAGAGCGCGCCAGGGAGTAAAGGAGAGCGGATGCACACGGAGAAGGAGAGACCAAAAGATAGGCCGGAGCGCAGACAGAGTGGATCGGGCCTTAGGATTGGGTCACCCAGCCTTGCGGGACACAGACATCACCCTCTACACCATCCGAGTGCAGTTGAAGGAGAGAAGACCCCTCGAGTGAGGAGTACCGCGGTCGATCGAAGCGGGGAGCAGGCGGTAAGCTGGATGAGTCGCGGCTGACAGACAGAGGGCCAGACAACAGATCCGGTGGCCGGCATCCCCAGTCAACATCGAGCGGAGAGACGTCCTGGGTCAGCAGAACCTCAAGCTTGCGCTGGATGGGTGAGAGGCCTCCAAGGCCGTATGTAAATAAGAGAGTACGCTGCTGTTTTCCTTCTGAAACCCACAGGGCCCCAACTGACTAGTCGAAGACATTCTTAAAGTAAACTCACTGGCCAGTTGAACAGTACCCGGGTACCATATACACACGAATACACACCACTTCATGTTCTGGGACTTAACCTGTGCAGGACTCAGTTTCCTTTTACGAATCGGAACAAGGGGGTAAAGATAAAGTTACGTTCCGAACACCTTTTTCTTTTTTTTCCGCTGCGCGTTTACCGTGATACGAGAACTGTGTATTTTATTGTGTCCCGCTACGCGGTTTTTCCTCGAATTTCGTATCGTTTAAATTTCTGCTCGGTCGGGGTTTTCCGAAAATACGAAGCCTCGTGTTTTCGTTTCTTTTACCGCTACGCGTTTATCGTGTTACGAAAGTGCTGTAAATATTCCTGCATATACCGTGTCTCAAGAGCTGCAAACCTTTTTAGTAAACCTTTTAACTTGTAAAACTTACAGCGGTGTTGGAGTATATTTTTTTCCCTAGTGCGGGGAGACTGACCCGTGGTTTAATTTCAGCGGCTCCTCCGGGAGTGAGCGCTACAAACACATTCATAAGGGGCAGCTAAAACATATAATTTTAAAAAGGCCAACTTTATTAAAATAAAGGAAGCTCTCAATGTCATTGACTGGCAGAAACTCTTTCACGCGAAAAACACGGAGGATAAGTGGAATATCTTTAAACTAACACTAGAAAAGTACACGTCACAATATATTCCACTGGTTAATAAATATAAAAGAACAGACTGAAACCAATGTGGCTTAGTAGGAAGGTAACTAAGGAAATGAAAAATAAAAAGAAGGCATTTAAAGCTTTTAAATCTGATAAATCTGAGGCATCCTATAAAGCATATAGGGCAGCCAATAAAGCATGTAAAAATGCGATTAGATGGGCTAAACTAGAAAATGAAAAAGAAATAGCCAAAGAGAGCAAGACCAACCCTAAAAGATTCTTTAGGTACATAAATTCTAAAAAACCAAGAGTGAAAATGTAGGTTCACTAAAATCTGAGTCAGGGTTATTGTTAACTGAAGATCAGGATAAGGCAGAAATTTTAAATGATTATTTTTCTTCAGTATTTATCAAAGAGAAACCTATAACAGGAGACATGAAATTCATTAATAAAAACTTACTAATACAAAGTGACTGGTTGACTCAGGACAAGGTTTTACACAATTAAACAATGTGAATGTTAATAAAGCCCCAGGGCCAGATGGAATTCACCCACGAGTACTGAGTGAGCTATGTGTTGAAATATGTAAACCTCTGTTCTTAATCTTTCAAGATTCTTTTCTTTCAGGAATAGTACCAGAGGATTGGAGAAAAGCTGACGTGGTCCCTATATTTAAGAAAGGTTTAAAATCTGTGCCTGGGAATTATAGACCTGTGAGCTTAACATCTGTGGCTGGGAAAGTATTTGAGGGGTTACTAAGGGATAATATTCAGGAATTTATTGGGAGGTATAATGTAATTGGCAAAAATCAGCATGGTTTCATGAAACACCGATCATGTCAGACTAACCTAATTACGTTCTATGAGGAAGTAAGTAGAAGTATAGATCAGGGGGTCGCAGTGGATGTGATTTACTTAGATTTTGCCAAAGCTTTCGACACAGTTCCACACAAAAGGTTACTATTTAAATTAAGAAAAAATGGTCTAGATGAAAATACTTGTTCTTGGATAGAAAACTGGCTAAAAGATAGGGTACAGAGAGTGGTCATAAATGGTACATTTTCAAGATGGACACCAGTGGTAAGTGGTGTCCCTCAGAGGTCTGTTATAGGACCAATACTATTCAATTTATTTATAAATGACCTTGAGATAGGCATTGAAAGTCATGTATCAGTGTTTGCAGATGACACAAAGCTAGGAAAAGTAATACAATGTGAGCAGGATGTTACTTCGCTGCAGAGGGATTTAGATAGATTGGGGGACTGGGCACTTAAATGGCAGATGAAATTTAATCTAGATAAATGCAAAGTTATGCACTTTGGAGTGAAGAACACACAAGCAATTTATACCCTAAATGGTACGGAGTTAGGGAAATCCAAGCAGGAGAAGGATTTGGGAATAATCATAGACTTCAAACTAAGTAACAATGTGCAATGTCAAACAGCAGCCGCCAAGGCCAGCAAAGTACTGGCATGCATTAAAAGGGGAGTTCACTCACGGGATGAAAACATAATTTTGCCTCTGTATAAATCAATGGTCAGGCCGCACCTTGAATATGCCGTGCAATTTTGGGCACCTGTCTTAAAAAAAGATATTATATCGCTAGAAAAAGTGCAGAGACGGGCAACTAAATTAATAAGGGGGATGGAAGGGTTAAGTTATGAGGAAAGATTAACAAGCTTAAACCTGTTTAGTTTAGAGAAACGGCGCCTTAGAGGGATCTGATAACTTTATATAAATATATACGGGGCCATTATCAACCATTGTCTGATAACCTATTCATTAACAGGTCTATACATAGGACAAGGGGTCATCCATTTAGACTGGAAGAAAGAAAATTTAGCTTAAAGCATAGGAAGGGTTATTTTACGGTGAGAACAATAAAGCTGTGGAATTCTCTGCCTGTTGAGGTGGTTGGGTCAGAGTCTGTACAGACTTTTAAAAAACGACTGGATGACTTCCTGCAGACACAGAATATTAAGGGTTATAATATTTAATATGTGGGTAAAAGCTTCTTGATCCAAGGAGAAATCTGACGCCATTCTGGGGTCAAGAAGGAATTTTTTCCCAGTATGTTGCATATTGGCAAGCATTCAGACTGGGTTTTTTGCCTTCTTTTGGATCAACAGCAGTAGGTTATGTGGGAGAGGCTGAACCTGATGGACGCATGTCTTTTTTCAGCCTATATAACTATGTAACTATGTAACTACTATGTAATGCTAACATTTTTGTTGACACATCTACAATAAGGAAAACATTAAACAAGAATGGAGTACATGGGAGGACACCACAGAGGAAGCCATTTCTGTCCAAAAAGAATATTGCAGCAAGTTTGAAGTTTGCAAAAGAGCACCTGGATGTTCCACAGCACTACTGGCAAAATATTCTGTGGACAGATGAAACCAAAATTGAGTCGTTTGGAAAAAACACACAACACTATGTGTGGAGAAAAAAAGGCACAGCACACCAACATCAAAACCTCATCCCCACTGTAAAACATGGCGGAGGGAACATCATGGTTTGGGGCTGCTTTGCTGCCTCAGGGCCTGGACGGATTGTTGTCATTGATGGAAAAATGAATTCCAGAGTTTATCAAGACATTTTGCAGGAAAACGTAAGACCATCTGTCCGCCAACTGAAGCTCCGCAGAGGATGGGTGATGCAACAGGACAATGACCAAAAGCATACAAGTAATTCAACAAAAGAATGGCTTCAACAAAACAAAATACGCCTTCTGGAGTGGCCCAGTCAGAGTCCTGACCTCAACCCAATTGAAATGCTGTGGCATGACCTTAAGAGAGCGATTCACACCAGACATCCCAAGAATATCGCTACACTGAAACAGTTTTGTGAAGAGGAGTGGTCCAAAATTGTTGTATTATTTTAAGCAGACTGTGTTTTTCAAATTGTTGTGATTTAGATGAAGATCAGAGCACATTTTATGACCAATTCATGCAAAACTCCACGTAATCCCAAACAGGGTTATCCAAAGAGATTCGAAAAGTCACCGCACGTTCGGTGACTTTTCGTTCTCTTCAATTCGGTTCCTTTTGCCGATTGCATTTCGGTGACCCTGCGGTGTATTCAGCAAACACCACAGGGTCCCCGAATTGCAGGGAAAAGCTGCCGAACACCTGACGAAAACTAACCGAATGCACTATGAAAACAAGCAAAAACATCTGGATTAACCTTCGAAGAAGCCGAACAGGAGCCGAACAGGAGCCGAACAGGAGCCGAATCACACAGAGCCGAAGCAGCTGTGACGTAGAGGAGGCAGTGAATAAATTAGAAAAACCATTTGTATGAATCTGGGAAAATGAAACGCTGTTTGCAAAGAAACTACTGAGCGAAAATGTCTGAAATTTTCACAGGAGGTCCAGGGAATGATAATAAAGAGGGCTGTTACAAAAAAAATAAGTAAACTGAAAAAAAAAAAAAAAAATCGGACTTTTAATAAAAATAAAAAAAAATCAGAAAAATGCTTAAAGTATCCTAAAAAATCTATAAATAAAGAGACTTTTTGCTGCAGAATTTTATAATGAACGGTTTATTAGATATTGAATTAAAACGGGAATATTTTTAACATTGAAGCCTATGGGATTCTCCTGAATAAATTTGCCGAATTAAACCACCAAATGGCAGGGCATTTCGGCAACTTTTCACTGCTGGTTTTTGTTCTCTGAATAGCCGAAGCAGTGCTTTTTCATGGGGATTTCACTACCCTCGAACAGGCACCGAACAGGCACCGTATGTGCAGGCAATTCGCTAGGATTTGGCGAATTGCCTGCTCTCTGGATAGCCGAATGGCCAGGAAAGGTAACCGAACGCTGATTTCCAGCGTTCGGTTACCTTTCTCAAGCAATTCGGATCTCTTTGGATAACCCTGAAAGGGTTCACATACTTTTTCTTGCGACTGTATGTCTCACTATTTCACACTTAATGACTGCACTCTTGATGAAGCCAACAGCTACACATACCTCGGCCTAGAACCAAACCAATCGGGAAGTTTCAAACCAGCCATAGAGGCCCTAAGAGACAAGGCGAGTAGAACCTTCTATGCCATCAGGAGAAACCTCTACAAACTAAAACCGCCTGTAAGAGTCTTGCTTAAAATCTGTGATAGCGTCATCACTCTAATCCTCCTTTATGGCAGTGAAGTATGGGGCCCATCACCTACCCTGACCAACCCAAATGGGACACCAGCCCAACAGAAATATTCCATCTGGAATTCTGCAAGCACCTCCAAGTCCATCGGAGCACCTCTAACAATGCTTGCCGGGCCGAGCTGGGCAGACTCCCCTTACTTCTTGCAGTACAGAAGAGGGTGCTATCATACTGGGACCATCTAAACATCAGCAGCCTCAACTCATACCACCATAAAGCCCTACTGGCCAACAAGGACCACCCCAAACCATGTGGGCTGCAACAACTCATATCCACCCTGATCATCCAAAGCCCCCATGAATGCAACCTGACAAAATATCAAATAAAGGCCCTAATTAACGATTCCAGGGAAAACTATATCAGAGAATGGAGACATGATATAGCAAACTCCCAGAAACTCACCATTTACCAATCATTACAGAGGGAATACAAACTGGCTCCATACCAGGAGGGAATACAAACTGGCTCCATACCAGGAGGGAATACAAACTAGCCCCATACCTGAAAGGGAATACAAACTGGCCCCATACCTGGAGGGAATACAACCTGGCCCCATACCAGGAGGGAATACAAACTGGCCCCATACCAGGAGGGAATACAAACTGGCCCCATACCAGGAGGGAATACAAACTGGCCCCATACCAGGAGGGAATACAAATTGGCCCCATACCAGGAGGGAATACAAATTGGCCCCATACCAGGAGGGAATACAAATTGGCCCCATACCAGGAGGGAATACAAATTGGCCCCATACCAGGAGGGAATACAAACTGGCCCCATACCAGGAGGGCATACAAACTGGCCCCATACCAGGAGGGAATACAAACTGGTCCCATACCTGGAGGGAATACAAACTGGCCCCATACCTGGAACTACTACAAGACCCCAAGGACAGACAGATCCTGAGCCGCTACAGACTGAGCGCCCACAGCCTGGAAATCCAATCAGGGCAGCATAGACAGACCTACAAGCCCAGGGAGAATAGACTGTGCCAGCATTGTGACCAGGGGGCCCTGGAAGATGAGGTCCACTTCCTCCTACAGTGCCCCAAGTACTCAGCACTGAGGGAAACTCACTTCCAGAGACTCTCCGCTCTCATCCCGGACTTCACCTCTATAGAAGAGACGAGGAAACTCCACATCATACTAGGAGAAGAGGAGCCGGCGGTGAAAATATCTGCCCAATACGTCACAGAATGTCACAGACTGAGAGGAACATGAAAGATCCTGGACTTCTAAATCCTCAACACGGACTCGCCCCCATCCGCCTTCACATTATCCCTTACCCCTGATAATGTCCATGGACTTGCCCATTCCCCCCATATATGTCTCACTATTTCACACTTAATGATTGCACTCTTGATGAAGCCAACAGCTACACATACCTCGGCCTAGAAACCAACCGATCGAGGAAGTTTCAAACCAGCCATAGGTACTGATGAGAGACTGGATGGGAACGAAAAAAGCTTAAGCAATTTCCCTGTTTAAAGAAAAGAGTTGAAAGTTGGGAGGAGTTACAATGGTTCCCCTTTTGTTTCAGGGTATCGCTGGGATTGGGTCTCGGGGCAGATAACAGAAGGGGGAGGGGCAGGGGTAATAGAAAAGGGTAAGCAAAGGACAGAGGAAATCAGTCTAACCTTTGTCTTTTTGGACAGCCAACTCCATTTTACCATCACCATCAGCATATGAAAACCAACGACTGGATAAGTATTACTGGCTGTATCAATCTGTTATATATTCCCTATTATTATAGTCTGCTAAATATATATATATTCCTAGTTCTGTTAATACTTGGATAAATAGGGGCAGGTTTTCCATTGTATTGATTTGTAGGTTTTATTTAGTAGATGCTTTTGATATTCGTTACACTTTGCAATACTGTATTCCCTTGTTAATTTTGTGTAGTATCTGCGTGATAGTAATTATGAATAGGTTAATTGTTCTGGTATAACTCGGACAGAATTCAGTGATTTGTTGTTTTGTATGTTATTAGGTGCATTTGGGATCAGTAATTTTGCCTGAGTCTGTCTGAAGATTGCTGTGCCTTTATAGTTAAAGTGCATACTCTAGTAAATGACTGACGGTCAATTTTAAGAATCACACACATGAATAGTGGGTGTTCTAGCACCAAATAGCACTCAAATCGATACATTTTAATGAGCTGCAGTCATTTTTGTACTGAACAGGCCGGAAGCATACAAAGCAACCTGTGATAAAACGGCCGCCGCAATGTTTATTTGCAAGTATTTTGCTTTACAGTTTATTGTCTCTATATATAGTGTAGAGTGTTGTGTGATGTGCTATGCTGTTGTCAAAGTGTGTATCTGTATGTTACAGTTATAAGTTGTTATATTTTGCACTCATTAAACAGTAGGAGAGGCCCCTTGCTCAAGAGCTTGCACTCTAACATCCTGGGTTTCCCTAAGCACACTGTTTAGAGAAGCAAGGGTAAACATTCCCTTGTGATGACTGTTATTTCTATTGTCCAGTGACTGGAGCTTTTCTATTGTCCAGTGGCTGGAGCCTGTTGTTATCTGTAATGTATTCTGGAAGGGAGGGGGTTGTCTCACCTGGGTGTATGTGAAATAAATAAAGTAACCCCAAGAGCTAAGCAATAAATTGATGAATAAACTCATTTGTATACTGTATTTAAATTCACTATACTAATTGAGGCAATTTTTGAAGTGACAGAGCAGTAATGTACAATCTTTTTTGCGCACTTGCTACAGGGTGAGTAAATAATTATTTCAGAACGCTAACTTTGTCTTTATTGAGGGAGAGGAGAGACTTATCTCCGAAATGGAGGAAACCTGAGCAACAACCCCCTCCTCTTTCCCACTCGTACCATCATCATAAGAAAGCCTGGGAGTGGATAAGTATTAAGTGTATTAATTCTGTGAATTTGTCACTATTTTGACATTATACTGTATGTGTGTGTGTGTAATCTATTTGGTTAAATACGCACTAATTTACCCGTTGTAGTGATTTGCATTTTAGCTAGAATATGCTCGTTGATATTTGCTTCACTTTGTAATACTTGATCAAACCTTATTATTTGTATAGTCTGTATGATCTTATAAACATAGGTAATCAGTGACCGCATGGCTGGCAGCCATCTTAAACCTCAAAAAGTCACATGGTCTGCTGTCAATGAGGAAGTGCGGCAGCAGTAACTGTATAATCTGTTTAAATTTACATTTGCGCAACTAAATTAATCCAGATGGTTTCTGCCAGACTTATGAATATAACAATTACTAACCAAATACACATCTAAATGTGTCTGTTATAATTTCTGAAGAGGCTTATCAACTAAACAGTGATTTTGTATGTTAGCAGATGCTGTTTCACTATTTTGGGTAGGTTGACTTAACTTCGGGCCGATAGATTAATATACTAAGCAAGAAACCGTTTCATTGGTAGACGTGGGTTAAAGACGTGGGTTAAAGACTTGGTAAAGGATTCCAGGGCTGGCGAGCCTTAAAGATGGAGGATAAGAAGAATGGAGTAAGGGTTTTTTATGGAAGGCTTCAAGATACTGATTAGGGGTGAAGCGAAGGGGGGTAGGAAAGTAAAGCAGTTGAAATCAGCATATGAACTGCCAGAAATATTGAGAGAAAAGTGGGGGAAGGAGGTGCTGTTAGGTAGAATGGCTGGTCCTTTAGAGAAGTCCCCATTTAGCTTAACCCAGAGGGCATTCGAGGAACGAGGCTGTAACGTAGGGGTTCCTGTCCACGGGCAGACTGCTCCCCTTGAAGTCAGTATTCCGCAGAAGTACTGCTTATGGCCCAACTCAAAATGGAGACTACATTGATTCACATTGTGCAAGGGACACACACAGAGAGGAAAGGTGCAGAGACAATGTAATCACATCCAGCTAGGAACAATGCATCAGATAACCGGGGGCTGGGCGACCTTGGTTGCTGGGGGGGCGAGGGGCTGACAGAAGCATGTGAAAACAAAAGGAATCCATTACTTAGAGGGGGGAGGGTATATTACTCAAAGACTGGAGCGTAATACAGAGGTTAAGTGGAGGTATGCCCGGTGTTATGTAAGAGGTTATTTGGAGGCGGCTCCTGCAAATGACCATATGTTTTTTTTTGAGGCATGAGGATGGAACCAATTTTGTCCAGGTTGCAATTCAAAGCGGCTGTGGAAAAGGCTGTAACGTTGCTGGGATGGAAAGAAACATAGAAAATGTCGGCAGATAAGAACCTTTCGGCCCATCTAGTCTGCCCAATTACATGGATACTTTACCTGGATTTATCTTTTGTTTAGGATAGCCTTATGCCTATCCCATGCCTGTTTAAATTCAATCACTGTTTTAGCCTCTACCACTTCTGCTGGAAGGCTGTTCCATGTATCCACCACCCTCTCAGTAAAATAATGCTTCCTGATGTTACTTTTAAACCTTTGCCCCTCTAATCTAAAACTATGTCCTCTTGTTTTGCTACTTTGTTTCATTTTAAATATACGCCCTTCCTCTACCTTGCGGATCCCCTTTACGTATTTAAATGTTTCTATCATATCTCCTCTGTCTCGTCTTTTTTCCAAGCTATACATGTTAAGATCATTAAAGGGACACTCTAAGCAACATGACCACCTAAGCTATTTTAGGTGGTCATGATGCCGGAGTATCCTGCCCTCTGTCCCCCCTCCCTCCGCTCAGCGGTTCAGCTGTAAATGCTGAAAACAGCTGAGAGAGGCGGAGGACTTTACTCCGCCCTCCCAGCTGTCAGTCAGCAGAGCGGGAATCATATTTCCCGCTTCTGCCGACTTTTGCCGACGTCTCCAACTCACCGCAGAAGCTGGCGGCTCCCTCTGAGGGTTAGTGTTGCGCGCATCCTCTTGCGCGCCACACTAATTCTCAGAGGGAGCCGGGAGGAAGCCTGCCGATTGGCTGGCTTACGTGAGAGGCGCGCATGCGCGATTCTCACGTAAACCAGAAGGCAAGTCAGATGGAAGAAGGACGGGAGCGGAAGAGGAGGGAGGTGAGTATAAAAGAAAAAAAAAAAAAACACCGCTGGAAACAAAAGGATTTTAGGGTAAGTATTACAGTTACAAAAACAAAAAATAACTATTTATTAAGGGAATAGGGATAGGGTAGGATTAAATAACGGGGGGGGGGGGGGGTGATTTTTTTATTAGAGTGTTCCTTGAAGCCTTTCCTGGTAACTTTTCTCCTTCAAGCCATACACCATTTTAGTAGCCCTTCTCTGAACTCTCTCTAAGGTGTCTATATCCTTCTGGAAATATGGTCTCCAGTACTGCACACAGTACTCCAAGCGAGGTCTCACCAGTGCTCTGTACAGTGGCATGAGCTCTTCCCTTTTCCTACTGCTAATACCTCTCCCTACACAACCAAGCATTCTGCCAGCATTTCCTGCTGCTCTGTTACATTGACTACTTACCCTTAGATCCTCTGCAATAATAACCCCTAAATCCCAACCCTCAGATGTTGAGGTTAGGACTGTATCAAATATTCTATATTCAATCTAGGAGAAGGTGGGGGAAGCCAGATATAATGATAGTACATTTAGGGGGTAACGACATAGGGGATATTCTGTTTTTGGGGTAAAAATAAAATTAATAAACCTTCATTTCTCTGGCAGATCGCGAGCAGTCAGGATTAAACAGCGATGGGAAAGGGAATTTGTTTAAAGGGCACCAGTCTTAGCAGGCTAGCTGGTATTTCATAATTTACTAAGTTAGAGAGGAGAGGGTTGTGAATAAGCGGGGATAGGTATATAACCCTGATTCAATTTACGGTCGCGATAAAAAGTTGGTATGTGTTTGATCGTTAATATTCTGTTTTTTGGGTTTTTTTCTTTCAGAGCGGGCGAAGAGAGTATGGATCCTGGGACACTCCTACTCCAGGGCGGCTGTTCACGCTGTGGGCACAACGATGGGAGTGAACCTAGGGTTCAGCCTCACTAAAGCGGGCATTAGGTGGATAGGAAGGAGGGGTATGGGGTGGGCGCAGTTTTTAGGGGTAGCACAGGAATCTAGGAAAAGGTGGGGGAAGCCAGATATAATGATAGTGCATTTAGGGGTAACGACATAGGGGCTATGACAACGATAGATTTGCAGAATAGGGTCCGGGAAACACTTAGGTGGTTCAGGAAGGAATGGCCGGATGTTCAGATAGTGTGGTCTAACGTAATTGCTATATTAGTGTGGAGGAACTGCAGGGTGCAGGATACATCGGAAGAAAGAAGCTAAACCAGGCAGCGAAAAAGATTATGCTGGAGATGGGAGGAAAGGTTTTGGAGCATCAGAACATAGTGACAATGCAGGAGGAATGGTTTTGGAATGACGGGGTCCATTTGTCCAAGGCGAGGAACAACCTTTTCGGGGGCAACATCGAAGGGCTGATAAAGACCCTTGTGTAAGGTAAGTGAAAAGGTCACGGTCTTTTATTGGTGGCGGAAAAAGAGTGTCCTCATTTTTGGTGGCGGTGAAATATGCGTCCCTGGCACGTGGAGAGGCGATAGAGGGGGAGGATCTGGGTTTTTGTGTGGTGGTTTGTGCGGCCAAACACCGGTGCCTCCTGGTTTGAAGATCCTCCCGGGCCTGCTATCTGCTATAAAGATGCTGATAATTCTGCCACAAAGGCAATGGTTTTTTGGCCTTGATTATTAATAAAAGACGTGACCTTTTCAAACCGCCAATACTTTTGTCATGTGTTTTTTATTTATGGGGAGAGCGGGGGCGGGGGGTGGGGGGATTGTTTGGGGGGTTGAAGGGAAGTAAAGGTAACTTAAGAGAAGGTAATGGTGGAAGAGAAATAAGGGTAAAATGCTTAGTACTGATGAGAGACTGGATGGGAACGAAAAAAGCTTAAGCAATTTCCCTGTTTAAAGAAAAGAGTTGAAAGTTGGGAGGAGTTACAATGGTTCACCCTTTTGTTTCAGGGTATCGCTGGATGGGTCTCGGGGCAGATAACAGAAAGGGGAGGGGCAGGGGTAATAGAAAAGGGTAAGCAAAGGACAGAAGGAATCAGTCTAACCTTTGTCTTTTTCCCACCCTGTTTTTAGGTTACTGCCTGTTCACCGAGTTGAAAAGGTCACGTCGTCAGAGAGCAGCTTGACCACGGATAGGGGCAAATGAAGTGGTGATTCCGCCAGTCATTTCAAGACCGCCCGTGGGTTCCCATATGGAGTCATACCATGTAGCAGGAAGCCGGTTGGTGGTTTGTGCGGCCAAAGCCGGTGGATTGCTTTAGATATGGGCATGGTTAGTCGAGGTGCAGTCAGATAATTTCACCATGTTACATGAAGCCAGCGGGTGGTTTTGTGCGGCCAAAGCTGGGGGATTGTATTGACAGTTACTTCAGCTGGTGGTTTTTCTACGGCCAAAGCCGGAGGATTGTTTTTTGAGTAAAGACATGGTTAGTTGAGGTGCAGTCAGATCATTTCACCACGTTACATGAAGTCAGCTGGTGGTTTGTGCGGCCAAAGCTGAGGGGATTACATGGACAGTTACCTCGGACGGTGAAATATGCGGCCCTGGCACGTGGAGAGGCGATAGAGGGGGAGGATCTGGGTGTCTGTGTGGTGGTTTGTGCGGCCAAACACAGGTGCCTCCTGGTTTGAAGATCCTCCCGGGCCTGCTATCTGCTATAAAGAGAGCAGCGTGTGGTCGCGCTAGCTTAGCCACGTGGGGCCGGCCGCTATTTCTGGGCAATGCTGGTGGTTCATTGCGGTTGCCAGTGTTATCTGTTCGGCGGCAGTGAAATACAGTGTCGTTCGGCGGCAGTAAAATACCCCATAGAGAAGCAATGGTTAATCTATTACATTGAACAGTAGAGAAATGTCAGTGAAATGCCCTGATGTTCAGTGGTTTCATTTGGCAGGTTTAATCAGGCGAATCCCATAGGCTTCAATGTTAAAAATATTCCTGTTTTAATCCAATATCTAATAAACAGTTTATTATTTTAATCTGCAGCAAAAAGTCTCGTTATTTATTTTTAGGATCTTTTAGGCAATTTTTTCCCCATTTTATTTATTGATTTTTTTTTCCAATTTTTAATATATATATTTTTTTAAATTCTTTTATTTTAAAGTTTTTCATGTCAAAATAAAGGCACAACAAAAGTAGGACCACGCAGGGCCAGTACAAGAGACCGTAAACCCAGAGCGGTGACATATCGCAACGCAAGGAAATAAAGGAGGAAAGATAACTCAAAGAATATAACATAAGGGAGAGAAAAGTGCGGAGATCTCCTAAAAGGAGGCTAAAATAAAGACCAAAAGGAGGGGGTGGTGGCAAACAGACACTGTGACATCCCGTGGGTATAGACCAAAGAAACAAGGGAAATCTACACGGCGGACAAACCTACTGTCCCGGGTCCATCGAAACAAGTGGAGACACCCCCCCTTGATCTGAGCCAGGCGTCATCTGGGGAGGGGAGAGGCCTAAGGAACGCAACAAATGCCAGGCTGCCTCCGGAGTGGACACCAAATGCGACATGTTATCGTGACAGATATGCATAGATCCCCCGACGATAACGAACCCCCTTGCTCCTCAAAAAAGCAGATATCTCCCGGAACTGCCTCCAGGCAACGAGTATTCTGACTCAGATCGTTGTATAGCGATTTATCCCTTGCAGAGACCTCTATGCCTGGCCTGTATAAGTAGATGCAATCACCGAGGACAATCCTTATCAGATAGCTGAACTCACCAAAACACTGTTTATTTCCACGACTTGCTTTATTCCATATATAAGGTTACAGCAGATCACAGGATACAGCAGATGATGGAATGAGATGTTCTTTGCGGTCAAAAAATGATTCTGTCCTAACTTGAGGATGAATGTACATGTGCTGCTGGATAACTACACCATGCTGCAGCTCTTACAAGAAGGAAGGGTGGAACTAAACACACACAGGAAGTGCATCATCATAAAGCGAGGGAAAAAGAAGGAAAGCATGTACAATACAGAAAGACCACTAGGTGGCAGCATAAGGCAGCATAAGGATATCTATACACTATAAATCCCCATCTAAATGAATAACTGTAACAGCACACTCCCCGTCTGGCATTGAAAATGTCACTATATAAACATCATAACGGTAGTTATGCAAGTGCAAATAACGACAGTGTAATTTGCTAGATGTCTAGAAAACCTAAGTAAGTTCAGTCTCCAAGCGGTAAGAGCAAAATAAGTTCCGTGATAGGTCTGATAAAAGTCTTTACAGTTCCTTGTCTTGCGACCTTCACCTCCACCTTACGTACCTTACCATCATCGCTAGAGATGCTCTTTTTAATAAGTCCCATAGGCCACTCTATCCTTTCGGCTTGCTGGTCCTTGAGGAGAACGAGATCTCCAACTTGAACGTTCGGGTTCAGGCGTTGCCATTTCCTGCGTCCTTGCAGAGTGGAAAGATACTCCATCTTCCAACGATTCCAGAAGCAGTTGGCAAGGTGTTGTACTCGCTTCCACTGGTTGTAGCACATTTTTCCTGCTTTAAAGTTTCCAGGTGGAACAGGAACAGTCCCGAGTTTCTGGGTAAGAAGAGTAGCTGGAGTAAGGATGGTTGGGTTCTCTGGATCTGTAGACACTGGAACAAGTGGTCTAGAATTGATTATGGCAGATGCTTCTGCCAGGAAGGTGATTAGGATCTCATGGGTGAGTCTTGTGGAGTTCAAGTCCATAAGCATTGAGTCCAGTATTTTACGTGTAATGCCTATCATTCTCTCCCATGAACCACCCATGTGGGAAGAATGAGGAGGATTGAAAATCCATGTACAGCCCCTTTCAGCTAAAAGGTCTTGGATAGGCCTTGAGTTAAGCTGCAACTCTCGACAGGCTCCAACGAAATTGGTTCCACAATCAGATCTCAATGTCTTGACTGGACCTCTAATGGCGAGGAATCGTCTTAGGGCATTAATGAAACTCGAGGTATCCATAGATTCTATTACTTCGATGTGTACTGCACGCACACTCATACAGGTGAACATCACTGCCCATCGTTTACTATTTGCTTGGCCACCTCGAGTTCTGCGGGCTGTTACCATCCATGGTCCAAAGACGTCCAGACCGACATGAGTGAAGGGTGGGTCAGTGCTTACTCTGTCAGCTGGCAAATCTGCCATTTGCTGTTGCTGCTGTTTCCCTCTCAGTTTGCGGCACTGAACACAGCTGTGCAGTGTAGCTGTAATCTGTCTTTTTGCTCCTATAATCCAAAGGCCTGCAGCTCTTATGGCACCTTCTGTGAAGTGTCTACCTTGGTGCTTAACCCCTTCATGGTAGTGCCGTATGAGCAAAGTGGAGACGTGGTGGCGAGCAGGTATGATGAGAGGATTCTGTTCTTGCTCTCCCAACTTAGCCTTGTTTAAACGTCCACCGACCCTTAGCATGTCATTACTGTCGATGAATGGGTTCAAATTAGCAATTGGACTGTTTCTTAGAACGTCCGTCTTGTCACAAATGCATTTAATTTCTGAGCCGAAGACATCCTGTTGTACACTGCGTATTATGATCAGTTCGCCTTCAGCAATATCCCTTGCAGAAAGAAACCTTTGGCACGTGTGCCAACCTTGACAGTAAGCCTCTGCGGGCTTCGTGTGGAAGCAGTGTGCAATATGGACTAACCTCGCGATTGTGCGTACAAGCCTTGTCCATTTGGAGAAACGTTCAAAGCGTTGACAGCCCAAGACGAGTCTTTGTGCAGTTCTGGTGAGAAGAGTCTTAACTTCAGGTCGAATATCTGGATCTTCGCCAGGATTTTGTAGACCAAAGACGTCAGCTGTTGTTTCTTCTGGATGAGCCAGCAGGAAATCAGGACCTGTCAACCAAGAAGAATTTGCGAAGACACTTGTGGACACTGGCCTGGTGGCATGATCTGCAGGATTAAGTTCGGATGGAACATAGTGCCATTGTTCAGGCTTAGATGTTTTCCTGATTCTTTCTACACGGTTGCTGACATAGACGTAGAAACGTTTAGTCTGGTTGTATATGTAGCCTAAAACGACCTTGCTATCTGTGTAGAATTTGATGTCGTCCATCTGAACGTCTAGCTCTTGTAGTACGAAATCTGCAACTTCTACGGCTAGCACAGTCCCACAAAGTTCAAGCCTGGGAATTGTGTGTTCAGGCTTAGGTGCTAACTTAGCCTTCCCAAACAGAAATCCTATGTGGGTTTGATTGGAGGAGTCTCTTACCTTAAGGTAGGCGACAGCTGCTATGGCCTCTGTAGATGCATCTGAGAAGATGTGAAGTTCCTTTCTCTGACTTGTGGCAAGAGAAGCTGGAGTGTAGCAGCGTGGTATGTGGATTCCATCTAAGGCATGTAGAGATTTCTTCCAGGAATTCCACTTTGGAAGCTTGTCTACTGGTAGTGGAGCATCCCAATCTGTAATAGTCTCTGAGAGCTGTCTAAGTAAGGATTTACCCTGTATGGTAATGGGAGCCACGAATCCCACTGGATCGTATAAACTGTTCACCACCGACAGAACACCACGTTTGGTAAATGGCTTGTCTGCAGAGCCGACTTGGAAGCCGAAGGTGTCCTTTAATAAGTCCCACCGCAGGCCTAGGCTTCTCTGTACGGGTGGTATGTCCATTCCCAGATTTAAGTCCTTAAACCCTGTGGCATAGTCACCAGGTTGAAAGGCCTTCATGACAGCAACACTATTTGAAGCAATCTTGTGTAGTCTGAGGTTAGCTTCAGAAAGCATACCTTGTGTCCTTTGGAGCAGGTCTATGGCTTCTTCATTTGTGGGTAAGGATTTAAGTCCGTCGTCCACGTAGAAGTCTCTCTCAACGAAGTGTCGAGCATCTTCTCCATACTCCTTTTCTCGTCAAGAGCAGTCCTTCGTAGACCATATGTGGCAACAGCAGGTGAGGGACTATTTCCGAAGACGTGTACCCTCATGCGGTATTCAATCATCTCATTGTCCATGTTGTTGTCACGGTGCCACAGAAACCTCAGGAAGTTCCTATGGTCTTTTTGTACAATAAAACAATGAAACATTTGTTCAATATCAGCAGTTATGGCGACTGGCTCCCTTCTGAACCTCATGAGTACACCTACGAGGTTGTTGGTCAGGTTAGGACCAGTGAGTAGAACATCGTTCAGGGATATGCCTTGATACTTGGCACTGGAGTCAAATACTACCCTGATTTGTTTTGGCTTACGTGGATGATATACTCCGAAGAAAGGCAGGTACCAGCACTCCTCATGTTCTCGAAGAGGTGGAACTGGTTCAGCGTGATTATTGTCAAAGATCCTTTTCATAAAGGCGATGAAATGGTCCTTCATTTCAGGTCTGTTCTTTAGTGTTCGTTGTAGTGACTTGACTCTGGATAAAGCTTGTTCACGATTGTTTGGGAGTTTGACCCTTGCAGCACGAAGAGGTAATGGTGCTACCCAGCTGTTAGACTCATCCTTGAATTCTTTGTCCATTACTTTGATAAATTCTCTGTCTTCAACTGATAAAGCTGTTTTGTTGTCATCGCTTGTAGTACAAAACACTGTGGTACCTAGGTTGTCATCACAGAGGATAGGAGTGACGTCGGACACGCAGATGATGTCAAGAGGCTTCTCCTTTACGTCATAATGGTGAGGACACGGTTTGAAGTGGGATACACGTCCGTTTCCTAACACGTGAGTTTTGAAGGAGTGGATCTCAGATGACGTGTGCATTTTATCCAAGCATACATTGCCCACTATTACCCAGCCCAGATCAAGTCTTTGTGCATAAGGGGCATCGTCTGGTCCGTCGCACTGTTCGCGTACTTTATGTACTCTGAGAATGTCTCTTCCTAGCAGGACCAAGATTTCAGCATTCATGTCCATTACTGGAATCTCCTCTACAAGATGCCTTAAGTGCGGATGATGATATGCAGCCTCTGGAGTAGGAATCTCTTCCCTTTCGTCTGGTATCTGGTCACATTCAACTAATGTTGGTAGGAGTATTCCCTCTCTCCCCTTGACGTGAGAGACCATAAACCCGTTGGCCCTTCTGCTGAAAGTCTCTACACGACCAGAACAGGTTCTGAGAGTATACGGTGTTGCGTGTCCCTTTTATGCCGAAGATCTCAAAGAATTTAGGCTTAACAAGCGATCTGTTGCTCTGTTCATCTAATATGGCATACATCTTCGTGGCTTTTCTCGGTTGACCCTCTGGGTATATCTTGACTAGGCATACCTTGGCACAGCATTTGTAATCTAAGCCTTCTCCACAGACCCCGTGCATGAAGAAGAAATATTCCCTTATAGTCGGAGCATTACCTTGTTGCTCCCCGCCATGATTTGAGACAGGTGCAGAGGTAGGTAGCTGCTGTGGGTTGTCTGGCAGTGGAGTGGGGTGCATAGCTGTAACATGTCTGTCGCTGCTGCATTCTGTGCACTTGATGACAACTTTACAGTCTTTAGCAAAATGTCCGTAAGAAGCACAGCACCTGTAGCATACCCCAAGTTTTTGAAGAATCTCCCTGCGCTCTTGTAAAGTCTTTGCCCTAAGGCCACGACATTTCTTTAAAGGGTGAGGCTTTTTGTGAATAGGGCACTGACGATTAGGGTCTTTATCGCTATCACCTGAATCCCTCTTTGCACGAGAGGACACAGGTGGTGAGATGTCTGTCCTTTTAACAGATATTGTTCTATTAAAGTCTCTACGTTTAGCCGCTGTGTTATCATACCTTGATGCGGATGCTGGTGATGATGAAGCTGGCAAGTTGGTTTCGCTGAAGCTGAAGCTGGGATCGTTTCTTGTCCAGGCTTGTTCGCTGATGAACCTGCAAAAATATGAGAATGGAGGGAAGGATACGTTATAGTCTCTTTTGTATCTTGAGCCGTGTTGCGCCCATTTCTCTTGCAGGCCGTATGGCAGTTTAGATGCCACTGGATTGACACCATGAGCAGTGTCCAGGAAGCTTAGTCCAGGTAGACGTGGGTCTGTCTTTGCCAACTCTAGCTCCATGAGGAGATCACTCAGTTCTTGGAGCTTGCGATAGTCCTTGTTACCTATTTTTGGGAAGTTTTGCAGTCTCTTGAACAGAGCGCCTTCTATGGCTTCAGCGCTGCCATAAGCTTGCTCAAGTCTTGCCCACGCAGCAACGAGACCTGCATCCAGGTGGTCAACATGTACTGTTCTCAGTCCTTTAACACGATCTGTGGATTCTGGCCCCAGCCACTTTATGAGCAAATCAAGTTCCTCCTTGGTAGTAAGGTTCAGATCAGCAATAGCAGCCTTGAAGGTTGATCTCCAGGCCCTGTAGCTCTCTGGACAGTCGTCGAACCTTGAGAGGCTTGTATTAATGAGCTCTCGGCGTATCATATATCTGGCGAAGTCAGTCAAGTCTGATCTCTCACTCTTTGGTGCCAAAGTAACTTGAGGAACCGCTTGGGTGTTAAAGTTCTCTGGTGATGAAGGGTGAGGTTTACCAGGATAAAATGACGTTGCAAGAACGTTTAACTTTGGTGTAGTCTCTAAGGCTTCTGCTGGCTGCGGCTTGAGCTGCGGCTTGTCACTGGGATTCACCTTGCTGGCAGAACGAGTTGATGTGATTTGCTGCGTAGATGTTCTTGTGTTGTGGACTGGAGGAGGTTCAGGCATTTGGAGCTGAGAGATCTCTGCGTTGAGAGTCAGAACAGTGTTGGGAGGAGGTACAGGAGATGACTGTGTATTGTTGCAAATGTTATGCTTTAATACGTATTCGCTAGTGCGTTCGACTGGGTCTTCCAGTTCTGCTGGGATAGGGCAGTCTGCATTAGTACTTTGTCCCATTGCTTCTTCGAAGATCTTCAGCCTCGCTACGGCAGCTGCTTCCTCCTTTTCCATTTGCAGAATCTTGATTTGGGATTCCGTCTCTGCTTGGCGGGCTTCTAACTCTGCTTGACGGGCTTTGCTGTGAGCTTCTAACTCTGCTTGTTTTTTAGCAAAGGAGCCTTGCACTTTCTTTGACTCCGCATCAGCGCGGGCCTCTATTAGCTTGTCGCTTAACGTTGAATGTCTGGAGCGAGAGGATCTGGAAGAATGTGCAGTGTGCTTGGTTGATGTGGATCTGTGCGATCTGGTCTCTTGCAGTTGAGCAATGCGGAGTTCTGCCCTTTCTTTGGCAACTTGCACTAGGAGGTCTCTCTGTTGGTTTAGTGCATCAGTCTTGGTCAGTTCTGCTGAAAAGTCTTCCATATTAGAGTCCTGCAAGAAGTCTGTGTATTTTTCTGACAGCCTCTGGTAACGTTTATATGCAGCAGACAGACGATCTATAGAGTCTCTTAATACAGCTGGGTGATCGTAAGTGTGGTAAAACTGACATGCATTGTGACGTTCTGTCCCACAGGTCCGTCAGATTGCTGGAGTTTCTGTGTCGGTTTTACTGTGCGTTTGGGTTTTACACTCTGTTCGGCAAACTCTGCAGAATCTGCTCCTTGTACGTCTGCGGGTTCAGGGACATGATGAATCTGCGTCGGTTCAGCCATAAGAGTGCTCAGAACCTTGTCTGGACATTTTATACGTTTTTGCAAAAATAGTACTGTCTCTTTAAGAAGATAAACGGCCGCTTAGACAGGCAGGTAACACCGTTAAATGCAGAGAAACCGTTTTTAATATTCAGTCAGATGCAGTAAGCTTGTGCGATCATGTGCTTCCCCAAGATGGCTGATGGCACTGAGCTTGATTGCAGATTAAACACACACACATGTGCTTCCATAAAATGGCCGATGGCACTGAGTTTGATTGCAGATTAAGCACACGCATATATAGTAGAAGGCTGTAGGATTCTACACATTTTTTGACTATTCTGACTCAGATCGTTGTATAGCGATTTATCCCTTGCAGAGACCTCTATGCCTGGCCTGTATAAGTAGATGCAATCACCGAGGACAATCCTTATCAGATAGCTGAACTCACCAGAACACCGTTTATTTCCACGACTTGCTTTATTCCATATATCAGGTTACAGCAGATCACAGGATACAGCAGATGATGGAATGAGATGTTTCTTGCGGTCAAAAAATGATTCTGTCCTAACTTGAGGATGAATGTACATGTGCTGCTGGATAACTACACCATGCTGCAGCTCTTACAAGAAGGAAGGGTGGAACTAAACACACACAGGAAGTGCATCATCATAAAGCGAGGGAAAAAAGAAGGAAAGCATGTACAATACAGAAAGACCACTAGGTGGCAGCATAAGGCAGCATAAGGATATCTATACACTATAAATCCCCATCTAAATGAATAACTGTAACAGCACAACGAGCGTCAAAAAGGGAAGGTCATTAAAGCGTGTAAGGGAGAGGTCCTCAAAAAGTATCGGGCTCGGGCTACCGGGTTAGACATCGGCCTACGTTTATCCATCTCCTCCACGGCGATCGCGAGCACGTCGCGTGGGGACTCCACCAGGGCTTTGGCCGCCTTCTGTAGGTGAGCGGCGTGTTGAAAAATAGGAGTAGTTCCTGTCTGTGTCCCCATGACATGCATTGCAAATTTATTAACAAAGGCCAACACGGCATCAGCAGCAATGGACTCTGGGATCCCTCTGATCCGGACATTCTTGCTGCTGTGCCGGACCTCTGCAGCCTCCACCACACCTGTAAGCAGCGACACCTGGTTCTGTAAGGCCTCCATTTGAGGTATGAGGAGGACCTGTGTCTCCGCAGTCTCCTCAATGCGTGTCTCGACAACCGAGAGCCGTCCCTTAACAGACACCAATTCCGTCTGCAAGGTTTTAAAATCGGCACGCCACATGACTCTCATCTCCACCATCGTTTCTCCCAGTAAGCACCTGATGTCACCCTCCGTAATGGGCAGAGGTCCGCGAGCGACCCGGGCACGTCCGCATCATCCTGAGCATCCCCTGGTTCCAGGGACGTGCAGTCAGTGGAGGCAGAGCCGCACCTGCCATTAAGTGATAAGTTAATAAACTAAAAACAAACTCACCTGCTCCTCCGCTGTCAGCTCCATCCTCTGCCTCTGCAGGCATTAGTTTTCCCAGCCTACGCAATTTGCATAGCAGGACGTTTCCCCGCTGCACTAATTGAGTAAACTCAAGATGTGTGCGGCAAACGTCAGAGACAAGTGCTGCCTATTTCCTGGTCACTGCTCATTGGTGCCGCACAGACTGACAGGCACTGATAGAGCATTGGAAAAGCTTGGACCAATGGGAAAGCACCATTGGTCCAAGCCATTCCCAGAAAACCCCTGCATTAGAGGACTGCCTCTGACAGGAAGGGGCACATCTAGCAGTTAGACATGCCCCTTCCTGTCAATGATTGGCCAGGCAGCCCTCCAATACAGGCTGTGAAAAGATTGCATGATGGACAACCCCTGACTGGCTGCATGGGGAGCTGCAGTCCAGGAGCCAGCACAGGGGTGCCCTGCTCTGTCACTCAGATCTGCATCAGCTGCGGATGCCCATTTATACCCCAGGCTGGTTATTGTCTGCTAACTGGGGCTGGAAGAATGCACAACACATCTGCCCCCCAGGAGGGATCTGAGGGGGTGCAGCAGCAGGAAGCCCTCTTTGCCCAGCTGCAAGGTAAGTGTGACCTCACGGGGGGGAGAGGGTTAATGATGGGGAGGGAGAGGCCATGGCTTTCCCTCCTGTGTGAGGATTTCCTGATGTTCAGATAGTGCTTAGCTGCCAATCTGTATGATGTATTGTACCTCTAGCCAGGCTGCCTGGGGAGGGACAGGACAGGACAGGACAGGACAGGTGGAGGACTCAGCAGATGCAAAGTTGCCAGCAAGACTCTCTCAACTCCTCTTCTACCAGGGCTGTCAGATCACAGCGTGTGCTTCATGGGTCACTGGCTTTGGGCTGGGGTGTCAGATCTCCATTTTGCTCCCTCGTCAGTGCCAGAAAGTGCTGCCCTGCAGTGTGCAGAAGTCAGGTTGGGTCAGTGATTTGCTTTCCCTTCAGTATAATATGAATGACGCAAAATGTATAGGTGCTTTAAGGAAACCTAATGGATGTGGCCAGGCTCCTCTTAATAATACTTTGTTATAGGGGCAGCATAGTGTGTGTGTGTGTGTGTGTGTGTTCTTACAGTGCCAGTCTATCTTTACACACACCCTTTTTCTTTCACATGCTGTGTGTATGTATATTTATATCTCCAATCGGTGTGTGTGTGTGTGTGTGTGTGTGTGTTTTGCCAGGGGCAAGCTTTGGGTTAACCTTTTTATGAGCCTGAAATATCAGGGTTATTCAGAGAGAGGTGAAAACCTTGAATTGGCAGGAGAATGAACAGTCAATTTGGAAAGTGAGATAAATGGGAGAATTTTTCTGGTTTGACTATTTTGACCTAGAATTTTCACTTCTCCAGTCATTCTCAAGGTTTTCACCTGTCTGAATAGCCCTGTATCGGGGTCAGTGTTCTGCTTTTCACCGCTCTCTGAATAACCCTGATACAGGGCTATTCAGAAAGAGGTGAAAACCTTGAATGACTGAAGTGAATTCTAGGTCAAAATAGTCAAACCAGAAAAATTCTCACATTTTTATCTCACTTTCCAAATTGGCTATTTGGTCTAGATTTTTCAATTGGCTATTTGGTCTAGAATCAGTGTTTCTCAACTCGTTTCCTCACTAACGGCCAGGTTTGCAGGATATGTGAAGCACAGCACAGGTGATATGATTTGCTGCTCAGTGATTGCAGGATTCAGTCTGCATTTTCCCAAGGTGATCTGAAAAATCTAGCCTGTAGTGGGTCCTGAGGACTGGAGTTGAGAAACCCTGTTCTAGATTGTTCATTCTCCTGTCAATTCTCCCAGGTTTTCACCTCTCTCTGAATAACGCTGATAGTATTATTGAATCATTGTGCTGGCTCACTATAGCTTACACTCTCTTCAGTATTTCAGGCTGAGTCAATAATAGTATCAGGGATGTTCAGAGAGAGGTGAAAACCTTGAATTGGCAGGAAAATGAACAAATAGCCAATTTGGAAAGTGAGATAAATGGGAGAATTTTTCTGGTTTGACTATTTTGACCTAGAATTCAATTCTCCACTCAGTCTCCAGGTTTTCACCTCTTTCTGAATAGCCCTGTATCAGGGTTATTCAGAGAGCGGTAAAAAGCAGGAGAATGACTGGAGAATGGAAAATTCTAGGTCAAAATAAAAGATCTGGAAAGGGAGAATTTTTCTGGTTTGGCTATTTTGACCTAGAATTTTCCATTCTCCAGTCATTCTCCTGTTTTTCACCTCCTCTCTGAATGAATAACCCTGTATGAAAACAAGTCCAGGTACAAGGACCCAGGACTGTAGATTCTTCATTTAAGAAGTCTTTGCCAATGCAATTTAGAAGGCATATTGTTAAATAATTGTTCTGTATAAAGGAGCGAGAGGTCTGTGGGAACAGAATCGGCTTCCAGTCAGTCCTTACTCGCAGTGTCTGTCTTTCTGATGTACTAAATGCCTGAAGCCTCCTCTTTGGGAGCTAGAAGGTTTTCTGGCTGTTTTGCATTTGTATATCTGGCTCTGATACTAACCAGTGCCTCACCGCACGTCACTGCCTGGTTCCGCAACCACTGTAGGTGCCATCACTGGTTTTAAAGTACCAGGGCCATCACTCGGCTGTCTCCCTTCACCGGGCCTCCTGGTGAGCTCCGGGCAGCCACAGAAGCCTCCAACAAGTACGAATCCTCGCCATCTGATGAGCTCATCGTGGGGGATAGGTAAGTTTAAGAAGCCTCCTGTCTCTTCCACTGACTTTCTCCCATAACATCGTGAATGGCCCTCTGCCGGGGACTCTCCGGTAGCTGGGGCTTCTTTCCAGATTTTCTCCCCATGGATTCAGGCGTATTTTCAAACACATTTAATTTTTTTAATTATTTTTTTCTGTAACTTCCCTTTTTATTATCATTCATTGGATCTTCTGTAAATTCCAGACATTTTCGTTCAGTAGTTTTTTTTTGCAAACAACAGTGTTTCAAATTTGAAACTTTCAAGCGTACTGTTTTTTTTTTTTTTTTGGGGGGGTTTTTACCACGTTCGTCTGCGTGTCAGCTTTTGCCTTCATGAGTACAAGCCTAGACATAGCTTAATTATAGAAGATGTTAAAGTGCTTTGCATAACTTCCTAAGTGACTATGAGGCTAGGGTCAGACGTACGCATTTTTTGCGGCGTCCGTGAAAAAGTGCGTTTGAACGAATGGACGTATTTTTTTCACGGAATACACGATAGCGGTCATACGATGCGCGTTCACACTCCGTTCGTCTGTCCCCAGCCTTAAAGTGCACGATGTTAAAAATGAATACGTTGTAAAATAGCAACACCATATAGAGAAAAGCTAAAAGAAGACAATAAAGTGCCCGTGCATAGAATTCTATTGCTACATGTTGCTAATATATTTCTAAAGAGGTGGCAGCGCCATAGGGGAAAGGAGAGGCAGGGGGGCGGGGTTCTCAGTGTGCAAGTATATGGCTGGGGTCAGACCAGCGCACTTTTAACGTGCGTTCTGGCGCACATAATTACGGCCGCACTAGCAGCAGATGACGGGCAATGACGGCCAATATACGATGTACGGCCGCACAAAAGTCCGGCCGTGCAACGCAAGTGGAATTTGAAAGGTTTTTTCTGAGAACGCTGAACCGCTAGTACTGACGCACTGAGTGCGCAGCTGCGGCATAGCGGCGTGTTTGCGTGATTAGGAGATGTCAGACACTGCTAATGTCCAGCCTACATAACGTCCAGACGCAAAAAGAGTTTTATTGACGATCCGTACAAAATCACGCCCGAAAATGCGCGTTGTCTGACCGTTTTTGCGCATTCCGTGAAAAAATACGTTGATGCGTTCGGACGCACTTTTTCACATTCGCGGGGAAAAATGCTTTCGTCTGACCCTAGCCTATGCCAACACGGTGTGGGCAGGCAGACGGGAGGACATTATATCGGTGACGGCTAATATACTATCAGGTCTATTCAAAGAAAGGTAAAACTCTGGAGAATGACTGGAGGAGTGAAAGTTCTTCCCCGCAGTGTGCGGATACACATTTTACTCTTTAATAAATCCTTAATTTTACCTATTGGTACCTGGCTACTAGTTCCTAAGAAACCTACCACCCTCCCTCCCGACAAGCCCCCTTTTTTTCTAGGTTAACCCCCCCCCCCCCCCCCGAAGCTGTGAGATCACCCAGGAAGGACCGGCTAACCGGTGATACAGGGAGGTGGCCTGATGGACCTACACACAATACTTCTGAGCCTGAATGTGGAAAGCTCAGAATCATGTGAGTAACCTTTTGAAAGGGTTTTTAATGCCTTGTCTGAACGTTACTTGCACCATCATATGCTTAGCTCTTCCCACCTAAAGAACCGGCAGGATTGAGGACAACGTGGAACTAAGGCTAGGGTCAGATGAGCGTGATTTCTACGGACGTACGTCAGTACGGAAGACGCAGTAGTGGCCACACAGTCCATTTATCACTGATGTATATTTTGACGGATGTAGGAGAGAAAATAAAATAAAAAGCAAAACCATTTTGTCCGTGAAAAATGCTGGACGTATAAATGCAGTCCGTCTGACCACGTTCCATAACTCACACACAAAGCTATGCAGCCGTTGCGGACGCAGTGCACTTTGTGCGGCCGTTCTAGGAGTTGTACGTTCCTGCCTGCCTTGCGTCCGTGGGCCGCAGCCGTTGTGCGTCCGCAGTTTAGTGCGGACGTACTTCATGTGTCAGGCTCCAATGTGCTTCCTGTCATGCTATCACGGACGTACTTTTAGGCGCAATCACGGACGTGAACACTACGCTCGTCTGACACCAGCCTAAACCACATGATAAATTTGGATTTAAAGCAAACAAAACAAACTCCCTATAATAATTACCATTTATGAAATTTCAATAAACCTTTTTCAAGTTTCTTCTCATATATCAAAGTTGAAAACAGGGCGCGGCGCTTCACCATGGCGAGAGACAACAAAATCAGCCACAAAGCAATGTAGCGTCAGTCCTGTCTGAAATATCCTTCCTTAGACAGGTCTTTTATTAGATTTCAAAGAACTTATAGCCAATCAGCATACAGATACATTTCTACGTCAGAGTTTAACCAACAGTGAACCAAAAATTACTATATTGATTCAGAGATGGGTTTTTCTAGCATACACTTTTCACACACCCCTTCCTGCACACAAAGGAAATGGCTAAATTCCACAGGCTAACATCCTATGCAAGTAAAAGACTTGCAGGGTTTGACACTTATAATGGGGGGGGGGGGTGTGGATTCACACTACCTATCATATTAAAATACCTTTCACCACAGACACATCCCCTTTTCACGGTATCTCTGTTCTTATCCACGCTTGTAGAACGGCGTTCACAAACTATCAGGGTTATTCAGAGACAGGTGAAAACCTGGAGAATAACTGGAGAAGTGAAAATTCTAGGTCAAAATAGCCGTTTCAGAAAGTGAGATAAATGGGAGAATTGTTCTGGTTTGGCTATTTTAACCCAGAATTTTCAATTCTCCAGTCATTCTCCTGGTTTTCACCTCTCTCTGAATAACCCTGCATTTCTTTATATCTTGCACTGTGTATCTGAATTTATAGCAGTGGCCGCTAGAGGGCGCCATTGCACCACAAATAAATTGTAATAGCACACTGGCACTGCGCTTGTGTAAAAAATAATCGACGCTGCATTATATACACCTGTATTTATCAGCTGTATTGGGATAGAATAACATTTTATCAACTTTCCCAATTCCCACTAATAGGAACTGATGCGCCACAGACGACTTTCTAACCACAATAATTAATGCAGCGTATGAATCCTACACACTGCGGGGAAGCACTTCTCTGAAGTATAATTAAAGCAGAGTATGACTTCTACAAGAAAAGAGAAATGAAGCGCACACGTGGATTAGAACAAGACAATCATACATTGCTTCCTTGCTAGATGTAGATGGACCAGTTCATGGCTTACATTGCCTCAAAAAAAAATACAGCCAGTACCAAAATAATCCCATAGGTTTCCATGTTTAAAAACAATCCCCATTTTTAATAAATATTTATTAATTTTTTACACTTGGAGCAATAAGCCATTTTTTTTTATTATTATTATTTTTAGGATCTTTTGGGGATTTTTTGGGGTAAAATTTTAGGTTTTCTAACTTTTTTTAAAGAAACGTGGCTCCCCCCATAGGTTTCAATGTAAAATATACATTGATGTTTCAGCACCATGGTTAGCTACAATAGCTGTCCAAGGTCCTGATGCATTCAAGGTTATTCAAAGAGCATCACTATTAGGGTTATTCAAAGGGATCTGAATTGCTGGAGAAAGGTAACCGAACGCTGAAAATCAGGGTTCGGTTACCTTTCTTGGCCATTCGGCTATCCAGAGAGCAGGCATTTAGCCAAATCCTGGCGAATTGCCTGCACATACGGTTCCTGTTCGAGGGCAGTGAAATCCCCATGAAAAAGCACTGCTTCGGCTATTCAGAGAACACAAACCAGCAGTGAAAGGTTCCCCTAATGCCCTGCCATTCGGTGGTTTAATTCGACAGGTTTATTCAGGAGAATCCCATAGGCTTCAATGATAAAAATATTCCCGTTTTAATTCAATATCTAATAAACCGTTCATTATAAAATTCTGCAGCAAAGAGTCTCTCTTTATCTATTTTTTTTTTTTTTGGATATCTTAAGCATTTTTCTAGATTTTTATTTTTTATTTTTTTTATTTTTTAAGTTTACTTATTTTTTCTGTAACAGCCCTTTTTATTATCATTCATTGGATTTTATATGTAAATTTCAGACATTTTCACTCAGTAGTTTCTTTGCAAACAGCGTTTCACTTTCACATTCATGCAAACTGTTTTCCTAATTTATTCACTTCACTCGTCTGTGGTGTCGTCTTTTTCCGGAGGCTGCGCTGCGTGTGGTCGGCTCCTGCTCGGGTTCTTCCGGCATCTTTGGTGGGTTAATCCAGATATTTTTGTGGGTTTCGGTGTGCATTCGCCGGGTTTTTGCAGTGACTTTTTGTGGGGTTTGCGGCAGCTTTTCCCTGCGCTTCGGCCCTGTGGTGCTTGCTGAATACACCGCAGGGTCGCCGAAATGGGATTGCTGAATCGGCCCGAATTGAAGAACGTGCGGTGAACCGAACGTGCGGTGACTTTTCGATTCTCTTTGAATAACCCTGAAAGTCTCCATTCGGTTGGTGACTTTTCTTTCCCTGCACTTCGGGGCAATTCGGCGATCCTAGTTCGCCGACCCTGCAGTGTATTCAGCAAGCACCGCAAGGCCCCCGTAGTGCAGGGAAAACCCACCGCAAAGCACACGGAACACTCACCGAAACCCACAGAAACCGTTGGATTAACCCCCTCCGAACATGCCGGAAAAACCGGACTAGCTGCCGATCCCAGCGCAGAGCAGCCGCCGGAAAAACCCGACACGCAGACGAATGATGTAAAAAAAAAAATTAAAAGAAAAGTTTGCCCAAAAAATGCCTGAAAGATCCTAAAAAATCTATAAAGAGACTCTTTACTGCAGAATAAAATAATCAACGGTTTATTAGATATTAGATTAAAACGGGAATATTTTTAGCATTGAAGCCTATGGGATTCTCCTGAATAAACCTGTCGAATGAAACCACCGAATGGCAGGGCATTTCGGCAATTTTTCACTGCCGTTTTTTGTTCTCTGAATAGACAAAGCATTTCTTCTCTATGGGGATTTCACTGCCCTCGAACAGGGACCGAACATGCAGGCAATTCGCCAACATTTGTCAAACTGCCTGCTCTCTGAATAGCCGAATGGTCAGGACATGTAGCCGTACACTGAATTTCAGTGTCCGGTTACATTTCGTGGCCCGATTGGCTCTCTTTGAATAATCCTGATTGTTTCAGACCAGCAGTTCAGCACTATGGACAGCTATATTGTAGCTATCCCTGGTGCTGAAACATCAATGTTTTTTTTTTACATTGACACCTATGTGTAATAAGGCCTTGTTTTCTTTAAAATGAGTTATGAAACCTAAAAATTTCACCCTAAAATTCCTGAAAAATGGCCAAAAAAATCAAAAAAATAAGTAAACAAAATGGCTTATTGTTGCAAGTAAAAAAAAAAAAAAAAAAATAGTTGAAGAAATATTTAATAAAAATGCAAATATTTTTTTACATTGACACCTAATGGGGAAAAAAGCCTGGTTTCTTTAAAATAAGTTAGGAAATCTAAAATTTCACCCAAAAAATCCCGACACATGCCAACTAAATCCTAAAAAAAATCAATAAGAGACTTTCATGTTATTGGTAGTAATCGGTTTCACATTCTGAAATAACTAATAAAAAACCGAATAACCCATAAAACGGAAAACTAGTCGATCATAAATTCTGAAACGATACAGAACGAACAGACACAAAACTGGTCCGAAATGAACCGAAACGAGAAAACAACAGCGTAAAACAAAATGGAACGAACAAAACCGCCTTGCACATCTCTTTTATTCACAGACAGCCGAAATGGCACCGAAACAGTGAATTTCCCCGTATGGTGCCATTTTGTGGCCATTCAGAAAGCAGGCAGTTTGTCAAAATTTGGTGAATTGCCAGTGAAATACGGTGCTGTTCGGCAACAGTGAAATACGGTGCTGTTCGGCGGCTGTGAAATATGGTGCTGCTCAGCGGCAGTGAAATCCCCCACAGAGAATCAATGGTTAATCTATTCACATTGAACAGCAGAGAAATGTCAGTGAAATGCCCTGATGGTCAGTGGTTTCATTCGACAGGTTTAATCAGGCGAATCCCATAGGTTTCATTGTTAAAAATATTCCTGTTTTAATTCAATATCTAATAAACCATTAATTATTTTAATCTGCAGCAAAAAATCTCTTTATTTTCTTTTTAGGATCTTTTAGGCATTTTTCTGGTTTTTTTTTCTTTGGGTAATTTTTTTTTTTTTATATATATATATTTTTTTTATTTCTGTATTAGACCTTTTAATTATCATTCATAGGATCTTCTATGTTAAATCCAGACATTTTCGTCCTGTAGTTTTTTTGCAAACAGCGTTTCACTTTTGACACATTCCTCCCTTTTTTATTTTTTTATTTATTTTTTACTCTCTTCGTCGGCTTCTCTGTTTTTTCTGGCAGCTGGTCGTCGTTGTGTGCAGTGGATCATCGTTTTTTCCAGACATGTTCGGCGTGTTTTTTTCCTGCGGCTGGTCGGCACTGTGTGCAGTGGATCATCGGCTTTTTCTGGTCGTGTTTACCGTTTTGTTTTGCTGCAATTCAAGTAATCCGATATTTCTGATCATATCGGATGCGTTTTCTGTTTGGTTCTCAGGGGATTTGCAGCGGTTTTGTGGCAAAATTTACAGGGTTATTCAAAGAGAATCGAAAAGTCACCGCACGTTCGGTGACTTTTCGTTCTCCTCAATTTGGGCCGATTGGGCGATCCCATTTCGGCGATCCTGCGGTGTATTCAGCAAGCACCACAGGGCCGTTGAAGCGCAGGGAAAAGCTGCTGCAAACACGACGAAAAGTCACCGCAAAAACCTTGCGAATGCACGCCGAAACCCGCCGAAGACGCTGGAAAAACCCGAGCAGGAGCCGATCACACGCAGCGCAGCCGCCGGAAAAAGCCGACACCGCAGACGAGTGAAGTGAATAAATTAGAAAAACAGTTTGCTTGAATGTTTGAAAAGAGAAAAGCTGTTTGCAAAGAAACTACTGAGCGAAAATGTCTGAAATTTACATATAAAATCCAATGAATGATAATAAAAAGGGCTGTTACAGAAAAAATAACTTTAAAAAAAAAATCCAGAAAAATGCTTAAAATATCCAAAAAAATCTATAAATAGACTCCTTACTGCAGAATATTATAATAAACCGTTTATTAGATATTGAATTAAAACGGGAATATTTTTAACATTGAACCCTATGGGATTTGCCTGAATAAACCTGCCGAACGAAACCACCGAATGGCAGGGCATTAGGGGAACCTTTCACTGCTGGTTTGTGTTCTCTGAATAGCCGAAGCATTGCTTCTCTATGGGGATTTCACTGCCCTCGAACAGGCACCGAACAGGCACCGTATGTACAGGCAATTCGCCAGGATTTGGTGTATTGCCTGCTCTCTGGATAGCCGAATGGCCAGGAAAGGTAACCGAACGTTGATTTTCACTGTACGGTCACCTTTCTCCAGCCATTCGGATCTTTGAATAACCCTGTTAGAGTCCCTTCCCTGCACTTCAGGGACCTTGCGGTGAACGGTGAATTCACCGCAGGGTCAGGAAATTCGATGCCTTGAATTTGAGGGGAACAAGAAAGCACCAAAATGTTGACATTTCGGTGCTCTGTGAATAACTCTTAGTCAGGGTTATTCACAGAGCACCGAAATTCCACCAGAATTTTGGTGCGCTTTCGTTCTCCGCACTTTCGAGAATCAAATTCCCCGACCCTGCTGTGAATTCACCATTCACCGTAAGGTGCCCGAAGTGCAGGGAACGGATTGGAAAATCACCGGAAAACTGCCGCCGAACAACCTGAAATTTTGATCAATCCGATAACCCGTTGATAAAATCTGACGATCGGCCACAAACACGCCGAACGCACCTGGGGATAAAAGCAGTCGATACACCGAACACGGCACCGACAAGCTGCCTGAAAAAGCCAATAAGCCGACTGTTTTATAGCTATGGAGCTCTGTGATACGTTCATACACACCGCACATTACTGTGAGTTTTATAGCTGGGGAGCTCTGTGATCCGCTCATACACACTGCACATTACCGTGAGTTTTATTGCTGTGGAGCTTTGTGATACGCTCATACACACTGCACATTACCGTGAGTTTTATTGCTGTGGAGCTTTGTGATACACTCATACACACTGCACATTACTGTGAGTTTTATTGCTGTGGAGCTCTGAGATATGAGAGGATGGGGGCAGCATTTCATCCTTGGACGCAGACAGCTCAATGTCTTGGGCCATCCCTTCTCCTCACTGTGTGGCTTTGGCCATAGAATGGAGTGAATGGGCCAGTCACCGACTCATCAATGTATTGTGTGGGATGTCTTCAAATGAGTCTTTCAAGCTCCCTGTCATATCTCATTCAGCTGCCAGCTCTTATCTCAGGTAGCCTGGAGAACACAATGCACCCCCTGCTGCCTTAAGATTTTGGTAAACATTGTATCATTGGAAAAATCCACAAAATGGAAACAGGAGATGGATCTAAACTTATTTTTCTTTTTTACAAGCAAAGTATCACCGATGCGCTAATGGATTTCTTGCATTTTTAGGCTAGGGTCAGACTAACGCATTTTTCGCGTTGTCTGTGAAAAAGTGCGTTTGAACGAATGGACGTATTTTTTCATGAAATACGCGATAGCGGTCATACGATGCGCCTTTTCGTCCGTGATTTTGTACGGATCGTCAATAAAACACTTTTTGTGTCTGGACGTTATGTTGGCCGGACATTAGCAGCGTCTGACATCTCCCAATCACGCAAACACGCCTCTAGCGGACGCAGCGCACTCTGTACGTCAGTACTAGCGGTTTGACATTCTATAAAAAATGCGATCGTTTGCCACTTGCGTTGCGCGGACGAACTTTCGTGCGGCCGTTCTTCGTATGCTGCCCGGCATTGGACGTCATTTGCTGCTAGCACGGCCGCGATTTCGTGCGTCTAAACGCACGTTAACACTGCTTTCGTCTGACCCTAGCCTTAGCATTAGGAAGGTATAATGGGGGCGTACTTATCCTCGGTAATTGGTAACGGTTACACGTCTGAGCAGTAACGTTAGCGCTCACTAGGGATTCGAGTCCAATGTAATTACTACAACGTCAGCATTTTAGTTTAATTGCAATTTCACCGGATTCTTCACCTATTAATCAATTAATAAAAAGCCATAAATCTCTGATGTATCTGAGTGTGGGACAAGATGCGACGTGTCGCTGGAGCAGCGGAGATTTCAAATTCACGTATAGGTGGGTGTGACTCCGCTCTGGGGGCCACACCGGGAGGGTTAAACAGGTCACGCTCCCCAAAACCTTTGTTTCTTAGTGGTATTTTTTCTCCCCCTCTGAGGTGCTGGAATCCGTGAAATCTGTAACAGAAAGTAAGTCAACATGTAAAGCACAGGAGGACGTAGCCGAGTTTTGGGGAGATAGGACAAGTCCACTGCAGGAGACAAGCACTGGGAAAACAGCATGCCCCCCAGAGGGCGCTGGACCTGGACCACGAGGTAACCAAGCGGTCAATATGGAAGTTAAAGAGTAAGATATAACCATAACCACTATCAGGGTTATTCAAAGAGATCCGAATTGCTGGAGAAAGGTAACCGAACAGTGAAATTCAGCATACGGTTACCTTTCCTGGCCATTCGGCTATTTAGAGAGCAGGCAGTTCACCAAATGTTGGCGAATTGCCTGCACATACGGAGCCTGTTCGGTGCCTGTTCGAGGGCAGTGAAATCCCCATAGAGAAGCAATGATTCGTCTATTCAGAGAACACAAACCAGCAGTGAAAAGTTTCCGAATTGCCCTGCGTTTCGGTGGTTTCATACGACCGATTAATTCAGGCGAATCCCATAGGCTTCAATGTTAAAAATATTCCCGTTTTAATTCAATATCTAATAAAACGTTGATTATAATATTCTGCAGCAAAAAGTCTGTAAATTTCAGACATTTTCGTTCTGTAGTTTCTTTGCAAACAGTGTTTCACTATTCAAACAATCGAGCGTACTGTTTTTTTTTATCAGTCCATTCGTCTGCGGTGTCAGGTTTTTCCGGCGGCTGCTCCGCGCTGTGATCGGCTGCTCGGGTTTCTCCGGTGTGTTCGGCGGGGTTTATCAAGATGTTTTTGCAGGTTTCGGTGTGCCTTCGCCGGGTTTTGCGGTGAGTTTTCGGCGGGTTTGAGGTGGATTTTCCCTGCACTACGACGGCCCTGTGGTGCTTGCTGAATACACCGGAGGCTTACCGAAATGGGATCGCCGAATTGCACCGAATTGAATAGAACGAAAAGTCACCGAACGTGCGGTGACTTTTCGATTCTCTTTGAATAACCCTGCATGTGTAATGGTTTTTCTGTACCTGGAAAAGGTTTCAGACATCTCTTGCCGTTCCCGGACACACAGCATTTCTCATCAGGCCGGCAGTCTGAGTCGCGGCTACACTCAAAGGATGCACAGGTCAGGCTTCTCCACGCCTTGACCTCACTGGCCGGACACACACCGCGCGGCTCTGTACAGGGAAATAATAATCCAAATGAAATGGACACAAAGAGCAGGAGAACAAAACCCGTTCCCTGATTTGTTCGAGAGAAAGACTAATTAGGAATGAAGGAGGTTTAAGGATTATCCCTGTATTGCACAAGATTGAAAGGAGGGAGTTTCCTTTGTTATATGGGATCAGGCTTTGTTTTATGAGCTGAAGCATGGCTCTTTGTGATTGGGTACATTGGGAAGATAAACAATGGAAAAGGAGGGGGAAGGGAGGATATAAGAGGCTGGGCGGGGGACATTTTGGTATTGCAATAATTTTTCTTTTACTAAGAACTTCAGAGACAGAGTGGCGGCGATCTCCATTTTACCATCACCATCATCGTATGAAAACCAATGACTGGATAAGTATTACTTGCAGTATCAATCTGTTATGCATACTCTATTATCATAAGTCTGCTATATATATATATTCCTAGTTCCATTATTTATTGGAAGGATAGGTGTGGGTTTCCCATTGTATGGATTTGTAGGTTTATTTAGTGGATGCTTATTTATATTTGTTTCAATTTGCAATACTGTATTCCTTGTTCATTTGGTGTCCAGCTGCGTGATAGTAATTTCTAATGGGTTATTGGTCTGGGATAACTCTGCCGCAATTCAGTGATTTGTTGTTTTGTATGTTATTAGGGGCATTAGGATTTCCAGTGATTTTCCTTTGGCTGTTTGTGGACTGCTGTGCCTTATTAGTTTATGTGCTCAGTATAGCGCATGACTGACTGTCCAATTTTAGTATCATCCATGGCTGCAGCCAAAATCATAATAAGCACCCATATAGACACCGTAAACAAAGCACAGGGCCTCCCTATACATGCATGTGCCACTCCCCATGCACACAGTAGGAACTCACTATACATAGTGAAATCACACGTAGGACCTCGGTATAACACACAAAGTCATGCTAATGATGTAGCTATCATACACCCTGAAATCACGAAATTTCTCTCTATAACACACTGAAATCACTAATGTAGTATAACACTAAGAAAAATAAAAATAAATAATAAAAATAAATAAAAAAATAATGTTTGTGTGTATATGGGTGTATGTGTATGTATGTGTATGGGTGTATGTGTATTTTACTTTTATGTATATATATAATATATATATATATATATACATAAAAGTAAAATAAAAACTTGCTATAACACGCCGTAATCACACAATAGAAATACACAGAAACCTAGCAATAGCACACGGAGACAACACAAAAGGGAATGTAATCACACATAGGAACTTGATATAACAGACTGAATCACTGGACATTAGTCACTATAACTCTATAGTGTGCCGAATGAGAAAAGCACCATACGTGCATTGCTGAGTAACACCTTTAGTGGATTCTCAAGCAGCTTCACATGCTGGCCTTTTATGTGGGTTATGATTTACAGGGTTATTCAAAGAGCTGTGTGTTTTAAATAATGTTGGAGTAACCCCAAGGGCTAAGCAATAAGTTGATGAACAAATTAATTTGTATACTGTATTTAAGTTCACTATTCTAATTGTTGCAATTTTAAAGTGACACAGCAGCAATGTACAATCTTTTGTTTTGAGCACTTGCTACAGTTGAGTAAATAATTATTTAGAACAGTAACTTTGTCTTTATTGAGGGAGAGGAGAGACTTATTTCAGGAATAGAGGAAACATGAGCAGTAACTCACTCATATTTCACACTTGTACCATCATCATAATAAAGCCTGCGAGTGGATAAGTATTAAGTGTATTTATTCGGGGAATTTTAAGCTATGTTGATAATATACTAAATGCGTGTGTGGGTAATCTATTGGGTTAAATACGCGCTAATTTATCCGTTCTAGTGATTTGCATTGTTAGCTCGAATATGCTCGTTGATATTTGCTTTCCTTTGTAATACTTGATCAAACCTTATTAGTTGTATAGTCTGTATGATCTTATAAACATAGGTAGTCAGTGACCGCATGGCTGGCAGCCATCTTAAACCTCAAAAAGTCACATGTGCTTCTACCACTGAGGAAGTGCTGCAGCAGTAACTGTACAATCTGTTTAAGCTTACATTTGCGCAACTAAATTAATCCAGATCGTTTCTGCCAGAGTTATGAATATATAACAATTACTAACCAAATACACATCTAAATGTGTCTGTTATAATTTCTGAAGAGGCTTATCAACTAAACAGTGATTCTGTATGTTAGCAAGGGCTGTGTCATTAGGTTAGTTCGGTTGGTTTAACTTCAGGTCTATAGATTAATATACGAAGCAAGAATCAGTTTCATTGTGGATGGAGGTTAAAGACTTTCACATGTGCAGTTTGGTTCTATTGATAAGGAATTCCAGGCCTGAGGACTCATAAAATGGAGGACAATGCAGCCACTTATGTACAGAACATCTATGCTCTTTCTCAACTCAAATCAACTCAAAATGGAGACGGCGTTACTTAAATTTTTTCAAGGGGACACACACATACAGAGGGGGAAGTTGCACAAACAATGCAGTCACTCTCAGATGCAAACAATGGATCAGATAACAGTGAGCTGGTGACCTTAGTTGCTGGGGGGAGGGGAGGGGCTGATGGAAGCATGTGAAAACAAAAGGAATTCATTACCTACAGGGGGGTGTACACTATACAAAGACTGTATCGTAATACAGAGGTTACACTATACAGAGGGAATACAATACTCTACATGATACACAGAGCAAGGGAATGTAAGGAAAATACATACAAATAAACATTGGGACGGCCGTTTCTTTGCAGAGGCAATAAGTAGGGAAGATGTTTCTGTTAGCTACCATTCATTCAATCAGGTGGTGATTTTGGTAAGGGTAGCTGGCGAGGGGACAGTTACCTATGCTTGATCTAGATGCAGCCTTCAGGTTGTACCGCTGTGTCCAGTGGGTTTTTCTTTTAATGGGGTGTAAATTCGATGGGTAATTTTACATAGATATCTGTTTACCCATTGGGGTGGGCAATATCCCGTGCTCCCTTTTTAAAGGCTTCCTACTTTTTTGCATTGCTTAGTGGAGAAGAGAGCGGGGAGGAGACGTATAGTACATTACTTGGACGATTTCATGGTGACCAGTTCCAAAGGGACTGGAGAATGAGGTAGGATCGGGGGGTGTAACAAATAAATTTAGTTCATCGGGGAGAATTGTAGGTGGTTTGGGGGGAATGGCCAGACATTAAGATCAAATGGTCTAGTGTAATTTCAAATGGGGAGCAGGCATATGGCCCAGGAGTGGATTCAATGGATGGGTGCAAAGCTTGGCGTTTCTGGAATTTTTTATTTTCCAATCGTCGGGGCAATACCACTGTGGGGGATAGAATTAAAAAATAAATAAATAAATAAGAAATAAAAATAAATAAATATATTAAAAAAAAAATATCCCGCCCCCCCCCTTTTTATTTTTGGGTTTGATATTCAAGGTGTGGTGCAAGTGCTGAATAACATGTCTGCATCATCACCGTAGGTTGTAGCCTATGTCAGGTATTTGGTGTTGATATGTTGTCTGCATCATCACCGCAGGTTGTAGCCTATGTCAGGTATTTGGTGTTGATATATTTGAAAAGCAATATTAATTTCACGGCAAATCACATACCGGGGGTAAGGAAGGTGGTGGGGGATACATTGTCCAGTTTCAGGTGGGATGTGTTCCGACAGTTGCAGTGGCGTAGCGTGGGGGGGGACAGGGGGGGCCGTGGCCCGGGTGCAGTTCTTAGGGGCACATAATTTCAAAAGAAATTTGCGCCCTAAAAACTCATAGCCCGGACTGACCACCGGGCCTCGGGCGCCGGCCAAGGGCCCACGGGTTGAGGGGACCCAGATGCCGGGCAGCGGGAGTGCCTGCCCGGTCCTAAACAGTGAGTCCGTCCTGTTGAAGGGGAGGCGGCTGCGTGCAGGCGCAGGTCACGTGGTCCGTCTAATCAGGTGGTACTGAGTCTCTACCACCTGACTGGCCGGACTGCGTGACCTGCGCACGCACGCAGCCGCCTCCCCTTCAACAGGACGGACTCGCACGCTGTTCAGGACCGGGCAGGCACTCCCGCTGCCCGGCATCTGGGCCCCTCAACCCCTGCTGGATCCGGAGCTGGGGCAATATCCAGGTGAGAGCTGGGGCAAATCAATGAGCTGGGGCAAATCCATGAGCTAGAGCAAATCCATGTGCTGGGCAAATCCATGTGCTGGGGCAAATCCATGTGCTGGGCAAATCCATGAGCTGGGGCAAATCCATGAGCTGGGGCAAATCCATGAGCTGGGGCAAATCAATGAGCTGGGGCAAATCCATGAGCTGGGGCAAATCCATGAGCTGGGGCAAATCCATGAGCTGGGGCAAATCCATGTGCTGGGGCAAATCCATGTGCTGGGGCAAATCCATGTGCTGGGGCAAATCCATGAGCTGGGGCAAATCCATGAGCTGGGGCAAATCCATGAGCTGGGGAAAATCCATGAGCTGGGGCAATATTCATGTGAGAGCTGGGGCAATATCGATAACGTGTCCACAGGTTGGGGGGGGGGGCACAATTCTTGGCTGGCCCCGGGCGCTGACAACCCACGCTACGCCACTGGACAGTTGGCACCGGAGGAGGAAAGAATATAAAAAAAATTTAAAAAAATAAAAATTCCAGGGTGAAGACTGCCCTCCATTTCTTTGCCAGATGGGGAGCAGTTAGAGGACATCAATGATTAGGAGAGGAGATTGTTGTTGCAGAAGACATGGGCACCGTAGAGCAAGCAGTGAAAGGGTTGGATCGAGTTTTAAAGGGACAGAGGAGGTAGGGCAGAATGTTGTGTTCAAATAGCTACTGAAGTTCGGCGGTAAGTCAATAAAGGACAGCTTGGAACTATTTAGTGGTATTTCATACTTTGCTCGGTTAAAGGAAGAGGACGACTGGGCTAAACAATTCGTGGTGAGGAAGATCTTGACAGCAGAGTACAAGTAGGAGATAAGATGGAGCTGATAACAATCTTTGTAGGGCAGCATTTGTTTTAGTTTTACAGCTGCCCTAAGGATTGAGGAAACAATTGCTCTAGGTGCCCATGGTGGGGAAGTATGCCCAGTGGTATGTATGAGGGGATACTTGGAGGCGACTCCTTCAAATGGTCGCATGTTCTGGGGGCACAAGGGTGGTACTAACTTGTCCGGTATCAATCCAAAATGGTTCCGCAGTAGGCCACGGAGGGGCTTGGTGGAAAGGGGAGTTATGTTTGCCCCCATTCTTTCACGATAGGAGCTGCTGGTACTGAGGCAGAATTGAGTTACCCAAAGGATCGAATTAAAAATATGGGGAGATGGAAATGGGAAGTGTATAGGAGATATGTGAGGCCATTAAAGAAATGAAGGGAAAACTTATGGGGAACAATTGTTTTGTTTTAATAATAATAATTTGTTTCCTTGTTTCTTTTGGTTTCTTTTCAGTTCGGGTACACTGTGTGTGTGTGCATTACAGTTAATAGTCTACATTTTGGTTATTTGCAGGACGTGGAATGAGAGTGCGGATCCTGGGACACTCCTATGTGCACTGGATGGAGAGTCATGCTGCTGGCACCAAGAGAGGAGCGACCCCGGGGTGCAGCATAATTTAAGTAGGGATTAGATGGATAGGGAAGCAAGGTAGGGTTTGGGGCAGTTATTGGGAATAGCAAAGACATCCAGGAGAAAGAGGGGTAAGCCAGATATTATGGTACTACATTTAGGGGACAGCTAGAGAAGAGATAGGTATTGTGAGTGGTGAAATAGCGGCCTGGCACGTGGGGATGCAATGGTAGGGGGAGGGTCTGCAGGGTACGGGGTGAGTGTGGTTTCGTACGGCCAATCTCCGGTGCCTTCCTGGTTTGTAGATCCTCTCGGCCTGCTATTTGCGATATAAAGCGACCCCTGAGCAGGCGTGTGGTCATCCTGCTTAGCCACGTGGGGCCACTATTTCTGGGCAATATGTGTGGTGCATTGCATTTGCTGATGTTATCTGGCAATGGTTTTGGAGCACCCCGAAATAGGAGCAAGAAGTGAGGAGTTCATTGAAAGGAGTGATAAGGAGCCTTTTGTGGGGTAAGAGGAAAGGTCACGGCTTTTTTATTGGTGGCAGTAAAAAGAGGGTCCTCGTTTTTGGTGGCGGTGAAACAGGTGGCCTGGCACGTGGAGGGCGATAGTGGGGGGGAGGGTCTGCAGGGTACGGGGTGAGTTGTTGTTTCATACGGCCAGGCTCAGGTGCCTTCCTGGTTTGCAGATCCTCTCGGCCTGCTATCTGCCATAAAAATACACTGAGCAGACGTGTGGTCATCCTGCTTAGCCACGTGGGGCGCTATTTATTTATTTTATTTATTTATTTATAAAGGATTTTACCAGGAAGGATACATTGAGATTTCTCTCGTTTTCAAGTATGTCCTGGGTTCAAGAACATTGAAGTGTTACAGTTACAGAAATACAAAGTAATACAATGCAAGCTATTAAAAAAAAACAACACAAATATACAGATTAACAGAAAAATATGTAGGAAATATGGTCCCTAGGTTACATGTTTACAGGTGTATTCTGTATTGAGGTATGTTAGTAAGGAGCTTTTGAGTGACTTAAGACTGGGGGAAGATTTGATGGTGTCTGGGAGGTTATTCCATAATTGTGGTGCTCTGTAGGAAAATGAGGACCGAGCCACTGTCTTTTTGTATTGTGGTATAGCAAGTAAGGTGCTGGTCCTGGATCGGAGGTTATAGGATGAGGGAGCTGCTGGGGGAAGCAGTCTATTCAGGTAGGGTGGCAGCTTCCCAGAAAAGCTCTTAAACACCAGGCTGGAAAGGTGAAGGGTGCGTCTGGATTCCAGCGATGGCCAGTTTAGTTCTTTTAACATGTCACAATGGTGGGTCATGTAGTTACATTGTAGCGCAAAGCGGCAGAATGAGTTATACAATGTAGTAAGTTTCTGAAGATGTGTTTGCAGGGCGGCTGCATACACTACATCTCCGTAATCAATAGCCGGCATAAGCATTTGATGTACAATCTGCTTTCTTACCGCGGGACTCAGGCAGGATTTGTTTCTGCACAGGGCACCTAGTTTGGGGTAAAGTTTAGATGAGAGTTTTTTCGATGTGGGGCCAAAGGATAGATTAGGGTCTGGGCAATGCTTGTGGTGCATTGCAGTTGCCAGTGTTATCTGGCTGGCAGTGTTATCTGGTGTAGCGTATTTGGCATACGAGGATCGATAATATAATAATTCTGCCTTAGAGGCAAAGAATTTGGCCTTTAAGAATATAAGACGTGACCTTTTCAAAATGCCAATACTTTGTTGTGTTTTCATTTACGGGAAAGGGAGGGGGGTCGGGGCGGGCCTGGGGGGTTAGTAGGTTTAAGAAGGTAACTTACATGGGAAAAAGTGTAAGAAGAGGATAAGGGTATAATTCGTAATGTTTCTGTATAAGCAATGTGCTGAGTGACTCCCCCCAGGTGACAGCCGACATGTAGAACACATCGGGGCTTCAATGGAGGTGACATTCGGCAGACAATGCTGACTCACACACTCCTCAAATTTGAATATTTTGTTGGCGGTGATGCCCATCAAATATCTCCACCGCTTGAGAAAGGTGAATAACCTGCTCCTGAAGCGCTCCGACATGGAAAGCCAGACGAGTCTGTTCTGCAGCCACTCCATCCACCTGCATCTGCACAGCCTCCACTCGGGTTGTCACAGCAGCCACATCCTGTCACGGTTCCCAGATCCCACCACGCAGTACTTAACGCCCAACACTCCACAGAGCCCAGAAGCTACCAACAGAGTAGCCGTGAAAGATCTCTAACTGTCTGGTCCTTAGAATTGGCCAGGTAAACTAGCTAGACAGAAAGGGTTAACAACACGGGGAGTAGTCAGCCGAGCCAGAATCAGGAATACAGAGTTCAGAATGGTCAAATGGAATAGCCGGGTCGATATCAGAGCAGTGGCGTAGTACAATAGAAATGGTCTAGGGCAACAGAAGGCAGAATAGTCAGAAAACAAGCAGAGGTCAATAACGGGTTAATTCAATATAGCAGTCAGGTACAAGGAGCTCAGGTATGGATAACCACGATCTGGCAACTGCTGAGAATACACTGAGGGTTTTTAAAGACCTTCACCAGACCACGCCCCCACTCAAGCCACGCCTCATGCAACCACCTCCCTGCCTGTCTCCATTTAAACTGGGCATTGGTCAGCGAGCAGCATCAGACATGCTGCCCTCAAGCACACAGGTAGGGCTGGAAGCTCCCAATGTTACACATCCCCTCGGACCATACGGATGTCTGTCAGGCAAATCCACGATGAGATGGATATTCCTCCTTGTAGAAGGCAGGGAGTCAGCAGGTAAGTCCTTTATGGTTACAGCAGTCCCAGCAGGCCGCAAGCCAGGGGAAACCTCCATGGCCGGGAAGCAGCATACCGGAGACAGCACAGGACAAGT
>CM019066.1:54448925-54668847 GCA_009667805.1 Leptobrachium leishanense | reverse complement strand
TATAGTGTACATTCCCTCTGTATTACTATCCTCTCTCTGTATAGTGTACATTCCCTCCATTATCTATCCTCTCTCTGTATAGTGTACATTCCCTCTATTATCTATCCTCTCTCTGTATAGTGTACATTCCCTCTGTATTACTATCCTCTCTCTGTATAGTGTACATTCCCTCTATTATCAATCCTCTCTCTGTATAGTGTACATTCCCTCTATTATCTATCCTCTCTGTATAGTGTACATTCCCTCTATTATCTATCCTATCTGTATAGTGTACATTCCCTCTGTATTACTATCCTCTCTGTATAGTGTACATTCCCTCTATTATCTATCCTCTCTGTATAGTGTACATTCCCTCTGTATTACTATTCTCTCGCTGTATAGTGTACATTCCCTCTATTATCTATCCTCTCTCTGTATAGTGTACATTCCCTCTGTATTAATATCCTCTCTGTATAGTGTACATTCCCTCTATTATCTATCCTCTCTGTATAGTGTACATTCCCTCTATTATCTATCCTCTCTCTGTATAGTGTACATTCCCTCTGTATTACTATCCTCTCTCTGTATAGCGTACATTCCCTCTGTATTACTATCCTCTCTCTGTATAGTGTACATTCCCTCTGTATTACTATCCTCTCTGTATAGTGTACATTCCCTCTGTATTACTATCCTCTCCCTGTATAGTGAACATTCCCTCTATTACTATCCTCTCTGTATAGTGTACATTCCCTCTATTATCTATCCTCTCCCTGTATAGTGTACATTCCCTCTGTATTAATATCCTCTCTGTATAGTGCACATTCCCTCTATTATCTATCCTCTCTGTATAGTGTACATTCCCTCTATTATCTATCCTCTCTCTGTATAGTGTACATTCCCTCTATTATCTATCCTCTCTCTGTATAGTGTACATTCCCTCTGTATTACTATCCTCTCTCTGTATAGCGTACATTCCCTCTGTATTACTATCCTCTCTCTGTATAGTGTACATTCCCTCTGTATTACTATCCTCTCTGTATAGTGTACATTCCCTCTGTATTACTATCCTCTCCCTGTATAGTGTACATTCCCTCTATTACTATCCTCTCTGTATAGTGTACATTCCCTCTATTATCTATCCTCTCCCTGTATAGTGTACATTCCCTCTGTATTAATATCCTCTCTGTATAGTGTACATTCCCTCTATTATCTATCCTCTCTGTATAGTGTACATTCCCTCTATTATCTATCCTCTCTCTGTATAGTGTACATTCCCTCTATTATCTATCCTCTCTGTATAGTGTACATTCCCTCTATTACTATCCTTTCTGTATAGTGTACATTCCCTCTATTATCTATCCTCTCTGTATAGTGTACATTCCCTCTGTATTAATATCCTCTCTGTATAGTGTACATTCCCTCTATTATCTATCCTCTCCCTGTATAGTGTACATTCCCTCTATTATCTATCCTCTCCCTGTATAGTGTACATTCCCTCTGTATTACTATCCTCTCTCTGTATAGTGTACATTCCCTCTATTATCTATCCTCTCCCTGTATAGTGTACATTCCCTCTGTATTAATATCCTCTCTGTATAGTGTACATTCCCTCTGTATTACTATCCTCTCTCTGTATAGTGTACATTCCCTCTGTATTACTATCCTCTCTCTGTATAGTGTACATTCCCTCTGTATTACTATCCTCTCTCTGTATAGTGTACATTCCCTCTGTATTACTATCCTCTCTCTGTATCGTGTACATTCCCTCTGTATTAATATCCTCTCTCTGTATAGTGTACATTCCCTCTATTATCTATCCTCTCTCTGTATAGTGTACATTCCCTCTGTATTACTATCCTCTCTGTATAGTGTACATTCCCTCTGTATTACTATCCTCCCTGTATAGTGTACATTCCCTCTGTATTACTATCCTCTCTCTGTATAGCGTACATTCCCTCTGTATTACTATCTACTACTTTTTATTACTTAGCTCATCTTTTGTTGATCCACGTAGTATAGAGATATATATATATCTTTACAAGATCTAGCTTGTTAAACATTGGTTTGCTGGGAAATATATGTTTAATTTTCGTTAAGCAGAAATGTTTATTAACCATTTGTGTATTAGTTACTAACTGATAAGGTAAATGATATTAATCATATATGCAGTTACTAACAGGAGATACATATATGTGAAGCTAATTGTTCTATGTGCTGGTGGATGGATTGTGGTTTATAAATTTTTGTTTATGATATGAGATTTGAAACTTTTTTGCATACGTAATAAATATATATATTTTTATCCGATTATTGATTAGTGTATTCTTCAAAGCAAAACACAGACAATTAAAAGAATTTATGAGAATTCTAGGAAATCTAAACGATTGATATTTGTGTCTCGTATAAGTTTCTTATTGAATAATAATCCCTGCCATATTGGAGGCCAGCTGCTGAGATAAGTCCAATATATGACATGTTGTAGTCACGTGCAGAGATGATATCTGACAAAGTATCTACTAGTGATGGTGTGCACCCTAACAGGATGGGTGGAGAAGACACAAGGACGGAGAAGACAACAGAAGTAGTAAGAAGTCTAATGAAAGAAATAATACCACGTTACGGACTCCCTCTCGAAATAGGGTCAGACAATGGCCCAGCTTTTATACAGACCTGTTTGCAGCAGCTTGCCCGCCTGTTGGGCATATCCTGGAAGCTACACACAGCCTACAGGCCCCAAAGCTCGGGAAAAGTCGAGCGTATGAACAGAACACTAAAGACTTTGTCAAAATTATGCCAAGAAACGTCACTAGGCTGGTTGGATGTGCTGCCGATAGTCTTATTGCATATTCGATGCAGGCCAACCCCACAATTAAAGCTAAGTCTGTACAAACTCCTGTTCGGACGGCCTACCCCTCTGATTAATGAGCCAATGGGGTACCTTCAGGCAATAGGTGAAACTAAATTGAATGAATAAGTATTGTTGTTGGGTCAGGCAATGCAGATGTTGAATACCTGGGTCGGTGATAATTTATCTCCCCTTGTGTATCCATTATTGTATAAGTGTTGTCCAGGTAATTCGTTATGGATGAAGGAGTGGAAGATTGGCCCACTAGGCCCAAAATGGAGGGGTCTTCACCTTGCTCTATTATCCACCCCCACAGCAGTGAAGGTGGCCGAGGGGGGTTTTGTGGATACACTACTCCAGACTCAGACTAGTGACAGTAGCCACAGAGTCCTAGTGGGGACTAATTGCCAGTGACTCTGATTTGTTCAAGGTATTTTTCATTCTAATCCAAATACTTGTCCAGACCAGCAAGTAGGTGTTTTGATGGCCATAATAATGCCTGACCACCTGCCAACGATGGAAAACTGGGAAACCCAGAGGGTAGCCCGTGAACCCATTATTGTTACTATAATATTGAAGTGTGTATGTATCAAAAGTTGTAAAATGATATGATTTCGAAACCAATCAATGCTGTTTTAAACGGTTTACGTGAAATGACAATGTATTAGCTAAGCTTCAACTGAAGAAGTTCCCGATTTATTACCTGGTAATCCAGGATCACCAAGAGAAAGTGGCCCAGCTACAGAGCACAGCTAGACAGATTGCTGTGAAAGGCTGGCATCCTTTTCGAGGGTTTGGAGCTTTCGGAGACTGGTTCGGATCAATCCTGGGATTCATCTCACGGATTGGATCCATGATAATGATGATAGTGATCCTGGTGGTAGGGATACTGCTATACCGCATAGCATTATGCCTATGGCCATTGTGCAAGGGAGCTCTGACACCCACACGAACACAGAAGATCCACTGATGATTCCGCCAGATATGTTCCCAGTGAAAGTGGGTCCCCCGTACAAAGTGTTCGAGAATAATAGTAGTGGAGTGTAGTGGCTAAGAGAGAGGGCACTACGCACTGAGGAAGGGGCTGTGACCCCGAAACGTCTGTGTTGTGTATTTTCCTGTCCTCACTGGAAATAAACTGTGTGTCACGAGTGGACCCTATTCAAGCAGCGCTGGTATTGTATTACTTTGTCTTCCTAGTGGCTAAGAGTCTCAGAAGGAGAATCTGAAACTCTAGCCAAGGGGGGAATGTAGGGGACTCAGGTCAGGAGATGGCCGCCATCGTGAGCCAGGCAGCCATCTTGTTCAGAACATTGGTTCACGTGAATATAAATAGTAGATATTAGCTGAAATTAGGATGTAGCTTGCATAGATTCCTAGGAATGTGTTAAACTAACGAGATCCGGGCAGATGCTGGCACGAAATGACAGGATGAGAAAGTAGTTACTTCGAGGTCAGAAAGCTAGGGCTTGAACAAATAGGGATGTGAAAACCAGAGGAGGCCTTATCTAGAATAAACAATAAACAGGCCCAGGGGAGGTAGGCACGAGCAGGATCCCAAAGAGTGGTAAATTCTCAAGTTGTCAAAGTACCGTGAAAGTTGCCAATTTATGATCAATGTGTGGAATGTCTTTGTATTCAGTTAAGGGAGGTATGGACCCACGTGGAGTGGGATAGTGTCACCATGGGGTGGGCTAATTGGGATGTACCTAATTATCTATTCCTGGTATAAAACACGATGTCTGTATGTAATCTGGACTCAGCCTTAGCGATTCAATCCTGACTGAGTGGTGACGTCACAATAAAGTTTGCCTTTCCTGAAGAGACTCGTGTCCAAGCAGTCATTGTCCATGCTGGTCTGACTTTACTCCTGAGAGAACCAGGTAGATTCCGGTAACAATTGCACTTGTACAGTGTTAGAGCTGAACGGCTTTCCTTTCCCATCTCCGTTCTCCGCGTTTCCCCCAATCTCCGTTCTCCGTGTGTCCCCCATCTCCGTTCTCCGTTTGTCCACCCATCTCCGGTCTCCGTGTGTCCCCCCATCTCCACTACTGTAAGGGACTCAGGCCAGAAGATGACTGCCATCTTGAGCCAGGCGGCCATCTTGTTCAGAACATTGGTTCACGTGAACGTAGATAGCAAATATTAGCTCAATTTAGGATTTAAATAATGGTACGTATCTGGCGGCGCGAAGACAATCGCCACTTAGTAGCTGATGGTTCCCTTAGTTTGTTACATCCATATGGGGTATATGAAAGAAAATAGACAGTATATAGTGCAGATGGTTTTAACACACAGAATAAATAGTTGTATGCTGTTCCACTCACAAATTGCAGAGCCCACGGACAGGCTCTAAGTGGATCAAAGCTCTTGGGTGCTTGACTTCTCCGCTTCTAAAGGTGACCCACACCTTATAGAAATAGTGGTAGGACTTGCATGGGATGGATATGAAAAGAAACAAGACAATATCCTTGTGCAGATCTTCCACAGATAAAATGGCATAAAATAGATAAAGCCAGTCAACTCACATTTGTTGGAGCTATAGACCAAGCTCTAGGTGTGTGCGCCTCAGGACTTATTTAGTAGGTAAAGCCCAAACAACCTCTTTCAGAAATCCAGAACAGCGGGGAAAGTTTAAATTTAAAACATTTATTTAAAACATAAATAAAATAAAATTACTGGCTCAGCCAGAAGACCAGAACGCGTTTCGCCAAGATAGCTGGCTTCATCAGCTGGTTTACAGTCTGAACCGATGTATGTACTTAAATAGTATCCTTAAATGTCCCCATTGTACTATTCCTAACATTGGTTTTTGCTATATAGGAATATCGAGCCAATTTGATTAATCTATACGCATATATATCCTATCCCCCAATGTGGGGGTCATTGTCTGTGCGAACTATGCACTTTAGTATTGGAGAGTTAAGTCACTATAATTCCGCTTCAGCCACTGAACAGTGCAGGATATTTCAAATTAGAGTTGAATACAACTTCTGAATTAGAGCTGAATATAATTTTTTAATTTTTTAATTTTTCAATAATTCATTGGACACATAAGAAAGATCTATGTACAAAAAAAATAAATATCAATTTAAGGACATGAGAAATGATATGAGTATTCAATCCTCAGTGAGGAAATATATCCCCTATATGAGATGCAATGGGGGAAGATGTGAAATGTATATATTGATGTTATTCATAGTCCTGACATTGCTCTCCCTCTATGGGGTTCCCCAAAGCATCCGGTCGCCATGGAAGTTAACAAAGGAATAACGCCATTAGGAATCGATTGCGGGAGCCACAGTGGAACGCATGTTCCTTCCGCACCTATGGTTTGACCCGCATGGTGAGACGCATGGAGGGAGAAGAGCGCATGCGCAAGATGGCGGCGCCCGCCCCAAGCTCGAAAGAACGTAGTTCTGAGGCGTGGAACGCACGCTAATCACACAATCTGGGACAGTGTCTTCCGCACTGACTTTTTGCCCACCCCATCGGGGGGAAAAACTACTGCCGGGCTGGAAGACGGGCCCTCCGCAGGGCTGGAGCCCGGAGTCGCGGGTATGGTAGATTGCTGTAAGGCCTGAACGGCCGTCAGAACCTCTAGGAGGGAGCTAGAGAAGGTGGAGGATAAATTGGCTACCTCCGCCTTGACTGCCGAGGCAATAGAGGTCTGTATGTCTGAGGATAGAGTCAGGGAAGGGGGGCCGGGTCTCCCGCGGGAGAGTGAGTGACCTGAAGCTCAGCATCGCTGTCCCCCTGTAAGGACAGAGGCTTGAACCCCTGTGTGGTGTTGGGTGTATGGACCCCAATAGCAAGCCGAAAGAGGAGACCAGAAGGAATATAACTAATAGAGCTTTACTGAAGGCAACAAAATATAAGTCCAGAAAAACGTAATGCAGGGTTTCTTTGGCAGAAATAAAAGTCCAGAACGGAAGTCGTAGGGATTTGAGGACAGGGCCCGGTAACATTGATGTCGTGGAGACAAGGCCTGGAAATGGTACGGGCACTTTGATGGCAAGTGTGGTGAATGGAAGTAAAGCTGGTACAGTGGCCAACCGGAACAGAAGCAGGACTTGCACTTTGGAAGCAGGAACAAGAAGCAGGACTGGTTTCTTTGGAAGCAGGCGAAAACAGGACTGGCACCTGGGAAGCAGGGCGGAAAGCAGGAACAAGGCACCTGGAAGCAGGGCGAATAGCAGGACTGGCACCTTGGAAGCAGGCGAAAGCAGGACTTTGGCACCTTGGAAAGCAGGTGGAAAGCAGGACTGGCACCTTGGAAGGCAGGGCGAAAGCAGGAACTGGCACCTTGGAAGCAGGGTGAAAGCAGGACTGGCACCTTGGAAGCAGGGCGAAAGCAGGACTGGCACCTTGGAAGCAGGGCGAAAGCAGGACTGGCACCTTGGAAGCAGGGCGAAAGCAGGACTGGCACCTTGGAAGCAGGGCGAAAGCAGGACTGGCACCTTGGAAGCAGGGCGAAAGCAGGACTGGCACCTTGGAAGCAGGGCGAAAGCAGGACTGGCACCTTGGAAGCAGGGCGAAAGCAGGACTGGCACCTTGGAAGCAGGGCGAAAGCAGGACTGGCACCTTGGAAGCAGGAAACGGAAGTCCGGATGTCCTTAGCGTAGCACGAAGGGAACCACTGGGTAACGTGGTGGAACCACAGTATAACCTGGTTAGTGAGCTGGAGAAAGCGGCAGGTTTAAATAGGGCTCAGGGAATCATACGAACACCGTTCACCTGGGACTCGCAGGTGGAATTGAGATACCTGAGTGCTTGGCAGATTAATTGGTGGTATGCGAGGATCTTCAGTGCAGGTGGAATGCAGTACCTTAACTTGACCAGCAGAGGGCGCCAGAGTACCTGAGTTTTCATGTTCCAGGATGGACGATCGCGCATGCGCGCCCGACCTCCGCTCAGATGGATCGCGGAGACGGCGTGGGACGCATCTTGGATCTCCTCCCTCGAGTTGCAGGCCGGAACCAGGGAGCGACGCGCCACGAGGGACCTCAGGTGAGTCTGCCAGGCGTCCCAACATGGCGGCCGCGGTCCGACCGCGGCGCGGGGCATCACAGGACCCCCCACCAAGGCGCGACCCCCGGGTGCGCTTGATCGACGGCTTGGAAGGATAACGGAGATGAAAGGCACGAACCTTTGCAGGAGCATGGACGCTGGCACTGGGTTCCCAGGATCGTTCTTCAGGACCGTATCCCTTCCAGTGAACCAGGTATTCTAACCTGCCGTAACGGAGTCTCGAATCCAGAATGCGTGAAATCTCGAATTCCTCTTCTCCAGATACAGGCACAGGAACAGGTGGTTTAGCATTCCGATCGGGAAACGGATTCTCATGCCAGGGTTTCAAGAGAGATACATGGAAGACAGGATGGATCCTGTAGGAAGGAGGAAGAGTTAAGCGGGCCGCAACGGAGTTAACCATTCTGAGGACCGGGAACGGGCCAATGTAGCGAGGACCCAGCTTCTTTGAAGGGCAATCCAAACGGAGATGAGCCGTGGATAGAACACCTTATCTCCAGGTGCATACACAGGAGCTTCTTTGCGACCACGATCAGCATATTTCTTTTGGTTCTGCTGGGCTAGTCGTAGCTGATGGCGTAGCGTTCGTAGTTGGCCGCGTAGGGTTCTCAAGCGGGTTGACACTTCTGGAACTGGAGTGTTGAGCGGCATTTCCGGAAGAGTGCTAGGATGATAACCGTAGTTGGCAAAGAAAGGTGAGAAACGAGTTGATGAATGTACCTGATTATTGTACGCAAATTCAGCAGTTGGTATGACGTCCAGCCAGTCGTCTTGGAGATGCGTGGTGAAGCAACGAAGATATTGTTCTAGTGTCTGATTTGTCCGCTCCGTCTGGCCATTACTCTGTGGATGAAAGGCTGAAGAGAGACACCTCGCAATTTTTAAGCTACGACACATTTGGGACCAGAAACGGGAAGTAAACTGAGATCCTCTATCAGTAACAATGGAACGAGGAGTACCATGGAGTCGGAACACCTCCTTGATGAACAAGGTGGCTGTTTCAGCCGCTGTGGGTAGACCTACCGCTGGTATGAAATGGGCCATCTTGGTACAGCGGTCTACCACCACCAGGATGGTGGTGTATCGATGTGAAGGGGGAAGATCTACTATAAAGTCCATCGAAATGTCTTTCCACGGATGCAGCGGTGGAGCCAGGGGTTGTAGAAGACCAGCAGGATGGGTGCGGGGTTGTTTGTTGCGTGCACAGACAGAACAAGAGGATACAAAGGCGACGATGTCTTTCTTCACGGATGGCCACCAGAAGTACCGATATACGGCATCTATGGTTTTCTTGATGCCACCATGTCCAGCGGCCGGGATGTCGTGGGAGTGTTGCAATACCTGTAGACGAATCTCAGGAGGGACGTATATTTGTTCGCCATGATAGAAGAGACCATCGTTGGATAGGAGTCCTTGGATGTCAGTCGGTGGTTGAAGACTATATTTCTTTATATTGTCTATTAAGGACCCTTGAGAAGCGCAGAAGAAGTCGTTAGGTAGGATGGAGTCGGTTTGTGTGGTGGAAGGAAAGGCGTCTGAGTCGTACCGACGGGAAAGGGCATCTGCCTTACCATTTCTTACTCCAGGTCTGTAGGTGATGTGCAACAGAAAGCGGGCGAAGAATAACGCCCATCTGGCTTGTCGAGGTCGCAATCTTTTGGCGGTGCGAAGATATTCCAAATTACGGTGGTCCGTGTAGACGACCACAGGATGTTTTGCCCCTTCGAGGAGGTGTCTCCATTCCTCAAGGGCACTCTTGATTGCCAGGAGTTCTTTCTCACCTATACTGTAATTCTTTTCGGCTGGGGTAAGACGTCTGGAATAAAAGGCCACGGGATGCAGAAGGTTCTTGATTCCGGATTTTTGGGAGAGTATCGCTCCTAGGGCAATATCAGAGGCGTCGGTTTCTAGGGAATATGGCAGGTTGATGTCTGGCTGTTTCAGGATTGGGGCTTGGGTGAAGCTTTCTTTCAGTTTATTGAATGCCCGCTGAGCTTCTTCAGTCCAACAGAATCTCACATCTTTCTTGGTCAGGGAGGTGATGGGTGCGGTGAGATGAGAGAAGGACCGAATGAAGCGACGATAAAAATTGGCGAATCCCATAAATTGCTGAACCATCTTTTTGTCTCTGGGTGTCGGCCAGTCCAGGATTGCTTTGATTTTTGCTTTATCCATTTCGATATGTCCTGGTGATAAGACATATCCCAGAAATTCTATAGAGGACTTTTCAAAGGTGCTCTTTTCAATTTTACCGTATAACTTATGTTGACGGAGACGAGATAGCACAAGACGGACGTGTTGCGTATGTTCTTGGATGGTTCGAGAGTACACCAGGAGATCGTCGAGGTAGACCACAAGGAAGGTATCCAGAACGTCGCGGAAGATATCGTTGAGAAAATGCTGGAAGGCGGCTGGAGCATTACATAACCCAAACGGCATGACGAGATACTCGAAGTGCCCATATCGGGATCGGAAGGCGGTCTTCCACTCGTCTCCTTCTCTCATGCGGACCAAGTTGTACGCTCCGCGAAGATCAATCTTCGTAAAAATACACGCATCCTTCACCCTATCGAGTAGTTCAGGAATCAATGGGAGCGGGTATCGGTTCCGTACTGTGATTGCGTTTAGTGCCCGATAGTCAACGCAAGGGCGGAGACCGCCATCTCTTTTCCCAACGAAGAAGATACCTGCTCCAGCAGGAGAGGTGGAGTGCCGGATGAATCCTTTTGCGAGACTGTCTTCGATATAGTCCTTTAGAGACTGTGATTCGGGAACAGACAGGTTGAAGATACGTCCGTGGGGTATGGGTGCTCCTGGAAGGAGGTCAATAGGACAGTCGTACTCTGTGTGTGGAGGAGTGTATCGACCCCTTTTTTCTCAAATACGTCTTGAAAGTCTGAATATTTAGGTGGCAGTGTGGAAGATGGATAGGTGGAAAAGGCGACTTTCTCGGAGTTGGAGCCATTCATGCAGTGGACTCGGCAGTGACAAGATGGAAAGGAAACGGTATTGGAAGACCAATCAATATACGGGTTGTGGGTACGAAGCCAAGGAAGTCCCAGTACTATAGGAAATAGGGGGGAAGGAACGATATCCCACTGAAGACTTTCTTGGTGCTTGGTTCCGATTAGGAGCTTCAAGAGGATGGTTTCATGGGTAACTGGACCGGTGCGTAGGGTGCTTCCATCTACCATATGCAGAGGTACGGGTTCTTTTTTAGTTGGGTAGGAACAGCCAAGGAGGTGGCAAGGGATAGATCAAAGAAGCTGTTACTGGCTCCGGAGTCGATGATGGCGTTCAATTCAACGCTTCTATCTCCCCACTGTAAGGTGACAGGAATAGTTAGGTGAGTAGAAGCGGAGCCGACCACACTTTGCAGAGAGGCAATAGTAAGATGGCTCTTACCTCTTTCAGAAGGACGTGGTGGTCGTGTAGGGCAGCCACGTAACAGGTGACCTGGTTGGCCGCAGTATAGGCAGAGATACTGGGTGCGACGTCTATCACGCTCAGAGGACGACAGCGGACCTTTAATAGTGCCAATCTCCATGGGTTCGGGACTTGAAGAGGAGGAGGTCGGTCGTGGAGAAGTCACAGGGGAAGGTTCGTGTCTTCGAGGAGGCGTGAAAGGAGTATTAGAGAGTCTCTCTTGACGTCGTTCTCTGAAGCGCTGGTCCAAGACCAGAGACTGGGTAATCAAGGCCTCCAAGGAAGTAGGTACTCCTATACGAGCCAATTCGTCTTTCAGTTGTTCGGAAAGACCATGACGAAAGTGATCTTTAAGGCCCACATCATTCAGGCCTGTATCGGCTGCCACCGCCCGGAACTCAGAGACGTAGTCCTCCACCGGTCGTCTTCCTTGTTTTAGATGTCGGATGGTGTTTAAAGCAGCAGAAGACCTTAGGGGGTCATCATAGATAGGATTCATAGCCCGGACGAAGGAACCCCAGGAAGTCAATAGGGGGCTTCCTTCACGTAGTAACTGGAAGGCCCATTCCTGTGGAGGTCCAGACAGTAAGGAGATGGCTGACCTCACCTTCACAGAGTCTGATCCATAGGTACGTGGGCAAAGTGAAAACATGAGCTCACATGCGGTGATGAACGTACGATACCTTGTGCGATCACCGGCAAATCGTTCAGGCATGTTGACTCTGGGTTCGGGAGCGGGCAGATCCACCTGCTGTATCACAGAGCCAGATGGTGATGGAGGTAATGCAGCATTCTCAGCACGGCTTCTTTCCTTATGCAATAAGGATTCTTGGCCGGTTTGTAGTTTCTGTACCACCTTGGTTAGTGCTGATACCTGTTCTGTAAGTACAGCAAGGATTTGGTTCGAGCTTGCGGGTTCCATGTTTTTTGAACCAGGTGATTCTGTAAGGACAGAGGCTTGAACCCCTGTGTGGTGTTGGGTGTATGGACCCCAATAGCAAGCCGAAAGAGGAGACCAGAAGGAATATAACTAATAGAGCTTTACTGAAGGCAACAAAATATAAGTCCAGAACAAACGTAATGCAAGGTTTCTTTGGCAGAAATGAAAGTCCAGAATAAACGTAATGCAGGGTTTCTTTGGCAGAAATAAAAGTCCAGAACGGAAAGTCGTAGGGATTTGAGGACAGGGTCCGGTACTGATGTCGTGGAGACAAGCCTGGGAATGGTACGGGCACTTGTGATGGCAAGTGTGGAATGGAAGTAAAGCTGGTACCGTGGCAACCGGAACAGAAGCAGGACTTGCACTTTGGAAGCAGGAACAGAAGCAGGACTGGCACCTTGGAAGCAGGGCGAAAACAGGACTGGCACCTTGGAAGCAGGGCGAAAGCAGGACAGGCACCTTGGAAGCAGGGCGAAAGCAGGACTGGCACCTTGGAAGCAGGGCGAAAGCAGGACTGGCACCTTGGAAGCAGGGCGAAAGCAGGACTGGCACCTTGGAAGCAGGGCGAAAGCAGGACTGGCACCTTGGAAGCAGGGCGAAAGCAGGACTGGCACCTTGGAAGCAGGGCGAAAGCAGGACTGGCACCTTGGAAGCAGGGCGAAAGCAGGACTGGCACCTTGGAAGCAGAAACGGAAGTCGGATGTCCTTAGCGTAGCACGAAGGGAACCACTGGGTAACGTGGTGGAACCACAGTATCACCTGGTTAGTGAGCTGGAGAAAGCGGCAGGTTTAAATAGGGCTCAGGGAATCATACGAACACCGTTCACCTGGGACTCGCAGGTGGAATTGAGATACCTGAGTGCTTGGCAGATTAATTGGTGGTATGCGAGGATCTTCAGTGCAGGTGGAATGCAGTACCTTAACTTGACCAGCAGAGGGCGCCAGAGTACCTGAGTTTTCATGTTCCAGGATGGACGATCGCGCATGCGCGCCCGACCTCCGCTCAGATGGATCGCGGAGACGGCGTGGGACGCATCTTGGATCTCCTCCCTCGAGTTGCAGGCCGGAACCAGGGAGCGACGCGCCACGAGGGACCTCAGGTGAGTCTGCCAGGCGTCCCAACATGGCGGCCGCGGTCCGACCGCGGCGCGGGGCATCACACCCCCGAACCTTCCGATTCCACCCAGGGAGGAGGTGACTTGCGTTTTCCTTTCGCAGGCATGGTGGAACTCGACTATCCTCGTGGTGGCAAGCGGCCGAATGAGCTCCCGCGCGCGCGACGCGCCGATCACGTGAGCCGTCGCCGCGAGAGAAAGTAGATCCGTCCGTAATGGAAGCGCACCGTAACCAGCGGTTTTTAGAATATGAACGGCGAAGCGCAATAGCCGATACTCGGCCGGCGCCCGTGTTATAATCGGGACGCCGGGACCAGAATATCGACCAGATATAGGAGCGCTGCGCAGAGGTACTTATCTGGTCACGAGCAGCTATCTATAGAGAGGGGAGGGTGCATTGTTGCAAAGGACTGTGGGAAGGGAGGGGCAAGTTTACCTGTTTTAATAAATGCTAAGAAAGAGATGCAAAATACTCGCCTCCGAGTCATGAATTAAAATTCCCAGGAACCTCCTATAAATCAGTGAGACCCCCTAATGGGTGGCTGTGACAAGACACAGATTACAATTCCCAGATATCTTGTAGAAGTGAGACCCCCCCCCCAATAGCTGCTGGCACTGAGAAGACACAGATTACAACAATTGCCTGATATTTTGTAGAAGTGAGACACCCCCCAATAGCTGCTGGCACTGAGAAGACACACTAACAGAACAATCTCCTCTCAAAAAACACGTGCTGAAGCGCTGTGTGAAGCCTTATATAGTGTGCTGCGGGACTTAGCTCTGTGAGCCCATGATTGGGCAAAATTTGCCCAATCAGGACTCTGAGCCGTGATTGGCATAGGCTTGCACCTGTCTTGCACCTGACCTGTGGTCAGGTGCAAGGCTGTAGCCAATTACAAGCTTCAGGCCAGTGGAAAAGTGCATTGTGGTCCATTGTGGGCGAACTCGAACCGAACACGCGGAAATGTTCGGAGTTTGCGAACGGCCGATGTTCGATGCGAACTCCGAACAGATTGAACCGAACAGCTCATCCCTAGTGTTTAGGTGGTATTAAAAAAATTTTTTTGAGAAAGGATTTTACCAGGGAGGATACATTGAGATTTCTCTCGTTTTCAGTATGTCCTGGGTGGCGAGTATGTACCGTTAGGTGTCTTGCCAAGGACACTTACTGGAGAGGTTGCCAATCACATGTTAATAAATATTGTCAAGCTACACCCTTGTAGGCCAGACCTTAGCTAAGGAAATTTGGACTATAAAAAGGGGGGGGGTGTTTAGACAAAAGGGAGGCGAATACCACCAGAGCCACAAGGGGGGGGCACCAAAAGATTCCATCAGACCCGCCCACGAATCTTCTTACACCAGTCTCTACTTTCACAATCAAATGGTAAAGTATAACTGAATAATTTTACCTTGATATCTATTTTCTAATTGCATTGTCACTGCTTTACATGTCCATCACCTATTAATGGAATATAAATGAATTATTTGGCTGTTGAAGCTTAACATTAGAATAGTATCAGCCTTCAGTTCCTACTGCAGCCGAACTCTAAGGAAGAAACCTATAGGGCGGCCCTGTTACTCCCCATAATTTAATGGATTTATTTATATTCCGAGAATGCTGTGACATTTAAGGATAATTCTTGTCCCTGTAGAGCAGTGTTTCCTGCGCCTGTCCTCAGGACCCCCAACACGTCATGTTTGCCAGATATATGAAGCTCCGCACAGGGGATCTGATTTGCTGCGCAGTGATTGCAGGATTCAGTCTGTATTTCCCCAAAGTGATCTGTAAAACCTGTCCTGGCTGAGGATCCCGAGGAGAGGCGCGGGAAACACTGCTATAGAGCGATAAGCTGGAACTGAGAAATAGCTTTTATATATCAAGTTACCACCAGCCCCCATTAGAGGAAACTAACAAAACCTAATTCTACGTCTTGAAACTAACCCTATTGAATGTGTTTTCATGTACAATACATGTGATACTATATAAGTCAATAGGAAGGTGTTTTTTTTAACTCCTGCTGAATGAATTGCTGAGTCTATATTGCAAAGTGATTAAATATACAGGTTATATTGCTTGGCCCATCATATGTGTTAGAGTAACTGCGATGCATAATATTATAAGCCGAGTATTGATGCTGTAATTAATCTGTGCAAGGGATAGTTTACATATCAAGAGCGTGTTATGTGTCTCTCGGTAGAAAACTTCATTTAGTGAATCGGCCCCCCCCCACAATACTAAATTGTGATGCCCCAGTAACTGAGTGTTTTAGCCAGGTTGAGGCTTGTTTTATAAGGGGAGAAGCTTATGATGGTAGAATAGAGCTCAGTGTTTAAGAATTGATTTGTGAATGTGTGTTGACGTCTATAAAGATAAACTGTCTATGTTGTTGTTGTTTGTTTCAGTATCGCTACTAATTGTTGCCTATAATTACTCATAAATTGTAGCTTTCTGACCAGTTGAGGGCATAGGAGTGTACGGGACTTGCCGGTGTGAATAAACCTTTTATTTTATTGTTCTGTAGTCTCGTATCATCTTTAATGATTCTTTTGTCTAAAAGTATCTACGTAGCCTCAAAAGAACTCCGGATAATGCGCTACATATGTGTTAAGACGTATATTCATTGATTGGTTATTAATCCTTATTTTAAGGGGAAATAACCAAATTATACCATCGGTATTGGAGGTACTGTCATTAATGAGATAATAAGGACAATCTCTGAAAAAATCAAATCTGCCCTGAAAACACTGCGCGAACAGCTGTTGCGCTACAAAGAAAAGAAAAACACCACACGGATCCCTCTAGTTGTTTCCTACAACCCAACTCTAGAGGGAATTCGCAAAATCATCAAAGATCTGCAGCCACTGGTTACAGAGGACCCTACGCTCAAAGAAATATTCCCACAGCCCCCCTTACTGGCATTCAAGCAACCCCCAAACCTGAGGCAAAAACTGGTCCGCAGCAAACTCGCTCAGGAACAGGATGACATACAGAATGGGACCAAACACTGTAACAAACCCGGCTGCAAACTGTGCCAACATATATGTGACAGCAGCACTGCGCAGCACAACAACGCCACTCACAACATCAAGGGATCATTCCTGTGCACGTCAGCAAATGTGGTGTATATGATCCAGTGCACGGCGTGTGATAAGGGCTGCTATATTGGTGAAACCAGCCTTAAACTAAATCTCAGGATGAACCAGCACAGACACTCCATCAGGAACCACCAGGAAAACACATATTGTACCCCAGTGGGACATTTATTTATTTATTTATAAAGGATTTTACCAGGAAGGATACATTGAGATTTCTCTCGTTTTCAAGTATGTCCTGGGTTCAAGAACATTGAGTGGTTACAGTTACAGAAATACAAAATAGTAAAATGCAAGATATTAACACAAGACCAAATACACAGATTAACAGAAAAATAAATATGGAGGAAATAAAGTCATTATGTTACATGTTTACAGGTGCATTCCATATGGAGGTATGTTAATAGGGAGCTCTTAAGGGACTTTAGACTGGGGGAAGATTTGATGGTGTCTGGGAGGTTATTCCATATCACTTCAATCTAGCAGGCCACTCCATCCAAAACCTCAGAATTAAAATCCTCAAAGGACATTTTAAAGATCACCAGGAACGCAAAACATATGAAATGAAAATGATCACACAATGATCACACATTTCAACAATATAAAACAAGGACTTAATGTAGATTCGGGTTTTCTAACCCACTATAATAACGTCACGTAATATTCATCATTCCTATTTTTGTGTCTTATCCATACTCACTGTGTTGTGTTTTTTTTTGTGTGTGTTTTTTTTTTTTTCTTATTTCTTTCGTTCTGTCCTTTCACATTCCCTTTGAAGTGGACATGATTGCATCTTGCCTGAGACAATTAAGGTTTCCTTTTTTTTTTTTTTTTCTATTCCCCCTCTGACCATGCCATTTGGCAATGTACTACATCTAAGGCTAGGGTCAGACTGAGGCAGTGCGAACGCGCGTTCTGGCGCACATAATCACGGCCGCACTAGCAGCAGATGCCGGGCAATGACGGCCAATATACGAAGTACGGTCGCACAAAAGTCCGGCCGCGCAACGCAAGTGGAAAATGAACGCATTTTTTCGAGAACGTTAAACCGCTGGTACTGACGTACAGAGTGCGCTGCGGCCGCATAGCAGCGTGTGTGCGTGATTAGGAGATGTCAGACGCTGCTAGTGTGCGGCCAACATAACGTTCAAACAGCCGGATTTCCCTAGACTTCTTTTTACCCCATCGTCATGAAATACGTCCAGAATTGCGCATCGTCTGACCACTTAAGCGTATTCCGGTGAAAAAATGCGTGCGCACGCATCGACGTACATTTTGACGGTGGCCGCAGAAAATGCGCTCATCTGTCCCTAGCCTAACACCCCCAACTGTGAGCCCTATGACTGTCCCTATGTTTTATTCTATTATTCTGATCAGTTAGCTTCTATACCTGACGAAGGGAGGAATCCTCTCGAAAGCTTGTACTTTAAATGTAACGTTAGTCCAATAAAAAAGGTATCACTACAGACTGCTATACTCGTGATTTTTATATATATATATATATATATATATATATACATACATATATGAGAAAGTACACGTCATAATAAATAACCGCTGCATCGCACCAAACTGCAAAAAAAAAAAAGGAAATGTTGTATTCTTCCAACAGGTTAAATCAATAAAAATGTATTAAAATGTGTCATTCACTAAGCATCGAACTTACCACCAATAAGTATTGAATGGTGCAATTTCGCAACAGTTTGTCTTTTCACAAAGCTGTCAATTCACCAAATACAGGCAAATTGACAGTGAAATACGGTGCAGATCGCTGCAATTTGGCCGATATTCGGCGGCAGTGAAATCCCCCATAGAGAAGCAATGGCTGATCTATTCACATCGAACAGCAGAGAAATGTCAGTGAAATCAGGGGCGTCGCTACGTGGGGGCGGGGGGGTGCGGCCCACACCAGGTGACACCCGCCCTTAGGGTGACACCCTCACCCTAAGGGCAGGTGTCTCATCCTGCGCCGCGTGTTCGCTCCCTGCGAGCGTCCGAAGCTATGCAGCTTCGGCGCTCGCCTGGGGGAAACACGTCACCAGCCGAGTTCTCGCGAGATCGCGGCTGGTCACGTGGCTCCCCCAGGCGAGCGCCCAAGCTCCATGCCGCCGGACGCTCAGAGGGAGCAGAACACGCGGCGCAGGAGGTGAGCTGGGGACATTATCCAGGCGCTGGGGCAGTATCCATGAGCTGGGGGCATTATCCATGAATTGGGGCAAATCCATGAGCTGGGGCAGTATCCTTGTGCTGAGGCAATATCCATGTGCTGGGCAGTATCCATGAGCTGGGGCAAATCCATGAGCTGGGGTATTATCCATGAGCTGGAGCAGTATCCATGAGCTGGGGTAGTATCCATGTGCTGGGGCAGTATCCATGAGCTGGGGCAGTATCCATGAGCTGGGGGCAGTATCCATGTGCTGGGGCAGTATCCATGTGCTGGGCAGTATCCATGTGCTGGGGCAGTATCCATGAGCTGGAGCAGTATCCATGTGCTGGGGCAGTATCCATGAGCTGGAGCAGTATCCATGAGCTGGGGCAGTATCCATGTGCTGGGGCAGTATCCATGAGCTGGGGGCAGTATCCATGAGCTGGGGGCAGTATCCATGTGCTGGGGCAGTATCCATGTGCTGGGCAGTATCCATGTGCTGGGGCAGTATCCATGAGCTGGAGCAGTATCCATGTGCTGGGGCAGTATCCATGAGCTGGAGCAGTATCCATGAGCTGGGGCAGTATCCATGTGCTGGGGCAGTATCCATGAGCTGGGGGCAGTATCCATGAGCTGGGGGCAGTATCCATGAGCTGGGGCATTATCCATGAGCTGGGGCATTATATCCATGAGCTGGGGCATATCCATGAGCTGGGGCAAAATCCATGAGAGGAGCTGGGGCAAAATCCATGTGAGGAGCTGGGGCAAAATCCATGAGAGGAGCTGGGGCAGTATATCCATGAGAGGAGCTGGGGCAGTATATCCATGAGAGGAGCTGGGACAATATCCATGAGAGGAGTTGGGGCAATATCCATGAGAGGAGTTGGGGCATTATCCATGAGAGGAGTTGGGGCATATCCATGAGAGCTCCTGGGGCATATTCATGTGTGCTGGGGGCAGTATCCATGTGTGCTTGGGGCAGTATCCATGTGTGCTTGGGGCAGTATCCATGTGTGCTGGGGGCATATCCATGAGAGCTGGGGCAATATCCATGTGTGAGCTGGTCTGGGGGCAATATATCCATGTGTGAGCTGGTCTGGGGCAATATATCCATGTGTGAGCTGGTCTGGGGGCAATATATCCATGTGTGAGCTGGTCTGGGGCAATATATCCATGTGTGAGCTGGTCTGGGGCAATATATCCATGTGTGAGCTGGTCTGGGGCAATATATCCATGTGTGAGCTGGTCTGGGACAATATATCCATGTGTGAGCTGGTCTGGGACAATATATCCATATGTGAGCTGAGGCGCAATATATCCATATGTGAGCTGGGGCAATATATATCCATGGGTGAGCTGCTGGGGGCAATATATCCAGAGCTGCTGGGGGCAATATATATCCATGTGTGCTTTCACTGCCTTCGAACAGGCACCGTACTTGCTGGCAGTTGGAAAAAATTTGTGTGAGCATATGAGAGAGCTCCACAGCAATAAACCTCACAGTAATGTGCGCTGTGTGTATGAGCATTCAGTGTTATATGGGAGTACTGATTTAGGAGTAAGAGTAGTTAAAAAAAATCCGTAAAACTCGGGGGGGGGGGGGTGATACCATAAGTTACCGCACCGGGTGACACCAACCCTAGTGACGCCACTGAGTGAAATGCCCTGATGTTCAGTGGTTTCATGCGGCAGGTTTAATCAGACGAATCCCATAGAATACAACATATTATAATTTTTATTATTATTCAACGTTTAATCTTTTCATTTCAGCAAAGTCTATTTTTTTTATTGTTTAAGTAAACAACCAAACCCTTCTACACCCCCTAGATGTAGCAAATGCCTTTAATGATTATTTTGTTGGATGTGCCACCACCCTGATTGCTAAGCTAGGAAATGACATGCAATCAGAAAGGCCACGCGCAGGTCAGACCGCTCCAACTGTGCAAAGACCCTGTATCAGACAGGAATTCAGTTTTAGACCAGTGCCTGTCAGTGTCGTTACTAAACTTCTCCGTAACCAAAAAATTAAATACCAGTCTGGACCTGATCAAATACCAGCAGTGCTGTTGAAAAGCAGTGCGCCGGCAATTGCTAATCCTGTCGCAACCCTAATCAATGAATCACTGGCGACTGGATACATACCCAAACTCTGGAAGACTGCGAGAGTGGTACCTATCCATAAAAGTGGTGACAGTACCTAGTATCCAACTACCGTCCGATATCATTGCTCCCTGTAATGTCAAAAATTTTGGAAAAATGCGTCTACACAATTACGTGATTATTATCAATATTGGAACTACTTAACCCCAGATCAATCCGGCTTTCGTCCAAATCACTCAACTACAACCGCCCTTTTAAAAGTCTGCAATGATATCCAAATTGGGATGGAACAAGGAAACCTAACTGGAGCATCCTCCTTGATTTTGCCAAGGCCTTTGACACAGTAGACCATGGCATCTTGTTAGAAAAACTTAAAGACTCTGGTATTGGTGATCACACGCTAACCTGGTATCAATCATATGTATTTGATCTGTTGCAATATGTGTACATTTCTGGCAGTTCCTCCCTCCCCCTCCCAGTCACGTGCGGAGTACCCCAAGGCTCAATACTCGGCCCCCTGCTATTTACAATATTCATATATGATCTGCCTAACATCTGCAAAGCCTCAACTGGACATATGTACGCAGACGACACCGTAATCTATACCAGCAAACCAACTCTCCCACAACTGGAGGCCGTGCTGCAAGAACAATTCACAGAGGTAGAAAAGTGAATCAAAGATAACAAGCTTTTTCTAAATACTGACAAAACTGTTACAATGCTCTTTGGAGCAAAACCTATGTGTGGGGACAAGATCAAATGACACGCTGACCACAGTCACTTCTCTCAAATATCTAGGTATGTGGTTGGACCCTAATCTATCCTTTGGCCCCACATCGAAAAACTCTCATCTAAACTTTACCCCAAACTAGGTGCCCTGTACAGAAACAAATCCTGCCTGAGCCCCGCGGTAAGAAAGCAGATTGTACAACAAATGCTTATGCCGGCTATTGATTACGGAGATTTAGTGTATGCAGCCGCCCCGCAAACACACCTTCATAAACTTACTACATTGTATAACTCATACATTGTAGCGCAAAGCGGCAGCAACTACATGACCCATCATTGTGACATGTTAAAAGAGCTAAACTGGCCAACGCTGGAATCTAGACGCACTCTTCACCTTTTCAGCCTGGTGTTTAAGAGCTTTTCTGGGAAGCTGCCACCCTACCTGAATAGACTGCTTCCCCCAGCAGGTCCCTCATCCTATAACCTCCGATCCAGGACCAGCACCTTACTTGCTATACCACAATACAAAAAGACAGTGGCTCGGTCCTCATTTTCCTACAGAGCACCACAATTATGGAATAACCTCCCAGACACCATCAAATCTTCCCCCAGTCTTAAGTCACTCAAAAGCTCCTTACTAACATACCTCAATACAGAATGCACCTGTAAACATGTAACATAGTGACTATATACAGAATGCGCCTGTAAACATGTAACACAGTGACTATATACAGAATGCACCTGTAAACATGTAACACAGTGACTATATACAGAATGCACCTGTAAACATGTAACAGTGACTATATACAGAATGCGCCTGTAAACATGTAACATAGTGACTATATACAGAATGCACCTGTAAACATGTAACATAGTGACTATATACAGAATGCACCTGTAAACATGTAACACAGTGACTATATACAGAATGCGCCTGTAAACATGTAACACAGTGACTATATACAGAATGCACCTGTAAACATGTAACACAGTGACTATATACAGAATGCGCCTGTAAACATGTAACACAGTGACTATATACAGAATGCGCCTGTAAACACGTAACACAGTGACTATATACAGAATGCACCTGTAAACATGTAACACAGTGACTATATACAGAATGCACCTGTAAACATGTAACACAGTGACTATATTTGCTACATATTTATTTTCTGGGTTAATCTGTATATTTGTGTTTTTAATATCTTGCATTTTATTACTTTGTGTTTCTGTAACAATTCAATGTTCTTGAATCCAGGACAAACTGAAAACCAGAGAAATCTCAATGTATCCTTCCTGGAAAACCAGGGAAATCTCAATGTATCCTTCCTGGAAAACCAGGGAAATCTCAATGTATCCTTCCTGGAAAACCAGGGAAATCTCAATGTATCCTTCCTGGGAAACCAGAGAAATCTCAATGTATCCTTCCTGGAAACCAGAGAAATCTCAATGTATCCTTTCCTGGAAAACCAGGGAAATCTCAATGTATCCTTCTTGTAAAACCAGAGAAATCTCAATGTATCCTTCCCGGGAAACCAGAGAAATCTCAATGTATCCTTCCTGGGAAACCAGGGAAATCTCAATGTATCCTTCTTGTAAAACCAGAGAAATCTCAATGTATCCTTCCCGGGAAACCAGAGAAATCTCAATGTATCCTTCCTGGGAAACCAGGGAAATCTCAATGTATCCTTCCTGGAAAACCAGAGAAATCTCAATGTATCCTTCCAGGGAAACCAGGGAAATCTCAATGTATCCTTCCTGGAAAACCAGAGAAATCTCAATGTATCCTTCCTGGAAAACCAGGGAAATCTCAATGTATCCTTCCTGGGAAACCAGGGAAATCTCAATGTATCCTTCCCGGGAAACCAGAGAAATCTCAATGTATCCTTCCTGGGAAACCAGGGAAATCTCAATGTATCCTTCCTGGGAAACCAGAGAAATCTCAATGTATCCTTCTTGTAAAACCAGAGAAATCTCAATGTATCCTTCCCGGGAAACCAGAGAAATCTCAATGTATCTTTCCTGGAAAACCAGGGAAATCTCAATGTATCCTTCCTGGAAAACCAGAGAAATCTCAATGTATCGTTCCTGGAAAACCAGGGAAATCTCAATGTATCCTTCCTGGGAAACCAGGGAAATCTCAATGTATCCTTCCTGGGAAACCAGAGAAATCTCAATGTATCCTTCCTGCTAAAATCCTTTATAAATAAATAAATAAATAATTCTTTTTTTTATTTTTAAAATGTTTTTTTTTTGTAATTCTGTAACAGACCTTTTATTTATTTTAATAGGATTTTTTAATTATTATTTCCACACGTTTTTATGCAATTCCATTGGTTTAGTTATTTTCTTGCAGTTCGGCAGCTCCCGGGCGCTGCATTTTGGGGACTCGCAAATTTCACTGGAATATAACCCAACAAATCTGTGTTTCCTGCGTCTGTCCTCATGACCCGTTGACAGGCCAGGTTTGCAGGATGAAGCGCAGCACAGGGGATATGATTTGCTGCTCAGTGATTGCAGGATTCAGTCTGTATCTCCCCAAGATGACCTGTAAACCTGTCCTGTTAGAGGATCCTGAGGGCCGGCAACGGGAAACACTCCTATAAAAAAAGCTCCTTTAAAAAATACAAAAAGATGATAAAAAAAAGAAATAAAAAGCTGTTTTTTGCTGAAAATGGAAAAATTTTGTTTTTTAAAAAACATTATTCCCAATTTAGGGCCCGATTACAATCTTCACACAAAAACGCAACGCGTGAATCTGTCCCCCCACCATTAAACGTTAACGCGCGTAAATCAACGCTGGAATTACAATCCTCGCGCATTTTCCATCCTTCGAGCAATAACGCGCGCAGCAATCAGTGGGCACACTGTTTTTTTCATGCGAATCAGCCAATCAGAATTAAGAAGCACAATTGTCTCACGTTAAGTTTTTGCGCCTGTCAAAGTCAATCTGCGCATATATGCTGCAGCAATAATAAAAACACGCACAGCCTCTCCATTTTATTGTTTGGGTATGTGTAGAATGTGTAACTATACGTTGCTGCGCATTTTTTTTTGGGCTGGTGTGTTTGGATTCGGCAGGTTGTTCAGATTTGTCATTAACACCAGCTTTTAGGAGTCGTTAAAATTATGCGCGCAAAGGCCGTGCGTTACAAACTGCGCATAGATTGTAATACCATCCGCATACCAGCGCACAAACACATCTGCGCTCACAATGTTACGTATAGGACGCGCGCAGTACAGTAAGCTCGCGCAGGCTTCGCGCAGGTTCACCCGCAGTAGACGAATACGCGCGGTTGTTGCGCTGACATTGTTATAAGTCGTTCAGCGCAAAGTGTTTTGCCCCTCGCGTTAATGCGTTTTTGCGCCAGCGTTAACGTCTGCGCGAATAATGTAATAGAGCCCTTATTACTAACATTAAACCTATAGTATTCTCCTGATTAAACCCAATCACTGCCATTTCCCAGCATTACATGATGTCTCGGGGCGTGGCTCTGACATTTCCGGGCGTGTCACATTTAGGGGCGTTTCTCTGACATTTGGGGGCGTTTCTCTGACATTTCGGGGCGTGTCACATTTCGGGGCGTGTCTGACATTTCGGGGCGTTTCTCTGACATTCCGGGGCGTGTCACATTTGGGGGCGTGTCTATGAATAGATTAACCCTTACGTCTCTGTGAGACTCTTTGGCCGCGGCCAGAGATGCCAGGTTTTGGCAGTGAATTCGCCAGTATCTGGAGACAGGTCAGGCTGCCCGCAGAGACCTCTGACTGGGGACACACACTCACTGGGACCGGATACAATTCGTTCGTTAGTGTCTCGTGCAGCTCAGCCTGAAATCATTAAACCGGATACTGCGCCTTTAAGAACCACCGGAAGCAGAAACTTTTACACAGGCAGAAGAAACTACATATCCCGGCATGCTGTGAGGGCGGAACTTCCGGTCCTGGTAGCTGATATAGGGAAGGTGAGTCACCAGCTGCTCTCACAGCGGAATAACAGCTCACCCTGAGGTAACTCGCAGCGCGGGAACCGAACTCTCAAACGAAGCCGCGCCTACCTGCAGCGAGGCCACGCCTCTAACACTGCCAATCCCATTCAACACTGTCACTCCCCTCTGCAACATGTCCACGCCCACATTAACATTCCCGCCTCCCTGTAATTCCCTCTCTCCCTTAACCTCCCTGTAATGGCCCCTCGCTCTACCTCCGCGCCCCGTGTACCGCCTCCGCTCGCTCTACCTCCACGCCCCGTGTACCGCCCCCCGTGTACCGCCTCTCCTCGCTCTACCTCTGCTCCTCGCTAAACCTCCCCGCTGGACCGCTTCGCCTTGCTGTACCGCCTTGCTGTACCGCCTCTCCTGTACCGCCTCTCCTCGCTGTACCCCCTCTCCTGTACCGCCTCACCTGTACCGCCTCTCCTGTACCGCCTCTCCTGTACCGCCTCTCCTCGCTGTACCGCCTCTCCTGTACCGCCTCTCCTCGCTGTACCGCCTCTCCTGTACCGCCTCTCCTCGCTGTACCGCCTCTCCTGTACCGCCTCTCCTCGCTGTACCGCCTCTCCTGTACCGCCTCTCCTGTACCGCCTCTCCTCGCTGTACCGCCTCTCCTGTACCGCCTCTCCTCGCTGTACCGCCTCTCCTCGCTGTACCGCCTCTCCTGTACCGCCTCTCCTCGCTGTACCGCCTCTCCTGTACCGCCTCTCCTGTACCGCCTCTCCTGTACCGCCTCTCCTCGCTGTACCGCCTCTCCTGTACCGCCTCTCCTGTACCGCCTCTCCTGTACCGCCTCTCCTCGCTGTACCGCCTCTCCTGTTACCGCCTCTCCTGTACCGCCTCTCCTCGCTGTACCGCCTCTCCTGTACCGCCTCTCCTGTACCGCCTCTCCTCGCTGTACCGCCTCTCCTGTACCGCCTCTCCTGTACCGCCTCTCCTGTACCGCCTCTCCTGTACCGCCTCTCCTGTACCGCCTCTCCTCGCTGTACCGCCTCTCCTGTACGCCTCTCCTTTACCGCCTCTCCTCGCTGTACCGCCTCTCCTGTACCGCCTCTCCTCGCTGTACCGTCTCTCCCCTCTGTACCCCGCCTCCCTGTAACACCGCACCTTCCTTTTAAACTCCTCGCTGTACCGCCTCTCCTCGCTGTACCGCCTCTCCTCGCTGTACCGCCTCTCCTCGCTGTACCGCCTCTCCTGTACCGCCTCTCCTCGCTGTACCGCCTCTCCTGTACCGCCTCTCCTCGCTGTACCGTCTCTCCCCTCTGTACCCCGCCTCCCTGTAACACCGCACCTTCCTTTTAAACTCCTCGCTGTACCGCCTCTCCTCGCTGTACCGCCTCTCCTCGCTGTACCGCCTCTCCTGTACCGCCTCTCCTCGCTGTACCGCCTCTCCTGTACCGCCTCTCCTCGTGTACCGCCTCTCCTGTACCGCCTCTCCTCGCTTGTACCGCCTCTCCTGTACCGCCTCTCCTCGCTGTACCGCCTCTCCTGTACCGCCTCTCCTCGCTGTACCGCCTCTCCTGTACCGCCTCTCCTCGCTGTACCGCCTCTCCTGTACCGCCTCTCCTCGCTGTACCGCCTCTCCTGTACCGCCTCTCCTCGCTGTACCGCCTCTCCTCGCTGTACCGCCTCTCCTGTACCGCCTCTCCTGTACCGCCTCTCCTGTACCGCCTCTCCTCGCTGTACCGCCTCTCCTCCCTGTACCGCCTCTCCTCCCTGTACCGCCTCTCCTGTACCGCCTCTCCTCGCGTGTACCGCCTCTCCTCGCTGTACCGCCTCTCCTGTACCGCCTCTCCTCGCTGTACCGCCTCTCCTCGCTGTACCGCCTCTCCTGTACCGCCTCTCCTCGCTGTACCGCCTCTCCTGTACCGCCTCTCCTCGCTGTACCGCCTCTCCTGTACCGCCTCTCCTCGCTGTACCGCCGTTCCTGTACCGCCTCTCCTCGCTGTACCGTCTCTCCCCTCTGTACCCCGCCTCCCTGTAACACCGCACCTTCCTTTTAAACTCCTCGCTGTACCGCCTCTCCTCGCTGTACCGCCTCTCCTGTACCGCCTCTCCTCGCTGTACCGCCTCTCCTCGCTGTACCGCCTCTCCTCGCTGTACCGCCTCGCCTCTCCTGTACCGCCTCTCCTGTACCGCCTCTCCTGTACCGCCTCTCCTCGCTGTACCGCCTCTCCTCGCTGTACCGCCTCTCCTGTACCGCCTCTCCTCGCTGTACCGCCTCTCCTGTACCGCCTCTCCTCGCTGTACCGCCTCTCCTGTACCGCCTCTCCTGTACCGCCTTCCTCGCTGTACCGCCTCTCCTGTACCGCCTCTCCTCGCTGTACCGCCGTTCCTGTACCGCCTCTCCTCGCTGTACCGTCTCTCCCCTCTGTACCCCGCCTCCCTGTAACACCGCACCTTCCTTTTAAACTCCTCGCTGTACCGCCTCTCCTCGCTGTACCGCCTCTCCTGTACCGCCTCTCCTGTACCGCCTCTCCTGTACCGCCTCTCCTCGCTGTACCGCCTCTCCTGTACCGCCTCTCCTGTACCGCCTCTCCTCGCTGTACCGCCGTTCCTGTACCGCCTCTCCTCGCTGTACCGCCGTTCCTGTACCGCCTCTCCTCGCTGTACCGCCTCTCCTGTACCCTCCTGTACCGCCTCTCCTCGCTGTACCGCCTCTCCTGTACCGCCTCTCCTCGCTGTACCGCCTCTCCTGTACCGCCTCTCCTCGCTGTACCGCCTCTCCTGTACCGCCTCTCCTCGCTGTACCGCCTCTCCTCGCTGTACCGCCTCTCCTCGCTGTACCGCCTCTCCTCGCTGTACCGCCTCTCCTGTACCGCCTCTCCTGTACCGCCTCTCCTCGCTGTACCGCCTCTCCTGTACCGCCTCTCCTCGCTGTACCGTCTCTCCCCTCTTGTACCGTCTCTCCCCTCTGTACCCCGCCTCCCTGTAACACCGCACCTTCCTTTTAAACTCCTCGCTGTACCGCCTCTCTCGCTGTACCGCCTCTCCTGTACCGCCTCTCCTGTACCGCCTCTCCTCGCTGTACCGTCTCTCCCCTCTGTACCGTCTCTCCCCTCTGTACCCCGCCTCCCTGTAACACCGCACCTTCCTTTTAAACTCCTCGCTGTACCGCCTCTCCTCGCTGTACCGCCTCTCCTCGCTGTACCGCCTCTCCTGTACCGCCTCTCCTGTACCGCCTCTCCTGTACCGCCTCTCCTCTCCTGTACCGCCTCTCCTGTACCGCCTCTCCTGTACCGCCTCTCCTGTACCGCCGTTCCTGTACCGCCTCTCCTCGCTGTACCGCCTCTCCTCGCTGTACCGCCTCTCCTCGCTGTACCGCCGTTCCTGTACCGCCTCTCCTCGCTGTACCGCCTCTCCTCGCTCATCGCCTCTCCTCGCTGTACCGCCGTTCCTGTACCGCCTCTCCTCGCTGTACCTTCACTATTCCCTGTAACGCTGCGCCTCCCTGTAACTCCCCATAACGCTGTGCCGCTATATACCATCACACCTTCCTTTTATCACAACACTTTTCCTCCCTTTTAACACCTCACACCCGGCCTCGGTATTTAATACTGAAACGGCTGTGTTTCACAGCGCCTCTATATCCCGAGCCTCCTCACCACTTTTTCTTTTTTTCTTTTCTAAATATAAATTTTATTCAGGAAAAATAACACAAAATAATTAGGGATACAAAAAAGAGGGGGGACAACAAACATATACAGCAGAAACAATATTTGCAACCATGTCACAAACAATTATTGTCAGGGTATAAAGAGTGTGATGGGGTGTATATAAGGTTCCCTGAGGAAAGGGTTAACTTGGCAGGGTTGATCAGCCCAGCAACACACACAATGGCTTTATGTTGTGATTGCTGGGGCTTTAAAAGAGACACACCACCGATACAGGCACAGGAGGTTCATTTTGGTGGATCCCCCCTCAGACAGACACAGCTCCTAAAGGCCTGTGATTTGAGGACACATCCTTTTGTTATTGTTACATTGATAGCTGGATAGAAGAGAGAGGTTTTCTTCTTTTGTTTATTTGGTTGAACCAAGAGCTGTGCCTGCTGGATCTGCTTGATGAAACACTGACCCTGCGGTGGTGTTCACGTGACAAGGTCCACTCCATTACAAAGAGCAACAAGGCCTAGAAACCAGAGTAACAGGAACCTCAGATCTTCAGTGTAAATGTCCAATACAGACCAATCATCTTTCCCAACCCCAGGCAAACCCATTAGAGACCTGGCCATTGCATCTAAGGATCGTAGTTCCCCCAGCTTGGTGTTAACAGAGCCCACGGTCGGCACCACAGCGGATTTCCAGTTAGCGGCTGTGACGGGATGGAAGTCCGCCTGCGGTCCTGCTCCAATCTGACCCCCTCTTGATGGCGTCAGGCCCGACTACCGAGTGTCACGGCACTCGGCGTCTCGAGCGGCCTGAGATGACCCTGGCGTTACTTGGCGAGATGGTGCTGCCGAATTAAGTTGACCTGTTCTGCGTAGTGGGGAGCTAGGAGACCGCAGAGTGTCTCCTGCACTGTGATTTTAGCGATGAAATGACGACACCAAACGGGGCTGTATGCTTCAAGTCAAACGCAGTTGAACTGACTCTTTACTCAAATGGGACACGCATTTAAACATCTCACACACAAAGGAGACATGCCCAGTCTTGAATGGGAACTCAATTTGCATACAATGGCATGCTTGCATCATCAGATTACACACACACACAGAGCTAATGTACACAGAATTAGCATACAATTGAATTTCAACACAGCCTTTCACTCCTAGCAACCAAGGGGAAATATAATCCCTTTAAATGCATCACACAATTACACATCTGAATCCACACTCATACAATACAGGATACATGGTAATACATCACACCAATAAAACCACATCTAGAAAAGGTATAACTGTTCATTTCAACACGCAAAACCGAAAGAGTCTCAAATAAAGAAAAAGGTCTTTGAAATGTCCCAGGCTGTTAGTTCTGTGGCTCGCTGGTCAGAGCCCCTATGTCCGTTCCATGACATTCCTCCCCCCTTCAAACGAGTCCGACGGACCCGGTTGGACCCACACGGGTCAAATAGGGGAAGTCGGGGAGCTTGGAGCTCCGGGTTCCCGGGCCGATTGCCGGGATAGACCGTCGGCATTCCCGTTCTGTGGCCCGGGCCGGTATTGTATAGAAAAGTTAAAAGGTTGGAGGGCCAGGCTCCACCGCAACAGGCAGCCGTTCTCCCCCGCCACCCGGTTGAGCCACACCAGGGGGTTGTGATCCGTCATCACGGTGAAGGACCGCCCGTACACATACGGCTGGAACTTTCGCAGGGCCCAAACCAAGGCCAGACATTCTTTCTCGACCGCTGCGTATCCCACCTCTCGGGGTAGGAGTTTGCGGCTGATGTAAGCCACCGGATGATCCCCCCCCCCCCGTCGTCCCCCACTTGGCTTAGTACGGCTCCCAGTCCGAACATCGATGCATCTGTATGAACAATAAAGCGTTTGCTATAATTGGGAGCTGCCAAGAGGGGTGCTTGGGTTAGGGCGGTCTTCAGTTGTTGGAAGGCGGTTTCGCACTCCGGGGACCACAGGACTTGGCGGGGCAGGGTTTTCTTAGTCAGGTCGGTCAGGGGTTTGGCGAGGACGCTATAGTTGGGAACGAATTTCCGGTAGTACCCTGCCATGCCCAAGAAAGCGAGGACCTGAGTCTTGGTGATGGGGGTGGGCCACTCCAGAATGGCTTCTATCTTGGCCGGTTCTGGACGCTGGGTTCCCCGACCCACCCGGTGGCCGAGGTACTGTACCTCGGACATCCCTATCCTACACTTCGTGGGTTTAAGGGTCAGGTTGGCGTCCCTTATCCGAGCGAATGCCACCCCCAGATGGTGAAGGTGTTCCTCCCAAGTCTGGCTGTAGATGGCGATGTCGTCCAGGTACGCGCAAGCGAATTCCTGGAGGCCATCGAGGAGGCGATCGATCAACCGCTGAAAAGTGGCCGGGGCGTTCTTTATCCCGAACGGCATGACCCGAAACTGGTACAGGCCGAACGGGGTGATGAAGGCCGACTTCGGGGTCGCCTCCTCTGCAAGGGGAATCTGCCAGTACCCCTTGCACAGATCTACCGTGGTCAAGAAATGGCCCTGGGAGATCTGATCCAACAGCTCGTCGACTCGGGGCATGGGGTAAGCATCAGTGACAGTGCAGTCATTGAGCCTCCGGTAGTCTACACAAAACCGGGTGGTACCATCCTTTTTGGGGACCAGGACTACGGGCGAGGCCCATGGACTGACAGAGGGCTCGATAACTCCCAGCTCCAGCATCTCCCGGATTTCAGCCCGCATGGATTCGTGTACTGCCTCAGGGAGTCTGTATGCCGGTTGCCGAAGGGGACGCTGGCCGGGGGTTTCCACCTGGTGCACGGCCCGGCTGGTGTAGCCAGGGAGTGCGGAGAAGAGCTCCTGGTGCTCTTGGAGCAGCTGCCTAGCCTGCTCCTGCTTATGGGGGCCCAACCCTTCCCCTAGCTGCACTTGTTCCACCCCTGAGGGCCGACAGTCTATCCCGGGGAGGTCTACCAGGGGGAACTGTTCTGCCTCCTCGGCCGCAGGAGCGCAGATGGCAGATACCGTTTCGGGGCGCTCGTGGTAAGCCTTCAGCATATTGACATGGAACGTCCGCTGGATCCTGGTGTCGGTACAGCTGACAACCACGTAGGTGGTCTCTCCCACTTGGGTGACCACCCGATAGGGGCCCTGCCAGGACGCCTGCAGCTTGTTCTGCCGCTGTGGTTTCAACACCAGGACCTTCTGCCCCATGAGAAACGAGCGGCTGCGGGCAGAGCGGTCGTACCATGCCTCCTGCTGGGCCTGGGCTGCCTGCATGTTCCCCTGAACCATCGCCGTGAGTTCGGTCAAGCGCTCTCGGAGCTCCAGGACGTAACTCACGGCGGGGAGCCCTTCGGCTTCCTGTCCCCCCTCCCACTGCGCCCGGTCTAAGTCTAGGGGGCCTCGCACCCGTCGCCCGTACAGGAGTTCGAAGGGGGAGAACCCGGTCGACTCTTGGGGGACCTCCCGGTAGGCAAATAACAGGTGGGGTAGGTATTTCTCACAGTCTTTCCTCTCTTGGGCGTAAGCGCGGATGAGCTGTTTCAGGGTCCCATTAAACCGCTCGCACAGCCCGTTCGTCTGCGGGTGGTATGGGGCGCTGTGAAGCGCCTTAACCCCGCACAGACGCCAGAGCTGTTGGGTTAGCTCAGCGGTGAATTGGGAGCCCTGATCAGACAAGATTTCCTGAGGAAATCCTACCCTAGAGAACACCTGTAGGAGGCCATCGGCGACGGTGTCTGCCTGAATGTTAGACAGGGCCACCGCCTCGGGGTATCGGGTGGCGTAGTCCACCACGGTGAGAATATATCTCTTCCCGGTGGCGCTGGGGCGGGGTAAGGGACCAATTATGTCTACCGCCACCCGACTAAAGGGTTCTTGAATGATGGGCATGGGGTGAAGGGGGGCTTTCGGGTGGTCCCCAGTTTTCCCCATTTTCTGGCAGGTCGGGCAGGTGCGGCAGTACTCCCAGACATCCTCACTAAGGCGAGGCCAGAAGAATGCTTGGGTTAACCGGTGTCGGGTCTTGGCCATTCCTAGATGGCCGGCGAGGAGAATGTCGTGGGCCAGTCTCAGGAGTACCTTTCTGGGGGCCTGCGGCACTACTAGCTGTTTGTGGGAAGCCCGTGGTTTCTGAGCGTCTCCCCTATTGGTGTACCGATACAGTAGCCCATCTTCCCACTCAATGCTGTCGTCCCGTCCGTCGCCGGGACCCTGGCCGGCCCGGTCGCGGTACCTTTCTAGGGTGGGGTCAGTCTGGGTCTGGTGCCGGAGGGTGGCTGGAGAGCTCCACGTAAGGGGGTGGTCCGGGGGAGGAGGTGTGGGTTCGTCCGGTCGGGGGGGGAGGTTTGGGGGGTCGGAGAGGTCTGGTTGGTCTCACCTGGGTCCCGACCGGAGTGCCTTGGTCGATCCGGTGGCTTTGTTGCCTGGTAGTCACTGGGGCAGCCGCGTCCGTGGCGTAGGCTGATACCAAGCGTCCCAGGTCGTTCCCCAGGAGGATTTCTGCCGGTAGTTGGTCGAGTAACCACACCCGCACGGATCCCTCCCCCGACCCCCAATCCAAATGGACTCGGGCGGTAGCGAGTCGGAGCACCTTGCCTCCGGCTACGCGAACAGCGACGGTGTGGTCCAGCCGGTCCTTTCGGGTAATCAGGTGAGGCCGGACAAGCGTGATGGTAGCGCCGGAGTCGCGGAGACCTTCGGCGTCCCGCCCGTTAATCCATACCGCCTGTCTGTGGTGTTGGCGGTTGTCGGCGGATGCAGCCTGCACGGGATCGGCCTCATGCAGCATCCCCCATTCCTCCTGTGGGTCCCAGTATGGGGATTCCTCCTGGTAACAATGAGCCGCGGGTGGGGCTCGGATGGGGCCCCGCGGAAGGGGCGGCTGGTTGGGGCCGTTCTGGCGGTAGTGGCCCATCTGGCCGCACCCATAACAACGGATGGTAGCCGTGGAGGGGGCCCGGTTTGGGACCCGGGGTGCGGGCCAGCGTGTTGTTGGATCCGGCCGGGGAGGTGGGGGTGTGGCACGGGGAGATGGTAGGGTGGATCGGGAGGGTGGAGGTCGTCGTCCCGTCCCCCCCCCCCGTGGGACGTGCGCATGTCCGTATACTCATCGGCCCAGGTGGCCGCTTGCTGATCGGGCTGATTCGGTGCTTCGGATTCGTCCGATGTTACGAATCGTATCGGCACTGAAATACACATCTTCCGAAAAAAAAATACGATCCGAAACAAAATAATTTCGTATGAACGTGAAATTTGTAAAATCGCAAGTCATTTTTGTTCCATTCATGATTTCAGTTCCATTTCGGACATCGTATTTTTCGCTTCCATTGCTGATTCCGTAATTTCGTATAGTTTCGATCAAATTCGATAGTTAATTGATATCCATTTGATAGTTCATTTCAAATGTTAAAAAAGGTGTGGGGAATGTTTTACCCCATAGGCTTCAATGTTAAAAAAGGTGTGGGAAATGCTTTACCCCATAGGCTTCAATGTTCAAAAAGGTGTGGGAAATGCTTTACCCCATAGGCTTCATTGTTAAAAAAAGGTGTGGGAAATGCTTTACCCCATAGGCTTCAATGTTAAAAAAGGTGTGGGAAATGCTTTACCCCATAGGCTTCAATGTTAAAAAAGGTGTGGGAAATGTTTTACCCCATAGGCTTCATTGTTAAAAAAATTTGGGAAATGTTTTACCCCATAGGCTTCAATGTTCAAAAAGGTGTGGGAAATGTTTTACCCCATAGGCTTCAATGTTCAAAAAGGTGTGGGAAATGTTTTACCCCATAGGCTTCAATGTTAAAAATGGTGTGGGAAATGTTTGGGATGGACATTTCTCTTAAAATGCGTCTCCTGGAGACATACAACATCAGGGGGTTTGTGTCGCAGGTCTGCATGTAAAGGAGTGGCGTTTATAAGTAAAATTTAAGCCCTTGACATTTAAAGAAACAAATTTGTATATTTGTGTTGTTAATATCTTACATTGTATTACTTTGTATTTCTGTAGAAACATAGAAACATAGAAAAAATGTCGGCAGATAAGAACCTTTCGGCCCATCTAGTCTGCCCAATTACATGGATACTTTACCTGGATTTATCTTTTGTTTAGGATAGCCTTATGCCTATCCCATGCTTGCTTAAATTCAATTACTGTTTTGGCCTCTACCACTTCTACTGGAAGACTGTTCCATGTATCCACCACCCTCTCAGTAAAATAATGCTTCCTGATGTTACTTTTAAACCTTTGCCCCTCTAATCTAAGACTATGTCCTCTTGTTTTGCTATTTTGTTTCCTTTTAAATATACTCCCTTCCTCTACCTTGTGGATTCCCTTTACGTATTTAAATGTTTCTATCATATCTCCTCTGTCTCGTCTTTTTTCCAAGCTGTACATGTTAAGATCATTAAGCCTTTCCTGGTAACTTTTCTCCTTCAAGCCGTACACCATTTTAGTAGCCCTTCTCTGAACTCTCTCTAAGATGTCTATATCCTTCTGGAGATACGGTCTCCAGTACTGCACACAGTACTCCAAGTGAGGTCTCACCAGTGCTCTGTACAGTGGCATGAGCACTTCCCTTTTCCTACTGCTAATACCTCTCCCTACACAACCAAGCATTCTGCCAGCATTTCCTGCTGCTCTATTACATTGACTACTTACCCTTAGATCCTCTGAAATAATAACCCCTAAATCCCTTTCCTCAGATGTTGAGGTTAGGACTGTATCAAATATTCTATATTCAGTCCTTGGGTTTTTACGTCCCAGGTGCATTATCTTGCACTTATCCACATTAAAACTCAATTGCCACAACTCCGACCATTTTTTTAGCTTACCTAAATCATTTGTCATTTGGCTGATCCCTCCAGGAACGTCAACCCTGTTGCAAATCTTTGTGTCATCAGCAAAAAGACATACTTTTCCATTAATACCTTCTGCAATATCACTAATAAAAATATTAAAGAGAATGGGTCCAAGTACTGACCCCTGAGGTACCCCACTGGTAACAAGACCTTGCGCCGAATAAACTCCATTTACCACAACCCTCTGTTGTCTGTCACTCAGCCACTGCCTAATCCATTCAACAATATTGGAATCCAAGCTCAAAGATTGCAATTTATTGATAAGCCTTCTATGCGGAACAGTATCAAAAGCCTTACTGAAATCTAAATAAGCAATGTCTACTGCACCACCTGTGTCTATTATTTTTGTTACCCAATCAAAAAAATCAATAAGATTAGTTTGGCATGATCTCCCTTAGGTAAACCCATGTTGTTTCTGATCCTGTAATCTATGTGTTTTTAGATGTTCAACAATCCTTTCCTTTAACATGGTTTCCATTAATTTCCCTACTACTGACGTAAGACTAACTGGCCTATAGTTCCCCGATTCCTCCCTACTACCCTTCTTGTAAATAGGCACAACATTTGCTAATTTCCAGTCTTCTGGGACGACTCCTGTTAACAAGGATTGGTTAAATAAATCTGTTAACGGTTTTGCTATTACATCACTGAGCTCTTTTAATAATTTAGGGTGGATCCCATCAGGCCCCATTGACTTATTTGTCTTTACTTTAGACAGCTGCTTTAGAACCTCCTCCTCTGTAAACTCATATGTAAATGTCTCTTTAGTGTTCTCTCCTAACTGAGGTCCCTTTCCTTCCTTTTCTTCTGCAAAGACTGAACAAAAATATTTATTGAGGCAGTCAGCGAGACTTTTATCCTCTTCTACATACCTTCCTTCCTTTGTTTTTAATCTAACTAATCCTTGTTTTACTTTTCTTTTCTCGTTTATGTATCTAAAAAATGTTTTGTCCCCCTTTTTTACTGACTGAGCTATTTTCTCTTCTGCGTGTGCTTTGGAAGCTCTTATAAATTGCTTTGCTTCTTTCTGCCTAATCTTATAGGTTTGCCTGAGTTTTTTTATAATTATTGAATGCTGTCTTTTTGTTCTTCACTATTTTGGCCACTTCTGCAGAGTACCACAGTGGTTTCTTCCCTTTTTTGTTTTTGCTAACAAGTCGAATGCAATTGCCTGTGGCCTTCAATAATGCTTCTTTTAAATAATCCCATTTCTCCTGGACTCCCTTTAAACTCCTCCAGTCTGATAATGACTCCTTCACACAAAATCTCATTTTAGAAAAATCAGTTTTTTTAAAATCTAAAACTTTTGTTTTTGTGTGGTGCGGCTCCATCCCTGTTCTTATATTAAACCATACTGACTGGTGATCACTAGATCCCAAATTTTCACCTACAACAACGTCCGATACCAAACCTCCATTTGTGAGTATTAAATCCAATATGGCCTCTTACGGGTCGACTCCTCAACTACTTGTGTTAGAGATAATCCCAGTAAGGAGTTTAGAATATTTGTACTCCTGGTGCACCCAGCTGTTTTGGTTTTCCAGTTCACATCAGGAAGATTAAAGTCCCCCATGATAATAACTTCCCCCTTCATTGCCATTTTGGCTATTTCCTCAACCAGCAGATTATCTAGCTCTTCTACTTGTCCAGGGGGTCTATAGATCACACCTACACGAGCTACTGTATGATTGCCAAATGTTAGTGTAACCCAAACTGACTCTATGTTCACCTCGCTCACTTTTATTTGGTTCGTTTTTATGTTGTTTTTCACATACAGGGCCACTCCTCCTCCTTTCCTACCTTCTCTGTCTTTTCTATATAAAGAGTACCCCGGTATTGTTATGTCCCAGTTATTTTTCTCACTGAACCATGTCTCAGTAACCGCAACTAAATCTACTTTTTCAGCTGCCATCATTGCCTCTAGTTCATTGATTTTATTGACTAAACTGCGAGCATTTGTAGACACGACTCTGAGCTTGTCATTTTTTACCTCGCATGTTGCTTGCACCCTCCGATTTAGTTTTGGGGGACAATCGGGCAGATTGTTTACCCTTTTGTTCCCCCCTCCTAGTTTAAATATTTCTTTGTGAATATCTTACATTGTATTACTTTGTATTTCTGTAAATGTAACACTTCAATGTACTTGAACCCAGGACATACTTGAAAACGAGAGAAATCTCAATGTATCCTTCCTGGTAAAATCCTTTATAAATAAAATAAATAAAATAAATAAATAAATAAAAGAAACAAATTTGAGCGGCATCATGAAATCCAACTAGAATACGCTAACACGTAAGAAAGCGGGCCACAGTCTGTATGGATCAGCATCGTAAGGTCCAGGAGGTTCCCCCACAGCCAGGGTTCCTCTCCAGCAGCTGTACCCGTACAAAGAACTGGCCTGGTGCGAAAAGAGCAGGAAAAAAAGGACCAAAAAACCCAAAAGAAAATAGAAAAATTCAAAAACCGTGCAACGAGCATCGAAGTGTTATGTACAAAACCTCTCCCAGGCCACGGGAAAACCGGGCCAACCCTGAACATATCAGGGGGAGGTGGGGGGTGTACCCGGGCAGGTAAAAGGGGTGCAGAAGCCAGGAAACACAGAGCAGGAGGGAGCGTCCACCAAGCGGGTCCCCCACTCAATTAAGAATCATGGCGGCATATGGAACAGTTGGTAGTAACCTCCAGCTGTATAAGGTAAAGGACACCGGAATCATTTAGCCGTGTTCACGCGATGCTATTCTGGTGAGACGTTCTGCAGAGACGGGGCGTTTGGTGCGGAGGGGTAACCTCTCCCGTCAGGCTCCAGGTTCGCAGAGTAGCCATGCCGTCTCGCATATTGTGGATAACGGTCACGGCTCCGTTGTAGGTGACAAGGAGCTTTAGGGGGAAAACCCCAGCGATACGGAATATGATGGGATCACAGCACCTGGGCGACGGGCAGGAATTCTTTGTGTTTAGACATCGTGGCTGCAGATAAATCCGGCCATAAGATATCCGCATATGGCGCCGGCAACTCGGTAGTGTGGCAGGCTAGATCTGTATTTCTATGTGTCTAATTGCCTGTAATATATATATATATATATCTCCTCCATATCGTTATATTCATATTTGTGTCTGACCATTTGGTAAGTGTATCTCTGGGTCCACAGCTGTTGAGGAAGACCTGCTAAAAAGGTAATTAAAATGGTTAGCTTGCTCCCCTGGGGGGAGGATATAACATGTAGCTGTAAAATGGAATGTCTTTTGTACTTTGACATATTGTGTATCCTATTTGTCACACCTTGGTAGCCGACCCGGCAACAAGATTTTGGCCCTATCTTCAAAGACAGGAAGCACATCCTTGATCCCTGGGGGAGAGATGGACACTTTTGGGCAGTTTAAAGATTAATTGACCAGTTTACTGAGCACGAGCGAGAAGGGCACTCTGGGATATGTAGTACTGGAGCCTGGGCCATTTGTGGGTGGGGGTTGGAAGGATCAGGAAATGAATAAACTCTGAAAACTGGTCATGTGCTTTGGCTGATCACTTGGGGTACCTTCGAAAGAGGACTGATCTGTCCATGCTCTATCTCCAGGCTCCAGGAGACCATTGATGCTAGCTTAATGAATAGCTCTTCATAAGTAATTGCTCTATGGTTCACCCTTTTTCTTTTATTTGCTATGTAGTGTGTAATTAATTGCTTTATTCTAGTTATAATTTTTCCTATAACAAAGCACTGTGATTCTTTCTATATCATAAAAAAACAAAAAGTATTTAAGTTTTGACTCTGGCTGATGAAATCCACGCTAACTAAGAGATTGTTAGTATTGCTATTTGCTTTAAGCTTGGTTATATATAAGAAATTGCGTGTTGCAGTCGTCGGGAAACGGCAGGGGATTGTGGGATCTGTAGTCACTGTCCGAGTCTAGGATAGTGCGGTTGCGTAAACCCTACATCTCCTGTTGCGACGCGCGTAGTGTCCATGAGGACTGGTGGCAGTGTTACTAATAGAATAAGAAAGTGAGCTCAGGGATTGTGGGAGACGTAGTCATTACCCGCTTCAAGAGAAGATTTGTACTGCGTTGCAATCCTGGGATCAGTATATCGCGCTCTACGTGCCTGTTGTGAGAGGTTGTGTGGCCGGGACGGGTAGATAAGCGCGCGTGATTATCTGGGTCTAAGATAGACAGATAGTGAGCGTCTTAATCCGGCGTCTTTTCGTAGCAGCGCGCGTAGTGGGTCGTGACAGGTAGCGTTCCTCATAGCTGACATCAGGGATTCCTTAATTCTGAAGAAGTGGACTCCTAGCAAGACATGTCTCGGTACTGATTGCTCCAGGTGTCGTAGCTTCGGTATACGGTGTGCTCTATCGAGCTGCAAATCCGAATCAAGACTCGTCGGGTAGCAGAGCTTGCAGCAGGGCATGAAGATAGGCAGGCAGATCGGCTGGTTTAACCGCTTCAGGGATCCGTGACACGCGGATATTATTCCTCCGGGAGAGATCCTCCAAATCTCACTTTAACCCTTTTATATGCATCTACCAACTCGTTATGGGCCAGACACCGTTCATCAGATTTGGTTTCCCAGATCACGAATCTCTTGAGGCAGATTCGCAGTTATGGAGCGGAAAGCTTCTTGAATGGTGCTTCTGAGGTCCTGCAGCAGGGATTGAAGTTGCAGACCAGAGGCAGGAGCAGACAGGGTGTGAGAATCCTCAGGTGGAAGGGACTGAGAGGAGCCAGAGTTGCGGGAGCTCCGGGCGCCGCCATCTTGCGGCCTCCTCTTGGCTTTTCCCCACGCGCGACAGGTCTGTTGGTTTGGGGGTTTTACTTGGAGCCATAACGTTCCTGGAGGGTTTCGGCGTTGGTGAAGGCTGGTGTCAAGGCACGATGTGAGCCGCTAGAGCAGGAAAAGGAGCTGGCTAAGGGAGAGCTCCAGCTACGTGCGGCTGTTCAGTATGGCTGCTGGCCACGCCCCCTCCTCACCTCTTTTATAAGACGCTGTGTTCTCTGTGTATTGTGCAGGATGGCTGGGCTGTGGCGCGGGTACCAGAAGCTGTTGGCATTACACCCCTGGAAGGTGCAGATTATCACAGCTGGTGAGTGAACTGCAACATGCCATGTTCCATATATGGGGGTCACTTTCCACGTTCCTTTATATGGGGGTCACTTTCCACGTTCCTTTATATGGGGGTCACTTTCCACGTTCCTAATATGGGGGTCACTTTCCACGTTCCTAATATGGGGGTCACTTTCCACGCTCCTTTATATATGGGGGTCACATTCCACGCTCCATATATGGGGGGGTCACTTTCCATGCTCCATATATGGGGGGTCACTTTCCACTCCTTTATATGGGGGTCACTTTCCACTCTCCTTTATATGGGGGTCACTTTCCACGCTCCTTATATATGGGGGTCACTTTCCACGCTCCTTATATATGGGGGTCACTTTCCACGCTCCTTATATATGGGGGTCACTTTCCACGCTCCTTTATATGGGGGTCACTTTCCACGCTCCTTATATGGGGGTCACTTTCCACGCTCCTTATATATGGTTGTCACTTTCCACGCTCCTTATATATGGTTGTCACTTTCCACGCTCCTTATATATGGGGGTCACTTTCCACGCTCCATATATGGGGGGTCACTTTCCACTCTCCTTTATATGGGGGTCACTTTCCACGCTCCTTATATATGGGGGTCACTTTCCACGTTCCTAATATGGGGGTCACTTTCCACGCTCCTTTATATATGGGGGTCACATTCCACGCTCCATATATGGGGGGTCACTTTCCATGCTCCATATATGGGGTCACTTTCCACTCTCCTTATATGGGGGTCACTTTCCACGCTCCTAATATGGGGAGTCACTTTCCACGCTCCTTATATATGGGGGTCACTTTCCACGCTCCTTTATATATGGGGGTCACATTCCACGCTCCATATATGGGGGGTCACTTTCCATGCTCCATATATGGGGTCACTTTCCACTCTCCTTTATATGGGGGTCACTTTCCACGCTCCTAATATGGGGAGTCACTTTCCACGCTCCTTATATATGGGGGTCACTTTCCACGCTCCTTATATATGGGGGTCACTTTCCACGCTCCTTTATATGGGGGTCACTTTCCATGCTCCTAATATGGGGGGTCACTTTCCACGCTCCTTATATATGGGGGGTCACTTTCCACGCTCCTTATATATGGGGGTCACTTTCCACGCTCCTTATATGGGGGGTCACTTTCATTGCTGGTTATATGGGGGTAATTTTTCACGCTTGTTATATGGGGCTTGATTCCTTCTCTCCTGATCAGGGGTTTGATTTCTTTTGCTCGTTCCTTCTTCCTCCTCCCCCTCTCGTCCCGTCCCTCCCTTCCCTTGCCCCTACCTCTCTTATCCCTCGCTTGTCCCTCTGGTCCCCCCCCCTCGCTTGTTGTCCTCTCTGGCTCTCAGGGTCCCTGGTCGGGGTCGGTGATGTCATTTCCCAGCAGCTTGTGGAGAGGAAAGGTCTGCGAGCTCACGATGGAAAAAGAACCATGAAAATGATTGGCGTTGGCTTCTGTTTTGTGGTAACGCGTTTTACGCCCCGTTCACCTCTGCGTGATGTCACTTTAACAGAGACCCTTTTAAATAACCCTTTCTTAACCGTATCCAGGGCCCCGTGGTTGGCGGCTGGTACAAAGTCCTCGACCGCCTGATTCCTGGAAACAGTAAGACCGTCGCCCTAAAGAAAATGCTCGTAGACCAGGTACAAAAACCCTCTGACGTGTGTCACTTTCAGCTTGGGGTACATGGGCCTGGAAATGGTTTTGGGAGGTGCAGGCCTCATGTTCTAGGTTTCCCTGCCCTCTCTTGTGTCACCCGGTGTCTGTAGGGTGCAGAGTGTTTGTGTAATCGGTGTTGTGTATGAATAATGTTGTTGTCTGTCTGTTATCTGCTGTATGTTTATGTAGTTTGTTAACCTCCATGGTGGGTTTCCGGAGTGTGGCTCGGGATTAAATTTCACTGCCGAAAACCGTAACCCCGAGCCACACTCGGGCTGTATACATAGCGGTCCCTGCGCTCCCTCGCTGTTCCCCCGCAGTCACCTCCGTCCGATTGGGCTTCCGGGTTTCGTTCCCCGCGAGCACCGCGATGCAGGGGGCGGGACCTGGCAGCAAATTTGAAGAGAGAAAACCAGTGTAAATAAATGTATAACATGCCGACAGGTGCAATGCATTCTGTCAGGATTACTTTGTGTCACTCACCCAATGTATTCCCATGTGATTTGTCCAATGCCCTGCCTGCACTTTTGAAAGTCCATGGCGTCCAAAAAGCGTGCCTGCACATCCAAAGCGTTTGCAGACCAGCCTGACAGCAGCGACAGCGTGTTGGAATTACTCGCAGAATTCAGCAACAGTGATTGTTCCTCAGGCACTGAAAGTGACGACGAATCTGATACTGCGCTCAGTGATGTGCAAACTTGGTGCTCTATTGAGTCTGGTGCAGATCATGCAGCGCCCCCAAAGATTCCCATTTACCTGGTATGAAAGTGGACGCTGAACATGACAACCCCTAGGCCAGGGGTCTGCAACCTTAAACACTCAAAGAGCCATTTGGACCTGTTTCCAGCAAAAAAGAAAACACTGGGAGCCGCAAACCTCTTGACATCTAAAATGTAGATAACCCTGCATATATATCGTTTTTTTACCTTTATGCTATGGGGTGGGGGGGGTCACTTTCCACTTCTAAACATTTAATATATATTTAAAAAAAAAAAATTAAGCCCACACAAGGCAGACAATCGCCATGTAATTCATATAAAAACAATGATTTCAAATTAATTAGTTACAAGCATTTATAAAGCGCTAACAAGTTCCGTAGCGCTGTACAGTGGGAGATATATATATATATATATAGAACTCCCCCAGCCCCCCATATCTAATACTCCCCAAGTCCCCACATATATAACCCCAGCCCCCTCCATGTATAATTGAATAACCCCCAGCCTCCCCATGTATAGCAATCCCCAAATCCCCATTTATAAATTTATAATCCCCAGACCCCCATGTATTAACTAATAATCCCCAGGCCCCCCATGTATTAACTAATAATCCCCAGGCCCCCCATGTATTAACTAATAATCCCCAGGCCCCCCATGTATTAACTAATAATCCCCAGGCCCCCCATGTATTAACTAATAATCCCCAGGCCCCCCATGTATTAACTAATAATCCCCAGCCCCCCATGTATTAACAATCCCCAGGCCCCCATGTATTAACTAATAATCCCCAGACCCCCCATGTATTAACTAATAATCCCCAGACCCCCCATGTATTAACTAATAATCCCCAGGCCCCCCATGTATTAATAATCCCCAGGCCCCCCATGTATTAATAATCCCCAGGCCCCCCATGTATTAATAATCCCCAGCCCCCCATGTATTAATAATCCCCAGGCCCCCCATGTATTAATAATCCCCAGGCCCCCCCATGTATTAATCAATAATCCACAGGTCCCCCCATGTATTAATCAATAATCCACAGGTCCCCCCATGTATTATTATTATTATTATTATTATTCTTTATTTATAAAGCGCCAGCATATTCCGCAGCGCTGTACAATAAGCACAGTATAGACAGGGTTACAATACATTGAACAACATTTGACAAACAGTACAGGAGGAGATGAGGGCCCTATTCCCGTAGGAACTCACAATCTGGGAGGGTTGGGGTTGGAAACAGGAGGAGAGGACTGTAAGGTGAGAGTGATTGATGGTTGTGTCAGTGAGTTGGGGGGTCGCTTCCCTAAATAGGAATGTTTTAAGGGAGCGTTTGAAGGAAGAGAAGTTAGGGGAAAGTCTAACAGTACGAGGGAGAGCGTTCCAGAGAGTGGGGGCTGTGCGTGAGAAATCCTGCAGTCTATCATGGGAAGAGGTGATGCGGGGAGAAGCTAGGCGCAGGTCACTGTTTGACCTTAGGGAGCGGGCTGGGGTGTATTTGGTGATTAGTGAGGACAGGTAGTGGGGCGCTGAGTTAGTGAGGGTTTTGTAGGTAAGGATAAGGATTTTGAATTTATTAAACGTATTAATCAATAATCCCCAGGTCCCCCATGTATTAATAATCCCCAGGTCCCCCATGTATTAATTAATAATCCCCAGGCCCCCATGTATTAATTAATAATCCCTAGGTAACGCCATGTATTAATAATCCCCAGGCCCCCCATGTATTAATTAATAATCTCCAGACCCCCCCCATGTATTAATTAATAACTCCCAGGCCCCCCAAGTACCTCGTTTCCATCAGCCTCTTCATTTCTGGCGCGCGGTGGCTCTCAATCATGCGACGGGGGTGAGGTTGTCTCCGCTCCCCTCACTCTATTAGACAGCCACTGCGAGCTGGAGTCTTCCATCACGCTGCGCCCAGAGCAAGTGCGCAGCGTTTGATGGTGATGGATCAGACACAGTGGCCAACGGAGTCTGGAGAAACTCGGGGTTGGGGATGGCTGCGCCCTAGCAGGAGCGTTGGCCTGGGAGCAGCAGCAGGGCGTGAAAGAGCCGTAATGTGGCTCCGGAGCCGCAGGTTGCAGACCCCTGCCCTAGGCATACCTGCAATTATTCCTGACCAATGCGGTCATTGAAAAAGTTGTTACGGAGACAAACCGGAACCAGGAGCAACAATCTGTTACTCTGCAGCGGAAGTTTTCACGTAGCAGAAAGTGGGAACCAGTGACCAAAGATGAGATCTGGAAATTCCTGGGCCTGATAATACTTCAGGGAGTGGTGGGTAAACCGATGCAGAAGTGGTATTGGACAACTAATAAATTGCTTGTCACTCCATTCTTTGGCACGGTGATGTCAGAGTACCGGCTTACCCTGATCATGAAATTCCTGCACTTTGGAAACAATGAGGAATTTGAAACCACTCATCCTTCCCCAAAACTGAGGAAAATTTGGGAAGTGTATCAAATGATTGTCAATAATTTTCAATGTGCCAGAGAGGGACATCAGCATAAAGTAGGGCTGCAACGAACGATTATTCTCATAATAGATTAGTTGGCCGATTAACAGATTCATCGGATAAAAATAAATAAATAGAAAACAATTTTTACTTAAAAGGAATTTTATGTAAAAAAAATAAATAACCAGAACTCCTCCCTTTTTTCATAAGCAACTTGCGTAGTGTACGTAACGTATGTACATGCGCAAATTGCGTATCTTGCGTACTTTTCACACACCAGGTATGCGAGTGATTGGTCAGCGTGATTGATGCTGCATGTGCAGCTTGAGCCCATGTTTGCTTTCTGAAATGAACGCAGTTACGAGCACTTGGATAGAAATGATGTCAGCATGAAATTGGGGTTAATAAGCTAAAGTGGTCAGGGTGCATATCGTGTCCCTTTTTAAATAATTTTGCAAACAGAGTGGGAGGAGGGATTGGAGGTGGAAGGGAGTGACTTTGCTTAAGTATCTTGACCTGAGTGTGAGAGGGAGTGGGTATTGACAAAAGATCAGATCGGAGTGTGGGAGTGAATTTGGAGAAAGGGACCAGACCAAAGGGAGGGAATGGTATTTTCCAACCACTAACAGTGTGGGGTGGTGGCACAGGACTCCAGCTTCAAGTAAGGATAAAACACAGGCATACAGCTCCTTCACCCAGTGGCAGAATCCTATTGTTTGTGTTATAGTTCTGCTACTGTTGTAAACGGAATAAAAACAAACTGGTTGTGTCTGACATAAACCTAGAACTAAATCATAGCGAGTAAAGCAGCGGCGCGTCTTATCCAATCAGCTCTGAAGCTGAGGTTATATACGTCTAACTCTAATCAACAACCGATTAATCGATAATGGAAATAGTTAACTAATTTAATCATCAATTAGTTGTTTCCGCCCTAGAGGAAAGTCTAATGGCCCACAAAGGACAGCTAAGCCGGGTGCAATACATTGCATCAAAGAGAGCACGATGAAATCCTACATGCAGGCGTGAAATCCTCCTAACTACTTCTGGAATTCCGTCATCTACACCGGAAGAGGGACGAAATTCAATGAGAAATACAGCAAGTATGGATTTGCAACATCTTCCGTTCTGTCACTCATTGAGCCATTGCTGAATCAGGGTTATTTCGTGACCACAGTCAACTTTTTACACATCTCCTGAACTCTGAGGGCCCTATTACATTATTCGCGCATACGTTTGCGCTGGCGCAAAAAACGCATTAACGCGAGGGGCGAAACACTTTGCGCTGAACGTCTTATTACAATGTCAGCGCAACAAACGCGCGTATTCGTCTACCGCGGGTGAACCCTGCGCGAGCTTACTGTACTGCGCGCGTCCTATACTTAACATTGTGAGCGCAAATGCGTTCGCGCTGGTACTCGGATGGTATTACAATCTATGCGCAGTTTGTAACTCCCAGCCTTTATGCGCATACTTTTTTGCAACTCCTATCAACCTGCCGAACCCAAATACACCAGCCCAAAAAAAATACAGCACAGTATAGTTACACATTCTACACATACCCAAACAATAAAATGGAGAAGTTGTGCGTGCTTTTTTTTATTGATGCAGCATATATGCGCAGATTGACTTTGACAGGCATATAAACTTAACGTGAGACAATTGTGGTTCTTAATTCTGATTGGCTGAATCGCGTGAAAAAAATGGTCCACACACTGATTTCTGCGTGCGCATTTGTTCGCGTCCGTTTTACGTGCGTTATTTCTTGACGGATGAAAAAATGAGCAAGGATTGTAATTCCAGCGTTGATTTACGCGCGTTAACGTTTAATGCTTCGAGCAAAAATTCACGCGTTGCGGGTGCATTTTTGCGTGAAGAATGTAATAGGGCCCTGAGTGTCTCCTGCAGCACAAGACAGACGCGTATGGAACCATCTAACTGGCGCAACATGCCACCAATCTTTAGCAATAAAAGCTGAAGACTGGAGAAATGGTTCCCTGGCAGAAAGGCAAAATGATGGCACTGTGATGGTGTGACAAAGATGTGTGCCTAATAGTACTGTCCATAACATCTCCACTGTCATGGTACATACGAAAGGTGGGAAATGATCATCGGCCATCTAATCTATTATGAGAATAATCGTTAGTTGCAGCCCTACTTTATGCTGATGTCCCTCTCTGGCACATTGGAAATTATTGGCAATCATTTGATACACTTCCCAAGGGCAAATAGCAAGCTAGCCGAGTCGTTAAGGAAAGCAAATGGTTCAGTACTCAGGGAATCGGATTAACAGTTAGGAGGGTGAGCTTCTAGGCTCCTAGCTGGCAGGACAGACACTCAGCAATGGATAATGCAGGAGCATTTGTCTGGGTTATTTATTATGATTATATATATATATAATATATATATATATATATATATATATATATATATATATATTATATTATATATATATATATATAATATATATATATAATATATATATATATATATATATATATATATATATATATATACAATGGCAAGAAAAAGTCTGTGAACCCTTTGGGATTACGTGGAGTTTTGCATGAATTGGTCATAAAATGTGTCTGATCTTCATCTAAGTCACAACAATTTGAAAAACACAGTCTGCTTAAAATAATACAACACAAACATATGTTTTCATGTTTTTATTGAACAGAACATGTAAACATTCACAGTGCAGGGTGGAAAAAGTATGTGAACCCCTAGCCTAATGACTTCTCCAAGAGCTAACTGGAGCCAGGAGTGAGCCAACCTTGAGTCCAATCAGTGTGATATTATTGGATGTGTTGCTGAAAGCTGTCCTGCCCTTTAAAAACACACACCAGTTTTGGGTTTACTGGTTTCAAGAAGCACTGCCTGATGTGAACCATGCCTCGCAGAAAAGAGCTCTCAGAAGACCTACGATCAAGAATTGTTGACTTGCATGAAGCTGGAAAGGGTTACAAAAGTATCTCCAAAAGCCTTGATGTTCATGTGTCCACGGTAAGACAGACCGTCTACAAATGGAGAAAGTTCAGCACTGTTGCTACTCTCCCTAGGTGTGGTCGTCCTGTAAAGATGACTGCAAGAGCAAAGCGCAGAATGCTTAATGAGGTAAAGAAGAATCCTAGAGTGTCAGCTAAAGACTTACAGAAATCTCTGGCACATGCTAACATTTTTGTTGACACATCTACAATAAGGAAAACCTTAAACAAGAATGGAGTACATGGGAGGACACCACGGAGGAAGCCATTGCTGTCCAAAAAGAATATTGCAGCACGTTTGAAGTTTGCAAAAGAGCACCTGGATGTTCCACAGCACTACTGGCAAAATATTCTGTGGACAGATGAAACCAAAATTGAGTTGTTTTGAAAAAACACACAACACGATGTGTGGAGAAAAAAAGGCACAGCGCACCAACATCAAAACCTCATCCCCACTGTAAAACATGGCGGAGGGAGCATCATGGTTTGGGGCTGCTTTGCTGCCTCAGGGCCTGGACGGTTTGTTGTCATTGATCTTAAAATGAATTCCAGAGTTTATCAAGACATTTTGCAGGAAAACGTAAGACCATCTGTCCACCAACTGAAGCTCCGCAGAGGATGGGTGATGCAACAGGACAATGACCCAAAGCATACAAGTAATTCAACAAAAGAATGGCTTCAACAAAACAAAATACGCCTTCTGGAGTGGCCCAGTCAGAGTCCTGACCTCAACCCGATTGAAATGCTGTGACATGACCTTAAGAGAGCGATTCACACCAGACATCCCAAGAATATTGCTACACTGAAACAGTTTTGTGAAGAGGAGTGGTCCAAAATTACTCCAGATCATTGTGCAGGTCTGATCTGCAACTACAGGAAACGTTTGGTTGAGGTTATTTGCTGCCAAAGGAGGGTCAACCAGTTATTAAGTCCAAAGGTTCACATACTTTTTCCACCCTGCACTGTGAATGTTTACATGTTCTGTTCAATAAACACATGAAAACATATAATGTTTGTGTTGTATTATTTTAAGCAGACTGTGTTTTTCAAATTGTTGTGACTTAGATGAAGATCAGAGACATTTTATGACCAATTCATGCAAAACTCCACCTAATCCCAAAGGGTTCACATACTTTTTCTTGAATAATATATATATATATATGTCCCGCACTCCACATATCGAAAATGTCTTGCTCTGGTGCAGTCAATCCAGCTGCAGGTAGATAAGAGACCAAAATCCAGACGCACACGGAGACTTCTTTTCAAAGTTTAAATAAAATAAAACTTTATTCTGGCATCAAATTTCAACGTTTCAGTCCCCAGAGGGACTTTCCTCAGGAATGGCCAACATACAAAGGAAGATATATATATTATACACATCAAACAATTAAGCTCGCAATCACAGAGCAGGCGTGGACATACTCTGCAAGCCAATTAACCAAAGTAATAATGGGGAAAAAAAAAAGGAGGAAACATAAATCACAATGACACCTCAAAGAGTCTAAGAAAAAATGAGAAAGTCAACATGTAGGATACAGTGATACAATATTCCAGCTACAGTAAGGCTAAGGTCAGACGAAAGCAGTTTTAACGTGCGTTTAGCCGCACGAAATCACGGCCGTGCTAGCAGCAAATGACGTCCAATGCCGGGGAACATACGACGAACGGCCGCACGAAAGTTCGTCCGTGCAACGCAAGTGGCAAATGAACGCATTTTTTTTCGAGAACGTCAAACCGCTTCTACTGACGTACAGAGTGCGCTGCGTCCGCATAGCGGCGTGTTTGTGTGATTGGGAGACGTCAGACGCTGCTCATGTCCGGCCAACATAACGTCCAGACACAAAAAGTGTTTTATTGATGATCCGTAGAAAATCACGGACGAAAATGCGCATCGTATGACCGCTATCGCGTATTCCGTGAAAAAATACGTCCATACGTTCGAACGCCCTTTTTCACGGACAACGTGAAAAATGCGTTCGTCTGACCCTAGCCTTAAAAAGAACATATTCGCATCTTAGTATAGATATAGCAGTGTAATTAACATAGCTAGGAATAGTAATACATATATGGCAAAAGCATAATATTATACTAAATGTGCACAAAACTACAGCCATACAGTGAACTGCCCCTTATTGAAATCCATGTAAAGCACATATTTAGGAAGACCAAATAGAGTAAATAAATAATTTTTTTTATTGGTTAAAAACAATTGCCTAGGAAGACTTCACACCCAGAGAGGGTTTGTAAGACCAATACTGCATATATCGCTGCTTTTTAAACAAACTAACGTAGGGGCAAAAAAGGGATATAAGAGTTAAGACTATATATATATATATTACAGTTGTGTTCAAAATTATTCAACCCCCACTGAAATTGAGTGTTTTGGCCAGTTTGACATTGATTTTGATCATTCAGTCATCTTGCTTACAATTAAATCAAAGAGGCACGTGTAGGTCAGACAAATATAACATAACATTTATAATGAAATAACCACAAATGTCTTTTCTGTGCTCACATCATTATCCGTTTTATTCAACCCCCAAGTGACATTCAATCTTAGTACAACATCCTTTTACAGTTATAACAGCTTTTAAACGTGAAGCATAGCTTGACACAAGTGTCTTGCAGCCATCTACGGGTATCTTCGCCCATTCGTCATGGGCAAAAGCCTCCAGTTCAGTCACATTCTTAGGCTTGCGCACTGCAACTGCTTTCTTTAAGTCCCACCAGAGCTTCTCAATCGGATTTAAGTCAGGTGACTGCGATGGCCATTCCAAAATGTTCCAGCCTTTAATCTGCAACCATGCTCTAGTGGACTTGGAGGTATGCTTGGGATCATTGTCCTGTTGAAAGGTCCAACGTCTCCCAAGCCTCAGGTTTGTGACGGACTGCATCACATTGTCATCCAATATCTCCTGGTACTGAAGAGAATTCATGGTACCTTGCACACGCTGAAGCTTCCCTGTACCTGCAGAAGCAAAACAGCCCCAAAGCATGATTGACCCCTCGCCATGCTTCACAGTAGGCAAGGTGTTCTTTTCTTCATAGGCCTTGTTCTTCCTCCTCCAAACATAGCGTTGATCCATGGGCCCAAACAGTTCTAATTTTGTTTCATCAGTCCACAGAACACTATCCCAAAACTTCTGTGGTTTGTCCACATGACTTTTGGCATACTGCAGTCGACTCTTCTTATTCTTTGGAGACAGCAAGGGGGTGCGCCTGGAAGTTCTATCATGGAGGCCTTCATTACGCAGTGTGCGCCGTATTGTCTGAGCTGAAACTTCAGTACCCACATCTGACAAATCTTTTCTCAGTTCCTCAGCAGTCACACGGGGACTTTTCTCCACTCTACGCTTCAGGTAGCGCACAGCAGTCGAAGTCAGCATCTTCTTTCTGCCACGACCAGGTAGCGTTTCAACAGTGCCCTTTGCCTTGAATTTGCGAATGATGCTTCCTATGGTCTCTCTTGGTATGTTTAACATCTTTGCAATCTTCTTATAGCCATTGCCCTTCCTGTGAAGAGTAATCACCTCTTCTCTTGTCTTCCTGGACCATTCTCTTGACTTCACCATGTTTGTAACCACACCAGTAAATGTCTAGAAGGTGCTGAGTATCACAGTCATTTTAAAGCTGCCTAATTGGTGCTTATTATGCTTTATTGCTGCTCCGTGACATCCACAGGTGTTTTCAATACCTGATTGAAAACACTTGAATGAACCTCTGTTCTTCAGAGTGGTAGTCTTTAAGGGGTTGAATAATTGTGTCAATGAAGAATTCACAAAAGAAACATTTACTACTGTATTACAAAACCAATTGATGTCATTTTAGTTGCATATGGTTCTTTAAAAAGTCCTTGTAGGATTTCATTCTGAATACAATTACAAATGTCACTAAATTCCCTAAAACCCTTTACAGCATTGGGGGTTGAATCATTTTGAACACCACTGTATATATACACACACAGTGCCTCCAATACCAATGGTATAATTTGGTTGTTTATTAACAAAAAAAACTTTATAGAATACGGGGAAATAACCTAAAGCCAGTGTCAGAAGTGGGCATGAACCCTAATGATTATCGAAAAAATAGAATGTGGTAGACACCGGCTACCAAATAACCTTTATTGAACGAATACAATGTACACAACAATAATAAAAAAATATACATAGAAAGATGTAAAGTAAAAAACCTCCTTGTACCGCAGATTAGCTTTCTCTTATTCATGGATATAGCACAACGGAATTATAGAGATTGAAACCTCAGTAGTATATAATGTGCAGTGTCATATATGATGAAAACTAATGCCACTAAGTAGCGTCAGAAATCCTGTAAATGTCTTCCTAATGCAGGAGAGATAGAAATCTAAAAATTACAAAGGATAATGACCGACATTTAGTACCATATATTGTTAATCCAATTAAGGGCCAAGCATGCATGAGTTAAATGATTACAATCCTGAGCAGCAAGTCGATTGCCATAAACAATTTAACATAAGGGATCCACAACTTTGCCGTTACAAAGAAATAATGTCATGAGTAGCAAAGCTACAGAATTCCAAAAACCGCCATAAATAGATAATTCTAGATCAAACTATTTTCACAATGATTGTTTGGCATAAAGAATTGTAAATTGAATTATTCCTATAAGGAATTCTAGAAGCTAGAAAACACAGCCATGGAGTGGAAATTATTAAAGGCCAACCAAACTCTGCTAAGATATAAGACACCAGGCTGTTTGCCACACCAAAGTGTGAATATATAATAAGCAGCACGAGACGATCAATTGGTACCATATGTATAGTGATGCAGATCTAAACCAAACATGCATAAATTAGATACAATTACAATCCAAAGCAGCAGAACAATTATTATGGACCTAAGTAATCCACAACTACCAGCAATATATATCGGCGATGAGGTGCACTTTTACCGTTGTAAAAAAAGCATCATACGTAGCAATGCTACAAAATTCTAGAAGAAGCAAAAATGAAAAGTATAAGGTAGAATTTATTTATTTCCCCAGTGATTGCTTTACATAAAAGATTCTAGATTAGATTGTTTAAGTGAAGAGTAATGCAAAAGCCAATAAATTCTGCTAAGGTGTAAGACACAGAGCTTCGAATTTCAAAACAATAAGGGCACAGCCGAACACCAGTTGTTGTGATCAGTAACGAGTCTAAGCACACATTGCCCAATACTGAAGCAATCATAGGCTAAATCACCATTGTGAAAAAACTTGTAATAGCTTAAGCAGATATCAAGGAGGATAGAGCTAGAATTAAGCAGTTAAAAAGACCCCCATCTCGACCGGTTTCGCCGCTTAAGGGATGCGGCTTTATCGAGAGATAACCAGCCCTTAATGCAGCTCTCGCTTAAATCGAGAGACCTGATCGATTGGCACATGGCACCACTTAGCTCCTCCCCTTCCACTTAATACAAAGAGCCAGAATATTAACTCGTTGGGGAATTCCCTTGCGTTCCATCACGCAAGGTACACCCGGATAGATTATCCACCATCACTCCCGAAAGGTCAAGGTCTAAAGGGGAGGGAGATAGCATATGAAGCAAAAAATAATAATAAACAAACGCTGTTACTCGACCACAGGACATAGGGATACCAAAGCAGCATAATAAGAAATGGTCCAAGATCGATGGCTAGGAAATAAAGATGATCTACATAGAGGTTGTGCTGGATAAGCCATATTACTATGAATTATATATACACATACTGTGTGGGGATCAGATCAATGGTCACAAAAACGGTATACACCCATAATACTCCCCGATGTTAATTAAGGAAGTCTAGTAAAGGCAAAGTTTTTTTATATATATCTCCTATAGCTCGCTGCTCCCCAGGCTCTGCATAAATGACCAATGAAGGAAATTGCCTCCCATGTAGAGATATAAGCTAACATATACTGTTAATTAGACCCGAGAAAAAATAGTAGGGGGGGGGGAGAGGGAAAAGGAGCTTGGGAAACCAAGAAAACAAAGATCTAAAATTGGTAGTGCTTTAAATAGATCTTATCGGGCTGTGGGAAATAGTGAAAAGAAAACAAACCATGAATATAAAATCAATTGTTGATAAATGGGGTGAAAGTAAAACCTTCATTTAACCCTGCTGGATACAGAGTATTTAATTCGTATATCCAGAACGCTTAACTCATGCATGCTTGGCCCTTAATTGGATTAACAATATATGGTACTAAATGTCGGTCATTATCCTTTGTAATTTTTTGATTTCTATCTCTCCTGCATTAGGAAGACATTAAGGCTAGGGTCAGACGAACGCATTTTCACGTTGTCTGTGAAAAAGTGCGTTCGAACGAATGGACGCATTTTTTCACGGAATACGCGATAGCGGTCATACTATGCGCATTTGCATCCGTGATTTTGTACGGATCATCAATAAAACACTTTGTGCATCTGGACGTTATGTTGGCCGGACATTAGCAGCGTCTGACATCTCCTAATCACGCACACACACCGCTAGCGGGCGCAGCGCACTCTGTACAACCGTACTAGCAGTTTAACGTTCTCGAAAAAATGCGTTCATTTTCCACTTGCGTTGCGCAGCCGGACTTTTGTGCGACCGTACTTCGTATATTGGCCGTCATTGCCTGGCACTTGCTGCTAGTGCGGCCGTGATTAAGTGCGCCTGCACGCGCGTTCGCACTGCGCTCGTCTGACCCTAGCCTTACAGGATTTCTGACGCTACTTAGTGGCATTAGTTTTCATCATATATGACACTGCACATTATATACTACTGAGGTTTCAATCTCTATAATTCCGTTGTGCTATATCCATGAATAAGAGAAAGCTAATCTGCGGTACAAGGAGGTTTTTTACTTTACATCTTTCTATGTATATTTTTTTATTATTGTGTACATTGTATTCGTTCAATAAAGGTTATTTGGTAGCCGGTGTCTACCACATTCTATTTTTTCGATAATTTGGTTATTTACCCTTAAAAATAAGGATTAATAACCAATCAATGAATATACGTCTTAACAAATGTATAGCGCAGTATCCCAAGTTCTTTTGATTTTATGTAGATATTTTTAGACACAATAAAATCATTAAAGATGATCGGAGACTGCGTAACAGTAAAACAATTCAAATCAAAATATATTCACTCCGTCAAGTTTCATACATTCATGTTATCAACTGATCAGCAAGAGACAATTTTAAAAGTAATTACAGATAGTGATCAGTAGCAATACTGCGACACGCAATAATCTAATGGACAAACCGCTTAGGTTTATAGACCGCACTACACATATGCACAAATTCTTAAACACCAAGTTCTATTCTATCCACTTAAACCTCTCCCATTACAAAACAATCCTCAACCTGGCTAAGAACACTCAGTTACTGCGCATCACCTGCAGCACAATTTATTATTGTGGGGGGCCGATTCACTAAATGCAACTTCCTTCAGGTAGATACATAACATGCTCAATAGGTAGACTATCTCTTCCACCGATCATTCACAGCATCAATACGCAGCAATTCATTCAGCATGCGTTAGCAAAAACTTCCTATTGACTTGACATACATTCATTAGAAGTGGCTGCAATATCTAGGAAGGGGTTATGTTCGTTTTACTCGAATGGCGGCTGGTGGTAACTTGATATATAAAAGCTAGTTCTCAGTTCCAGCTTATCTCACTATGGGGACAAAATGTATCTTTAGATGTCCACATTCAGTATTCTTGGAATATAAGTAATTTCACTAAATTAGGGGGAGCAACAAGGCCATGCCCATAATAGTTCTTCCTCTGCAGTGGAGCGGAAAGGCTAACTAGTCTACTGTTTAGGCTTCAACTGCAAAATAATTCATTTATATTCTTTTACTAGGTGATGGACATATAAAGCAGTGACAATGCAATTAGGAAATAGATATCAAGTTAAAATTATTCAATCATACTCTACCATCTGGTAGTGAAGATAGAATGGTGTAAGAAGAGGATTCGGGTGGGGTCTGGTCATAATGGAGTGGCTGTTGGTATCTAGCCCTTTCTTCCCTCCAAGCGTCCCCCAGGTCTCTCTCCAAGCATTTTTTTCAGTTCCCCTCTCTCTGGAGTATCCCCCTTTTTATAGCTGTCTTCCACCCAGTTTAGCTCTAGCCCTTCAATATGTGGCCTCATTTGATTGGTGGATATATACTATATTGATTAACTTCAGGTTTCTGTCCAAGTGTTATACTACCTGGCCAGTAGATGGCACTCTCAGATCAAACATCCAACCTTCTACAGGAATTAATTAATATATGTGACCAAGCAGTAACCTATCTTTAATGGTTTGGGGTCATTTTATACTATATCCAGGGACTCCATGGGGTTATCTAACAATATCAATATTATTTCTATCCATGAAACGCCAGCATGATACACTCATTATTTATATCTAGAGATATGTGTATATGAGAATTCTGCAGACAGGTATACATGTTTTGTGATATTCCATAAGGTTCATTCATTCGTGATATATTCCTTAAAATTCATTCCTAATTAACAGATATAATCTGTTTTTATAAATGTTAATACACGAGACACGCGTTATGTAATAATCAAATGTGGTATGGCCTCTATTCTAACTCACCACATAAATTAAATATTCAAATACCACCTAGGCACCTTGTATAATATACTGTTACAGATCATGTTGTCTATTGTGTCGTATTATATCACTGTTAAATAAGAAAAATCATTTAACCTTTTTGTTTTCTACAGTTTATGTAATTCCCCATTTGTCCAAGGTTCGCATGGCTGTAGCTTTAGATGTGTGCCAAAAAAAATACCCTTGAATACATAATGAGTTTCGCTCGTTCAGGTGCCCATTGTATTCCTTTAGTTTCAAGACAATATGATTGGCAATATAGCCTCCTTAACATCTGGGTTTTTACAACCAGAATTACCTCAGACAGTTTATCTATTCCAGTCTCTGAACAATGGAAGTTGCTTCCCTTGTCATTATAATCTGATAGAGGGGAGCCCTTGTTTGCGAAAATGTCAATGAATTTAACAGGTCCATTGTCTAGAAAGCTCATTCTGGTTACATTTTAACCCCAGGTAGACAGATTGCCTGTTTTAAAAGAAATTCCTGCGAAAATATTACGAATTATAGAAATTTCATATCTGAATTGGTCTGACACATTGAATCATGGGTTCTTCACCCTTAAGTAGTGGAACATGGGCCGGTGATTTGCAAGTACCTGTTGAACCTGCAGTGCTGTGAGAAGAGGCTAGGAACTGAGTAGGACAGGTCATAAAAGGTACGGTCAAGCTTTCAGGGTGGCGCAGCACCGGCTTTGCCTTTCTTGCAATGGCGGGTCTTTACTGGATTGCTGGGGGGTGCCTGGCAGGGGTCGTGACACTGTCCTAGTCTAACTGTGTCCCAAGTGCTGTGAAGCAGGAGGAGCAGTAGCATCAGGACGTGGGAAACACAACATTTTCTAGGAGATTTTTTTTAATATGTAAATAACCAATGTTTGACCATATAAATATCTGCCTGTTCCCAATAAAACCAGTTCCATTCTGACCTGATTGGCGATGCCGGGGCCAATCCTGTAGGATGGCATCCGTCACCAGTGCCATCGGGTCTGGTCTCCAACTGAAGAATAGTGGTAATTGTGTGTTCAGTCGAGCTGCAAAGAGGTCTATCTGAAAAGGTCTCCAGAGTTTGGAAATGTTCCAAAAAAATGGAACGCTGTAGATGCCAATACTGAGTCAGCAGTATGTCTCAAATGCCACTCGATTGGATAGACCTTGAATAAACTGGGCCTGAACTTCGAGACCTCTGTAGCAGCACCATTCCCAAAAATTTGTGCTAAGGGATGTCAATAGGGCTGAGCGAGGGCCTGCCAAGCCGTTGACATACCAAACTGCAAGGAAATTATCCATGTTAAAGATTAGTCTGCATAGACTGAGGGACTTTACAAAGCACTGGAGGGCAAACACGCCCGCCTTCAATTCCAGTCTGTTGATTTGGAGCTGCACCTCCTGAAGTGACCATCAGTGCTCCCCAACCCGTGCGGCATGCATCTGATTCTACTGTTCGTTCCATGACACTTAGTCCCAGTATTGAGGTGGGCGCTCCCCGCTTCAAACCCCAAGACTTTTATTTTCTTTGCACAAACCCCAAAAGACAGACATTTGCTTTGGGAAAGACTTAATGTTCATTTATATTGCGTGGTGTGAGTTTAAATGTATTGTAAATTGCTTGGTTTTAGTTTAAATGTGAATTTAGAGATGTGTTTTGAAGGTGCAGACCTTTCTTTTGTGTAGACTGTAAATAGGTTTGAGTAATGTGTGATTATGCAAGAGGGCTTTTCTCTTTGTCTAACTGATCAGTTTGAGGAGTCATGAGTCTGCGGCAGTGTTTTGACTGAAAAGGCAAACTGATCTATTGGAACACTGGATTATGTAAATGATCTGTATTAACTGCTTACTGTAAATATCTAACTGACCAGTGGTGTAGCGTGGGGGGGGGCGGGGGGGCAGTGGCCCGGGTGCAGTTTTCTTAGGGGCGCATAATTTCAAAAGAAATTTGCGCCCCTAAAAGTTCCCAATGAGCAGGCCCGGACTGACCCTCGGGCGCCGCCAAAGGGCCCGCGGGTTGAGGGGGCCCAGATGCCATGCAGCGGGAGTGCCCGGTCCTGAACAGCGTGAGTCCGTGTTGAAGGGGAGGTGGCTGCGTGCGTGCGCAGGTCACGCGGTCCGACCAGTCAGGTGGTACGAGTCTCTGTACCACCTGACTGGCCGGACCGCGTGACCTGCGCATGCACGCATCCGCCTCCCCTTCAACACGGACTCTCACGCTGTTCAGGACCGGGCACACCCGCTGCATGGCATCCAGCCCCCACCCCCTGCATGGCATCCGGCCCCATGAGAGCTGGGGGCAATATCCAGGTGAGCTGGGGGCAATATCCAGGTGAGCTGGGGGCAATATCCATGTGAGGCTTGGGGCAATATCCATGTGAGCTGGGGACATTCTGTGTATATGTTGTATCTGGGGAAATATATACTTGTGAGCTGGGGGCATTTTTATATGAGGTCTGTTCTTATTGGAAAGCGTCACATGACATAAAATAAATGTATCGGTACTCGTACTCAGTGTTAAAAAAAAGTGGTATCGGTGCATCCCTAGTTTTCATTTGTAGGTTTTTGTTTAATCACCTGTAATAGTGATTCACAGGCAAGTGTGGTGTTTGTTTATGCTGGAATAAAAAGACCTTTCATTTTCACAACTTCAAGTGTGCGGCTGTTTATATCCTAGAATACCATGTTGTTTGGCTGGAACCAAGTATCCCGAGTGGTTGTTGTATCACAGTTAAGGGATTCAATGTCCTAATGGTGGAAGGGAATCAGGGCATGCTAACATGTCCACAGGTTGGGGGCCCGCACAATTCTTGGCTGGCCTGGGCGCTGACAACCCACGCTACGCCACTGTAACTGACCTAATGTAATTAGAGTTCCAGTAAGTCAATGTTGGCCGATTTGGTTTGTAATTGATCCCTGTTGGACCATATAAATATGGTTTTCTCAGTAAAGCAGAGTTCTTGGTTGATACATTCAGCTTGTCTGGTGTGTTATTTCCACTCCACTGACCATCAGAAGGCACCGAGCGGCCATCTAAAATTCTGACCTAATGTCGGGGCTACAAGTCAAGAGATTGAATCGGCAGAGAGAGCCAACAGCCTGCAGGTCCCTAGAAGCTGCTGTAACTTCGGCCCAGCACTGGCACAGATCCCTGCCAGCCATTCCAGGTCTCCCAGCAGGCAGAAGCAAGTGGGTCAAGCTGCTCGAGGCGCTGCGGACCGCATTGCCAGTAGCCGGGCTGACCGCAACGAGGGGGTGTCTGGAGAGCCAGGACAGGCGGAAGAGAGCGGGTTTCCGTCACACCAAGGGAATGATATTATTCCCGTTGCAAGATCGGAGGTTCTGGATCCACCAACAGAGCCTCTGATAACGTGATTAAATTAACGACAAGATGAACTCCTAGAGACCTTAGTTCCGCGACCACAGGCTTCTACAGCTTGGTGAAGCACCAAGGCACTGAAGAGAGGCCGAATGGAAGACCATGAAAACGCCACTTCTGTCCCCAGCAAGGAAATTAAAGGAAGTCCCGGGAAGGAGTGGTGTCTGGAATCGTCAGGTAAGTGTCTTTCAGGTCCACTTTTGCTAACCAATCGCCCTGGCGTACCAGATCTTTTAACCTGTATATACTCGTCATTTTGAAATATTGATTCGTAACGTGCACATTAACATCCTTTAAATTTATAACTGGACACATGCCGCCACCTCTCTTGGCTACCAAGAAAATGTTGCTTACAAATCCCAGAGACTAGGGACGGTCTCTATTGCCCCATTCTGTACTAACTGTACTGGGCGTGTTCCTCTTCGTTGGGGTTGTTCTCTGTTGTGTTGGGGCCATTGAATGGATGGGGTGATATTGCCGGTAGCTCGACCCCCGGAGTCTACCAGCCCTCCCAAAAACACGCCCTCTAGGGGAAAGCCTTTTTTTTTGGGGAGTGTGACACCTTATCTATGTTGGTAAAGACTCCAGCATATTCCCCTATTTCTTTACGAATTCCTTTTTCAAAAAAAGAATCCTTGGGCCGAGGCACCCAGGTCAGTATCTGCTATGTTAGTTGGCTTAGGGTCGACTTTTAACAGAATTGATTTCCTGCGTTCGCAGGCCAGGGCCGCATTAGCGTTGCCCATGAAGCATAATGCCACCTGGGCATAGTAACTATAGCAGGGTCCAGGATTTAATTCTGTAACCTTGCAGTTTTGGCCAAATCTATTAACCGACTAGAGTGCCAAGTGCATCTAATAATTATTCTTCGCATAAGCAAAAGGCATGGTCAACGCCTCTCTTAGTTGACCAGCCATGAGGGGCTGTATATTCAATTATTTTTTTTTTTTTATATCAATTTCTGGGGTCTGATATGATTTTCCATCAGTGACTGGGCGAGGGGATTCTGCTTTTATTTTTTTTTGTCTGGTTGCCCGATCAAGGGATCTACGGACACCGGCACCACCCACTGCTCTACATGTGGTTGTGGTGCCCATTCTGAGGATTTTGGATGGGAAAGATCCTCCAGGTGAAACATGGGGATTCCCTGAGGGTCATAAATCAACCCTGAAGGCGAGGTTGATAGAAACATAGAAAAATGTCGGCAGATAAGAACCTTTCGGCCCATCTAGTCTGCCCAATTACATGGATACTTTACCTGGATTTATCTTTTGTTTAGGATAGCCTTATGCCTATCCCATGCCTGCTTAAATTCAATTACTGTTTTGGCCTCAACCACTTCTACTGGAAGACTGTTCCATGTATCCACCACCCTCTCAGTAAAATAATGCTTCCTGATGTTACTTTTAAACCTTTGCCCCTCTAATCTAAGACTATGTCCTCTTGTTTTGCTACTTTGTTTCCTTTTAAATATACTCCCTTCCTCTACCTTGTGGATTCCCTTTACGTATTTAAATGTTTCTATCATATCTCCTCTGTCTCGTCTTTTTTCCAAGCTGTACATGTTAAGATCATTAAGCCTTTCCTGGTAACTTTTCTCCTTCAAGCCGTACACCATTTTAGTAGCCCTTCTCTGAACTCTCTCTAAGATGTCTATATCCTTCTGGAGATACGGTCTCCAGTACTGCACACAGTACTCCAAGTGAGGTCTCACCAGTGCTCTGTACAGTGGCATGAGCACTTCCCTTTTCCTACTGCTAATACCTCTCCCTACACAACCAAGCATTCTGCCAGCATTTCCTGCTGCTCTATTACATTGACTACTTACCCTTAGATCCTCTGAAATAATGACCCCTAAATCCCTTTCCTCAGATGTTGAGGTTAGGACTGTATCAAATATTCTATATTCAGCCCTTGGGTTTTTACGTCCCAGGTGCATTATCTTGCACTTATCCACATTAAAACTCAATTGCCACAGCTCCGACCATTTTTTTTAGTTTACCTAAATCATTTGTCATTTGGCTGATCCCTCCAGGAACGTCAACCCTGTTGCAAATCTTTGTGTCATCAGCAAAAAGACATACTTTTCCATTAATACCTTCTGCAATATCTATACTATAAAAGGATAAGCTAAAAACTGTCCGTCGCCAAAACCCTACTGCGCATGCGCGACGGACATTTGAAAGCGGCCGTTAGAACACACAGGTAGCTGCGCGTGCCGGCCGCGTGAAAAAAAAAAAAAAAACGGCACGAGCCGCGCGCAGCTACCTGTGTGTTCTAACGGCCAGATGCCCCGATCCTCCAGCGGTGACCGTCCTCCGGCTGCCGGCGGGCCTCTAGGCTTAGGCGAGCCCCCGGCTCGGTTTGGGCCTACAGGCCCAGCCGAGCCGGGGACTCGCCTAAGCCTAGAGGCCCGCCGAGCACCCAGCGGCAGCCGGAGGTGGTCACCGCTGGAGGATCGGGGCCGAAGTTCCAAAACATACTCCCCTAAATCGGCCCTGAGCTCCAGCGGTGACCTCCTCCGGCTGCCGCTGGCTGCTCGGCGGCCTCTAGGCTTAGGCGAGCCCCCGGCTCGGTTTGGGCCTACAGGCCCAGCCGAGCCGGGGACTCGCCTAAGCCTAGAGGCCCGCCGAGCACCCAGCGGCAGCCGGAGGTGGTCACCGCTGGAGGATCGGGGCCGAAGTTCCCAAACAAACACACCCCAAAATCGGCCCTGAGCTCCAGCGGAGACCTCCTCCGGCTGCCGCTGGCTGCTCGGCGGCCCTCTAGGCTTAGGCGAGCCCCCGGCTCGGTTTGGGCCTACAGGCCCAGCTGAGCCGGGGACTCGCCTAAGCCTAGAGGCCCGCCGAGCAGCCAGCGGCAGCCGGAGAAGGTCACCGCTGGAGGATCGGGGCCGAAGTTCCCAAAAAATACACCCCAAAATCGTCCCTGAGCTCCAGCGGAGACCTCCTCCAGCTGCCGCTGGCTGCTCGGCGGGCCTCTAGGCTTAGGCGAGCCCCCGGCTTGGCTTGGGCCTACAGGCCCAGCCGAGCCGGGGACTCGCCTAAGCGTAGAGGCCGGCCGAGCAGCCTGCTCGGCCGGAGGAGGTCACCGCTGGAGCTCAGGGCCGATGTTGCCTAACACATACTCACCGACATCGGCCTTTAGCTCCTCCAGCGATGGCGGTCCCGCTTGCAGCATCCTCTCTCTCTCCGTTGCTCGCCGGAATGACGTCACGAAAGCCTTTGACCCCGGGGGGTCAAAGGCTTTCGTGACGTCATCCTGGCGAGCAACGGAGAGAGGATGCTGCAAGCGGGACCGCCATCGCTGGAGGAGCTAAGGGCCGATGTCGGTGAGTATGTGTGGAACCGGTGGAGGACTCGAGGCCGATGTAGGTGAGTATGTGCTCTACACACACACACACACACACCCTGCTTGCTCGGCCGGTATCCAAGCTTAGGCGAGCCCCCGGCTTGGCTTGGGCCTAGAGGCCCTGCCGAGCCGGGGACTCGCCTGAGCATGGAGGCCGGTCGAGTTGCATGCTCGGGCGTCCTCCAGGCTCAGGCGAGTCCCCGGCTCGGCTGGGCCTCTAGGCCCACGCCAAGCCGGGGGCTCGCCTAAGCTTGGTCGGCATCCAGGCTCAGGCGAGCCCCCGGCTTGGCTTGGGCCTAGAGGCCCAGCCGAGCCAGGGACTCACCTGAGCCTGGAGGACGGCCGAGCATGCAACTCGACCGGCCTCCATGCTCAGGCGAGTCCCCGGCTCTGCTGGGCCTCTAGGCCCAAGCCGGGGGCTCGCCTAAGCTTGGATACCGGCCGAGTAAGCAGGGTGGGTGTGGAGAGCACATACTCACCTACATTAGCCCTGAGCTCCAGCGGTGACTGTCCTCCGGCTGTCGCAGGCTGCTCGGCCGGCCTCCAGGCTCAGGCGAGCCCCCGGCTTGGCTTGGGCCTACAGGCCCAGCCGAGCCGGGGGCTCGCCTAAGCCTGGAGGCCGGCCGAGCAGCCTGCGACAGCCACCGCTGAGGCTCTGGGCCAATGTAGGGGGACACATACTCACCTACATCGGCCCTTAGCTCCTCCAGCGATGGCGGTCCCGCTTCCAGCGTCCTCTCTCGCTCCGTTGTTCGCCGGAATGACGTCACGAAAGCCTTTGACCCCGGGGTCAAAGGCTTTCGTGACGTCATCCCGGCGACCAACGGAGCGAGAGAGGACGCTTGAAGCGGGACGCGGGACCGCCATCGCTGGAGGGCCGATGTAGGTGAGTATATCCACGGGCGGGGGGGCCATATCCACGAGCGGGGGGGCCATATCCACGAGCGGGGGGGGCCATATCCACGTGCTGGGGCAGTATCCACGTGCTGGGGCGATATCCACGTGCTGGGTCAATATCCACGTGCTGGGGCAATATCCACGTGCTGGGCAGTATCCACGTGCTGGGGCAGTATCCACGTGCTGGTCAATATCCACGTGCTGGGGCAATATCCACGTGCTGGGCAGTATCCACGTGCTGGGGCAGTATCCACGAGCTGGGGCAGTATCCACGTGCTGGGGCAGTATCCACGTGCTGGGGCAGTATCCACGAGCTTGGGCAGTATCCACGAGCTGGGGCAGTATCCACGTGCTGGGGCAGTATCCACGTGCTGGGGCAGTATCCACGAGCTGGGGCAATATCCACGTGCTGGGGCAGTATCCACGTGCTGGGGCAATATCCACGTGCTGGGTCAATATCCACGTGCTGGGGCAATATCCACGTGCTGGGCAGTATCCACGTGCTGGGGCAGTATCCACGAGCTGGGGCAGTATCCACGTGCTGGGGCAGTATCCACGTGCTGGGGCAATATCCACGTGCTGGGGCAATATCCACGTGCTGGGTCAATATCCACGTGCTGGGGCAATATCCACGTGCTGGGCAGTATCCACGTGCTGGGGCAGTATCCACGAGCTGGGGCAATATCCACGTGCTGGGGCAGTATCCACGTGCTGGGGCAGTATCCACCACGTGCTGGGGCAGTATCCACGTGCTGGGGCAGTATCAATCCACGTGCTGGGGCAATATCCATGTGCTGGGGCAATATCCATGTGCTGGGCAGTATCCACGTGCTGGGGCATATCCACGTGCTGGGGCAATATCCACGTGCTGGGGCAGTATCCACGTGCTGGGCAGTATCCACGTGCTGGGGCAGTATCCACGTGCTGGGGCAATATCCACGTGCTGGGGCAATATCCACGTGCTGGGTCAATATCCACGTGCTGGGGCATATCCACGTGCTGGGCAGTATCCATCCACGTGCTGGGGCAATATCCACGTGCTGGGCAGTATCCACGAGCTTGGGCAGTATCCACGAGCTGGGGCAGTATCCACGTGCTGGGGCAATATCCACGTGCTGGGGCAATATCCACGTGCTGGGGCAGTATCCACGAGCTGGGGCAGTATCCACGTGCTGGGGCAATATCCACGTGCTGGGGCAATATCCACGTGCTGGGGCAATATCCACGTGCTGGGGCAATATCCACGTGCTGGGGCAGTATCCACGAGCTGGGGCAATATCCACGTGCTGGGGCAGTATCCACGTGCTGGGGCAATATCCACGTGCTGGGGCAATATCCACGTGCTGGGGCAATATTCACGTGCTGGGGCAATATCCACGTGCTGGGCAGTATCCACGTGCTGGGGCAGTATCCACGTGCTGGGGCAGTATCCACGTGCTGGGGCAGTATCCACGTGCTGGGCAGTATCCACGTGCTGGGGCAGTATCCATCCACGTGCTGGGGCAGTATCCATCCACGTGCTGGGGCAGTATCCACGTGCTGGGGCAGTATCAATCACGAGCTGGGGCAATATCCACGTGCTGGGCAGTATCCACGTGCTGGGCAGTATCCACGAGCTGGGGCAATATCCACGTGCTGGGGCAATATCCACGTGCTGGGTCAATATCCACGTGCTGGGGCAATATCCACGTGCTGGGGCAATATCCACATGCTGGGGCAATATCCACGTGCTGGGTCAATATCCACGTGCTGGGGCAGTATCCACGTGCTGGGGCAATATCCAGGAGCTGGGGCAGTATCCACGAGCTGGGGCAATATCCACGTGCTGGGGCAGTATCCATCCACGTGCTGGGGCAATATCCACGTGCTAGGGCAGTATCCACGAGCTGGGGCAGTATCCACGAGCTGGGGCAATATCCACGTGCTGGGGCAATATCCACGTGCTAGGGCAGTATCCACGAGCTGGGGCAGTATCCACGTGCTGCGGCAATATCCACGTGCTGGGGCAATATCCACGTGCTGGGGCAATATCCACGTGCTGGGGCAGTATCCACGTGCTGGGGCAGTATCCACGTTCTGGGGCAGTATCCACGTGCTGGGGCAGTATCCACGTGCTGGGGCAATATCCACGAGCTGGGGCAATATCCACGTGCTGGGGCAATATCCACGAGCTGGGGCAATATCCACGTGCTGGGGCAATATCCACGTGCTGGGGCAATATCCACGTGCTGGGGCAGTATCCACGTGCTGGGGCAATATCCACGAGCTGGGGCAGTATCCACGAGCTGGGGCAGTATACATGAGCAGGGGCAGTATATCCACAATAGACTGCCCTCTGGGCAGGCTTTACACCTAGTCACTAATAAAAATATTAAATAGAATGGGTCCAAGTACTGACCCCTGAGGTACCCCACTGGTAACAAGACCTTGCGCCGAATAAACTCCATTTACCACAACCCTCTGTTGCCTGTCAATCAACCACTGCCTAATCCATTCAACAATATTGGAATCCAAGCTCAAAGATTGCAATTTATTGATAAGCCTTCTATGCGGAACAGTATCAAAAGCCTTACTGAAATCTAAATAAGCAATGTCTACTGCACCACCTGTGTCTATTATTTTTGTTACCCAATCAAAAAAATCAATAAGATTAGTTTGGCATGATCTCCCTGCGGTAAACCCATGTTGTTTCTTATCCTGTAATCTATGTGTTTTTAGATGTTCAACAATCCTTTCCTTTAACATGGTTTCCATTAATTTCCCCACTACTGACGTAAGACTAACTGGCCTATAGTTCCCAGATTCCTCCCTACTACCCTTCTTGTGAATGGGCACAACATTTGCTAATTTCCAGTCTTCTGGGACGACTCCCGTTAGCAAGGATTGGTTAAATAAATCTGTTAACGGTGTTATGGAAAGTTTAGTGTTTGCGCATAAAGTCCTGGTGCACTAAAAAGGTACACTTCAGTATTAAAGTACGCCCAGTACAAACAAATCCGTCACTATAAAAATACACGCTATATCTAGCTCTTTCTGTATAAGAACGAAGTACTTCTCTATCCTGGCAGGAATCAGACAAACACGCTGCTTCAAGCTGGAAAATCCTGTGGCCAAGTGAGCTGTGGCTCCTGGATTGTTTAATTTATTAGAAAATCGCACACGCCCAGTAGCCCCCTGGCGGTACAACAGAAAGCCAGGTTGCCCAGTAATTACATTTACATATCAAAAGGACAGGGGCGTGGACCAGAATGACCGACCGGCCTCCTGGAGATGACTCATCCCTGAGCCATCTCCATGATCCCCGTCAGCCATGTTTGTCCCCTTCCCCCCGTCACTCGTCAATATGGACCCCATTCAGATACTGCTCAATCTACTTGTTCCTACGGGTTATTGACATATCTGCGGGGACAAATACAGTTATTATCTCAACACGGTACCAGTGTTGAGACGAGGCTTAAATGTCTTAAAAGCAGGTATGTCTCTAAACCCAAAAGAAGGTTTTTATACTGACGGTTTTGCCGCTGGTTTGGATTTAAAACCACATTCAAATCCAACACAGGGAGACAGATGACAACTTATAAAACCCGCACATCCTAGAATATAATGTCCACATAATAAAATTTCCACGACAACGGTTTTGCTATTACATCACTGAGCTCTTTTAATAATTTAGGGTGGATCCCATCAGGCCCCATTGACTTATTTGTCTTTACTTTAGACAGCTGCTGTAGAACCTCCTCCTCTGTAAACTGATATGTAATTGTCTCGTTAGTGTTTCCTCCTAACTGAGGTCCCTTTCCTTCCTTTTCTTCTGCAAAGACTGAACAAAAATATTCATTGAGGCAGTCAGCGAGACTTTTATCCTCTTCTACATACCTTCCTTCCTTTGTTTTTAATCTAACTAATCCTTGTTTTACTTTTCTTTTCTCGTTTATGTATCTAAAAAATGTTTTGTCCCCCTTTTTTACTGACTGAGCTATTTTCTCTTCTGCGTGTGCTTTGGAAGCTCTTATAAATTACTTTGCCTCTTTCTGCCTAATCTTATAGGTTTGCCTGAGTTTTTTTAGAATTATTGAATGCTGTCTTTTGCTGGGAAAGCCTCCTCCTATCCCAGGGAATCATCGTCAGTGGCGTGCACATCAATGGAATCCTCGTCCTCCAGATCTTGACCAGCAAAATCACCTTCCTGGCTGTCCTCTGAGTCAGGAGCAGGGGCGGGGGCCTTAGGTCTTTTTGCCCTCCCTTGCGACGTGTTGTGGTCAGGTTCAGGCCGTTTATTATCGGTGGGGCATTTTTCACACCTGAATTTGTCTGGCAGTGGTGTGGGGTTGCCAGCTCCTCTTTGAATATGTTTTAATTTGTTGCTTTTTTACCCATGGCACAAGGCAGGGGTATATCTGGAGGCCTAACCGTGGTGAGAGTACCGCCCGAGACTAGAACGAGACTAGACCTAAGACCCACCACCATCATCACTGTGCCACTCGTTGCATGAATCAATCAACTCAGACAGCAAAGTGGAGACAAAGATGAAATGTGCCATCCACAGATGGCCAGACGCTCCCAAGGGCCCCCTGGTGTCCATACCAGATGTATTGGCACTACCCTCCACACTGCTGTTCCCCACCATGATCCTGTGGAGGATTATCTGCCACTTCAAGACTCCTCTATTGATGAAGAGTATGACCCAGAGTGGGAGTCATGTAGTGAAGCCCTGGAAAACCTGCCTACGCTAAATGAGTTGTTGGAGTATGAACAGGAGAAGAAAGGCTACATTGGCACGACCATAACGAACTCCGTTTCCAGTCCAGCAACCTACCTGTACCACTCCGTCAAACCGAAGCCCAAGAGAGTCACCTCAAGACCACGGGGCCACAAAACCGGTTATATTGGGACCACCATCTCCAGCCCCGAGAACATGATTACTGTGGAACCCTTGCCACCAGGATTAATTTATGGCTCCTATGGGACAGTGAAGAAGATTTTACAGTCTTCAAGAATCTTGCAAGTGCCCGGAGGTCGCTCCTGAAAAAACCCTATTGCACCACCTATATGAACTTTTAATGATTTGTACAGGTCATCAAGCAAGCTTGTCCACGTCCAGAGGTCGCTCCTTATGGGGGGCGATATGTCAGGATCCATGCCTGCTGTTGTCTGGATTCATGCCTGCTGTTCGCTGCCATATCCGTGCTTGCAGCACATCCAGGAAAAGTGCTGCCCTCAGGTTCAGCACAGAACCTTCAGTTAATCACAGAAAACACACACACCATGCCCCTGTGTCTGAAATAAAGGTTCTCTCTGCCCCTCCCTCTGGACTTCAGCATTAGGGATGAGCTGTTCGGTTCGATCTGTTCGTAGTTCGCATCGAACATCGGCCGTTCGGCTGTTCGCCGAACTCTGAACATTTCCGTGTGTTCGGTTCGAGCTCGCCACAATGCACCACAATGCACTTTTCCACTGGCCTGAAGCTTGTATTTAGAAAATAAATGGAGTTTGAGGAGGGTGCGCCCAAACTTCAAATGTAGTAATAAATAAGAGCACAGTCTGTTACTGATCTCTAGATAGTCTTTATCAGATGACTGAAATTAGTCCAAAATAAAGAAGGTAGATTTAAATACTGTGTCTCTGAATATGTAGTCTGTTATGTACCTCAAATAGTCTTGGCCGCTGGGCAGGTCTCTGCAAGCTCCGTGGCAAACCAGATGGTTAATAGGTAGTAATAACTCGACACAAGTACCGTAGTGCCACTATCTAGAGATCAGTTACAGACTGTTCTCTTATCACTCCATTTGAAGTTTGGGCGTGCTCTCCTCCAACTCCATTTATTTTCTATATTTGTTATTTTTTGGGCAGTTGGACAGACTACCTGGAGGAGTTTATTGGCAGCACCCGTCCAAAAATTATTTTTTCTTCTCTCTTTAGCGCCAACCATCACACACACGTTTTTGTTTACTGAAGCTTGTATTTGGCTACAGTCTTGCACCTGACCACAGGACAGGTGCAAGACAATGCCAATCACGGCTCAGAGTCCTTATTGGGCAACTTTTGCCCAATTATGGGCTCACAGAGCTAAGTCCCGCAGCACACTATATAAGGCTTCACACAGCCCCCAGCACGTGTTTTTTGAGAGGAGATTGTTCTGTTAGTGTGTCTTCTCAGTGCCAGCAGCTATTGGGGGGGTCTCCCTTCTACAAAATATCTGGGAATTGTTGTAATCTGTGTCTTGTCACAGCCACCCATCAGGGGGTCTCACTGATTTATAGGAGGTTCCTGGGAATTTTAATCTGTCTTGTCACTGGCTGCCAGCTATCAGGGTGTCTCACGGAGTTATACCAGAGTTCTGGAAATCTTTAATCTAGATAACACCGTTGAATCAGAGTTCTGTATATCTTTAATCTATATATCACTCACCATGTCAGACCAAAAGGACAGGCAGACGCTCCCAGACACAGATAAGCGGGCAAGCAGCCTCTGTGTCGGGAGGCTGTGCCTCTGGTCGTGGTGGACGTGGTGCATCCTCTGCAGGGGCACACTTGTCCTTTCTAACTAGTGCTGGCCATCTTAAGCAGCAGCAACATACAGAGGACTTGGTGGATTGGCTAACCAGGCCATCCTCATCCTCCGAGTCCTCTGCCAGCCAGGCTTCTAGTGCTTTACAGTCCACCTCAGCTGCCAAAACATCTAATTCAGCCTCCATGTCCACAGCTACTCCTGCCGTAGCCTCACTATCATACACGGAGGAGTCAGCTGAATTGTTTGACTACAATGAGAGTGACATGCTGCTTTAGGATGTGCAGCAACTACAGTGCTCTGATTCAAACTCTGAGGTTGAGGAAGGGAGTATAATCAACCTAGAGGAAGAGGGTGCCAGTGACACACAAATAACTGGCACTCATGTTGCCCCAGCAGGTGCAGCATACTGCCAAGTTGGCTCCAGTGACGAGATAGGGGGTGATGACGATGATTAGGTCACTGACTCCACCTGGGTGCCTGATCGAACAGAGGAGGCACAACAAAAACGAGGCAGAATGTCCTCTATGACCATCCGTAAGGAGTCCAAGGCATCAGAAGTCACAGCTGCTCAGGTGCAGAGCGCTGTTGTCTCAAAGCACATGTACAGGAAGTCTGCTGTATGGGAGTTTTTTAAGAAATGTGCAGCAGACCGCACCGTTGCTATTTGTAATCGATGTCAGATGAGGATCAAGCGTGGGAAAGACATCCCATGCTCGGGTACCACGTGCTTGAGGGACATAAGACCACCTGCCACGCATCCCGTTGGCACACTTTGCATAGGTCCTCCTCCTCCTCATCTGTCTCTACCCCCACTATATGTCCTGCCATGTCATTGCCTACAACCTCCACTGATCGGGATGATGCTACAGTAATGGGTGTACCAGGTCCTTCCTCAGAATGTGACAGCATCCCATCAGCTGAAGATTTACGCAGTCAGATTACATTGCACCAGCTGCTGCAGCGTAAGAAAAAATATAGTCCCAACCATCCCCAAGCACAACGTTTAAATGCCAGCTTAGCAAAATTACTCTCATTACAGCTGTTGCTTTTCCAGCTGGTGGACTCTGCTTCCTTCTGTGAATTTGCTGAATGTGCTGTGCCACAGTGGCAGGTTCCAATTTGCCATTTCTTTTCACGGAAGGCCAACTGTCTGGTCCTTAAAAATTGGCCAGGTGTGTGTTATATATATATATACTAACTAGACAGAAAGGGTTAATCAAAGACAATGTCATAATACAAAACTAGGTCAGCAACACGGGGGTAGTCAGACGAGCCAGAATCAGGAATACAGAGTATAGAATAGTCAAATGGAATAGCCGGGTCGATATCCGTGTAGAAGCGTAGTAGAAGGAAATATTCTAGGGCAATGGAAGGCAGAATAGTCAGAAAACAAGCAGAGGTCAATAACCGGTTAAATCACGAGAGAATTCCGGTACAAGGAGCTCAGGTATGGATAACCACGATCTGGCACTGCTTAGAAGGAACTGTTGGTTTTTAAAAGACCTTCACCAGGCGCCTCATCCAGCCACCTCCCTGCCTGTTTCAATTTAAACCGGGCGTTGATGAGTGAGCAGCATCAGACATGCTGCCGTCAAGCACACCGGGGGGGCTTCCAGCCTTTCAACGTTACAGAGGGATCCAGGACGGGGCTTATCCTGCCCGCACAGAGCGGGCACAGGATGAAAAAACTTGAGGATGCTCTAAAGCGACACTTGTGTAACACCTTTCCAGGCACTGTAGGTTACCAAGTGATGACACACGTGCTTCTGAGGCTGCGGATGATCCGAGGAAGAGCGGTGAAGGCCAGGGCTGCTTGACTGATGCCTTTTTAAATTTTTTTAGTCCATGACACCCAGGGACGTCAAATGTAGGCACCCATTGCCAGCGTCTTCATCTTATGGTGCAGGACTACCTAGGGGCAAGGGCAGACCTGGGTACCGTTACAGCAGACGATCTACTGGCTTACTGGGTGTAGAGATTGGATCATTGGCCAGAATTTAGCTAATATGCTATGCAGCTACTAGGTTGCCCTTCATCCAGCGTGCTTTCTGAAAGGACGTTCAGTGCCGCTGGAGGTTTTGTCACAGACAAAAGAGTGCGTCTGTCCACCGACTCTGTAGACTGGCTGACATTTATAAAAATGAATCTGTCCTGGATCAGCAGCTATCAATCCCCTGATGCTGACGTAACGGAATATATCGGGTATCTCTTCTGCATTACCAAAACCTCCAACCCTGCACTCTTCCACAATACCACAGAGGGGTTACTTACGTTGTGAAGGCACTTGCTGCCACCAAAGGCACAATTTTTGGGTGCACTGCCACTGACTCCTATACCAGATTCATATCATTTTAATATTGGACCGCAGGGTCCAACCCTGCACTCTTCCACAATACCACAGGGGGGCTACAGTTAGTGATGAGCCAAACACCCCCGTGTTCGGTTCGCATTTGAACTCGAACAATTTCAAAAGTTCGAGCTTGAACACGAACCGAACTCAATGCAAGTCAATGGGACTCAAAAGTTCAATTTTTAGAGTGCCCTCCAAGAGGGCATATATGCTAGATATTTGCCATAAAAGGTGTATGGGGGTCCGGGTAGTGCCCTGGGGGACAGGAAACAAGGACAATTTTTTTTTAAAAAAAAAACATTTTTAAAGGAACAGTGAGTTTTCCATGAAATAAAGGTTAAGAATAAAAACGAAAAATTCCTTCAAATATCGTGCCTAGGAGGTCCCCATAACCTGCCCGTGGAGTGGCGGATTTGTAGGATGTATAGAAACATTTTACAACAAAAAAAATGCTGTTTCAAATTACGGTAAATGGTTTTCCTTTTAATCTATTCATAAACAACTGCTTGGGGAGGCAGCCTGTATGAAAAGAGGAGACGTTTTAGGACACGCAGAACAAGTTTAGTGATTTTTTTTTGGCTAAATTATGGTGAAATTTATGCAGGCTTTGGATGAAAGTAACTATAGGTGCTTTAGAATTGGGCCTTTAGTGTCGGCAACAGTGCCGTCACACCGTAACCCCTCTGTGGTATTGTGGAAGAGTGCAGGGTTGGACCCTGCAGTCAAATATTAAAATGATATGAATCTGGTACAGGCGTCAGTGCACCCACATATTGTGCCTTTGGTGGCAGCAAATGCCTTCACACCGTAACCCCTCTGAGGTATTATGGAGAGTGCAGTGGTGGAGGTTTTGATAATGCAGAAGAGATCCCCGATCTATTCAGTTACATCAGCAGCTATAACAAAACCGGGTCAGCAATGTTTAGGCACTTGTACTGCGCTACTGTATATGGTGATTTATCGGCGCACACCAGTAGCAACAGGAAGCAAACAGAACAGGCAGTGAATACAGAGACCATAGTCAAATGGCAGGCAAAGTCGGCAACAGATCGGGTCCTCAGAACAAGCAGGGTCAGTAACAAATATACAAACTGTAAAAGACCTAGAAGGTGAGTGTATAGGCGCTTGATGGTTTAGATAGAGAGAAGGTGGTTATGTAATTGCAGCTCACCAGCTGAGTGTATCCTCCACTCCTAATTAACTAAGAACAATACCAAGGTATATGGGAGCGCATAGGGCATATACAGACAATGTATTAGATAGTCAATACAAACAATGTATTAGGTGGTAAGTCCGTGGTCTTTGAATCAGAATAGTCCGTAAATCCTAGAAGAGGAGACAGAAGGAGACCATTGCGCAGTATATACTGGAAACAAATGACCACACACTGATGGTTATACAACTCACAAGTGAGGAGTCTTCAAGACTCTAGATGTACGTCTTTAAGTCTCTTTATGGGGGACTTCACCCGTATGGTAGATGCTTGTCCCGTATGATGGATACTGTATCTTGATGGAGAATGTATCTCAAATAGAAAGAAAATACATAGTACAGTACTGTATAACTGGAATATATATATACTATAAAGGAGCACACTCACGTGTTTCAGAACCTCCACTAAGGGTGGTTCTGTAATCGCACCTTGGACCTCTTATCGCTTAAGGGGGTCCCACCTCTTGAGCACTGCTTCAGATTCCAGGAGCGTCAGAGTAGAAATCCAGGAGCGTCAGAGTAGAGATCCAAAAGCTGCTGGCCTTTCTTAGGTATATATCCAGTAATCAGGATGGATGAATGGAATCAAGAATGGATAAAATCAAAATGAAAATAAATAAAAATAAAAAATATAAAATATAAAAAATAAATGTAAATAAAAGATAATTAAAATATAAAATTTAATGAATATAAATCGAGACGCGTTTCGCCTGCATCTGCAGGCCTTATCAATCGAATGAATTAAATTCCGTTGTTCCCGGCTTAAATACTGGCTGAAAGTCATAATGAGTTCCAAGATGTGGCGTGCGGGTCACAGTACCGTCCGCCCTGCGTTCCAGACGCCATTTTGATGACACATTTCCGCTTCCGGTATGGCGCACCTCCACCTCCACTTCCGATCTTCTGTGGCTGCAGCGTACTGAGTAAGACGCCGGATAATGACGTCCTCGTCCAACCATGTTTATACTTTCGCTCTCAGCCATGGTGGAGGTTCTGTATCTGTCTGGGCACTGGACAAAGCGCATTACATATATAAAAACGACCAGAACACAAGCGTTCTATCCCACAAAAACCCCCAAATCTCCATATTGGATCGACCAGGAATAACAAACATAACATTTTTACATATAAAAGGCCACATTAGACAAAGACTTCATAACATCCTATGTATGCATACCCCAAAGAAGGGATATATTGAAAAGTCGATATCTAAAAATGTATCGTTATTCAAAGAAAGTGACAGACCTCAAAATCTATATTAAGGCCTCTAGGGGTCATAGTGTCTAGATTGTAGATCCATCTCATTTCCGATTTGATCAATCGCTCAGTTAGATTATCACCCCGCCAATTAGTGCTAATCCTTTCTATTGCCCAGAATTTAGTGCCTCTAGGATTACATTGATGTTTCTCGCTATAGTGTGCAGAAACACTATGTTTAGCATATCCTTTATTAATGTTGTTCATGTGCTCATTGACTCTAATGTAAAGTGCTCTGGATGTTTGTCCCACATACCATAGTCCACACGGGCATTCTAGTATGTAAATGACTTTAGTGGACATGCATAATCAGATCTTTGATCTTATAGCGCTTGCCTGTGCTTGATTTAAAGCTATTAATCGCTCGTTTCTTATTTTCTGTTTTTCTACATGCAATGCACTGTCCACACCCATAGAACCCCGGGGGTAACCCAAACATATCCCCAGTCTTAACAGCCTTATTCATCCTAAGATGGTTTCTTACTAGATCTGTTTTCAATGTTTTACCTCCCCTGAAGATAACCACAGGGGCGTCCGGTAAAATTTTATTGAGAACTGGATCCCTTTTCAAAATCGGCCAGTGTTTGTGAATGGATTTCTTAATTATTTTATTGTTCGTGTTGTAATCTAGTATAAAAGGAACATTCTCAGTCCTATTAGAGTCACGTTGCTTATATCTTAAGAGACATTGTCTATCAATATTATGAACTTCATCACGTGTTGATACTAGGAGTTGCTCATTATATCCCTTTTCTTTGAAATCCGTTATCAGTTTCTGAGATTGAATGGTGTAGTTCTCAATATCGCTACAATTTCTTCTAATACGCATTAGTTGGCCCTTTGGTATGGCAGTTAGCCAAGGGGGTGGTGATTACTATCAATAGGTATGTAACTGTTAACGTTTACTTGTTTAAAGTGTGTTTTGGTTTTTAGTACCTTGTGATCTATATAAATGTTGAGATCTAGAAAATCAACCTGTTCCTTACTAATAGTAGAATCTAATTTTATTCCCAATTGATTATTGTTTAAATGGGCAATAAATTCCATTAAAGACTCACTCTCTCCCTTCCAAATAATAATAATGTCATCTATATATCGTCGGTAGAGGACGAGGTTAGGCTCCCAGCCATGCCCTGCCCATACCGCACCGGATTCCCAGTGGGCCATGAACAGATTGGCATAGCTGGGAGCGAACCTCGTCCCCATAGCCGTGCCATTTAACTGCATATAGAAATCCCCCCCATACCAAAAATAATTATTTTTAAGAATCAAATTGATTCCCTCAATTATGAATTGGAGCTGGTCCATCTGAAATTCACCTGATTGTATCACAAAGTGCTCGACTGCTGTACAGCCCTCCTTGTGCGGAATTATAGTATACAACGAGCTTACATCACACGTAGCTAGAATGTAGTCATCCTCCCATTCGATGTCTTTCAATATATTTAAAATTGCAATACTATCTTTTAGATGGGCCGGTGTTGACATAACTAAAGGCTGAAGTAAGTGGTCGATATATTCGGATATCTTACATGAAATAGATTGTATGCCAGAAACTATAGGTCGACCCGGGGGGTTATCGAGATTCTTATGGATTTTTGGTAAATAGTAGAATACCGGAATGCGAGGATGTAGAACTTTTAGGTAGCGGTATTCTTGATCGTTCAGAATACCCCTATCTTTCCCCCTTAATAGGTATTCGTAAAAGATTTCTTTTATTCTGTTGGTGGGATCGTTAGTAAGTTTCTGATAGGTAATAGGGTCACTAAGTAGTCTTACAGATTCATGGTGATATTGTTCGCTATTAAGTACCACTACTCCTCCCCCCTTATCCGCAGGTTTCACTACCAATGAATCATTTTTGGCTAACAATTGTAAACCCTCAAACTCCAGTTTGGTTAAATTCCTAGGCTTATAATTATATTGGGAACTTCCCATTCTTCTTATATCTAATGAAACCATTTGCTCGAAGGCCTCTATCTCTTTTGAGGCCATATGTTTGGGAAAAAAATGAGATTTGTCTCTTAAAGTGGTGTGAATGTACCTGTTATTAGTTGATTGTCGCTCTAAGGGAGTTTTGGAGAAAAACTTTTTTAAACATAGTTTGCGTTTGAACTTTTGCAGGTCAATGTAGGTGTTAAAAGGGTCTCCCACTGTAGTTGGGGCAAATTTTAGACCTTTGCTGAGTACCTGTTCTTGACCCTTAGTTAGAGGTTGCCCGCTTAAATTAAAGATCCCTATTGGTTGAACGTTCTTCCTCGCTTTCCTTGCCTGTTTGTATTGACTATCTAATACATTGTCTGTATATGCCCTATGCGCTCCCATTTACCTTGGTATTGTTCTTAGTTAATTAGGAGTGGAGGATACACTCAGCTGGTGAGCTGCAATTACATAACCACCTTCTCTCTATCTAAACCATCAAGCGCCTATACACTCACCTTCTAGGTCTTTTACATATATTCTTTATTCTATAGTGTGGGCAGCTGTTCCATATGGAATTCAGAAACAAATTTGGGATTAACACTAAGGGCATTTTCGATAATAAAGATTATAGGGTCACTTTTACTGGCCCCACTGACCCAAGAGACATCAAGAAACTGACTAACAAACTAGAATATCTCCTTAAAAAAGAGATTAGATTAAAGTGGGATATTATTACGCTAGAGCAATATCTCCATGATAAAATTACACCAAGAGGCCTGAGGTGGCAGAAAGATCCATCGACAGATATGATAAATGATCCCTTTTTGACTACCTGGTGTGCTATGTTGGAGAGTTTCTCTTTCACAATGCTTGGAGTTATTATCCAGAGAAGGAAAACTCTTCTAACAGATTTAAATATGGAGATAGAGTCCAACTATGAGAAAGTTACTAATGTATTGAATGAACATGAAAAAGAGCAATTACTCATAAGGATTGAGACTAGTCTAGTGAAACTGGAACAAGAAATTATAACTAGGAAAAAGAGTAAATATATTAGAGACTCACGAGATTATGCTAATAATAAAATATGGTTATTTTTACCATCTGAGCCCATCGATAACATCACAGACGATCATTTGGAAGGGACCCCCACTTCAAAACCTTTCACACAAGGGTTACCACAAAGGCCCAAATTTAACACAACAAACTATAGACCACGGGGACCAATCAATAATGACCAATTAATAGTAAGGAAGAAAATGAATCCCCCTATAAGAGATAACCATCATGAATTTCAACATCGTAGAAAGAGTTCTTACAATCATCACACTCCAAATAGATATAATCGTCAACAGACCTATAATCGGGAAAGATATGACCCTGCATATGAACATAACGGGAGGATAGATGAAACAGCACCTCCCTTTAATGATACAAGGAGGCGCCATTCCTATAGAAAGGGTCCCCATTCATTATCATTAGCCAACCGATTTTCTTGCCTGACTGACCATGAAGAAACAGGGGTTTTTCACGAAGTAAGGACAGAAGAGAGGGACAAAGAACCTTGTTTCCAAAACAGAGTAGAACGGCCCCAGGGAACGTATGGACCCAAAGGGACAGAACTCCCCCACAGGAAGAGACAATTCAGGGAAGAGGGTGCAGAGGAGGAAGATTGGTTAAGGCAAGGAAAGAGAGGAAGAACGTTCAACCAATAGGGATCTTTAATTTAAGCGGGCAACCTCTAACTAAGGGTCAAGAACAGGTACTCAGCAAAGGTCTAAAATTTGCCCCAACTATAGTGGGAGACCCTTTTAACACCTACATTGACCTGCAAAAGTTCAAACGCAAACTATGTTTAAAAAAGTTTTTCTCCAAAACTCGCTTAGAGCGACAATCAACTAATAACAGGTACATTCACACCACTTTAAGAGACAAATCTCATTTTTTTCCCAAACATATGGCCTCAAAAGAGATAGAGGCCTTCGAGCAAATGGTTTCATTAGATATAAGAAGAATGGGAAGTTCCCAATATAATTATAAGCCTAGGAATTTAACCAAACTGGAGTTTGAGGGTTTACAATTGTTAGCCAAAAATGATTCATTTGGTAGTGAAACCTGCGGATAAGGGGGGAGGAGTAGTGGTACTTAATAGCGAACAATAGCACCATGAATCTGTAAGACTACTTAGTGACCCTATTACCTATCAGAAACTTACTAACGATCCCACTAACAGAATAAAAGAAATCTTCTATGAATACCTATTAAGGGGGAAAGATAGGGGTATTCTGAACGATCAAGAATACCGCTACCTAAAAGTTCTACATCCTCGCATTCCGGTATTCTACTATTTACCAAAAATCCATAAGAATCTCGATAACCCCCCGGGTCGACCTATAGTTTCTGGCATACAATCTATTTCATGTAAGATATCCGAATATATCGACCACTTACTTCAGCCTTTAGTTATGTCAACACCGGCCCATCTAAAAGATAGTATTGCAATTTTAAATATATTGAAAGACATCGAATGGGAGGATGACTACATTCTAGCTACGTGTGATGTAAGCTCGTTGTATACTATAATTCCGCACAAGGAGGGCTGTACAGCAGTCAAGCACTTTGTGATACAATCAGGTGAATTTCAGATGGACCAGCTCCAATTCATAATTGAGGGAATCAATTTGATTCTTAAAAATAATTATTTTGGTATGGGGGGGATTTCTATATGCAGTTAAATGGCACGGCTATGGGGACGAGGTTCGCTCCCAGCTATGCCAATCTGTTCATGGCCCACTGGGAATCCGGTGCGGTATGGGCAGGGCATGGCTGGGAGCCTAACCTCGTCCTCTACCGACGATATATAGATGACATTATTATTATTTGGAAGGGAGAGAGTGAGTCTTTAACCCTTTCGCTGCTGAGGCTTTTCCCGCCCCTGTGCTGAGGTCATTTTTTACCTGTTTTGCGCATCATGTTTAAACCTGTTTTGAAGGCTTATTTTAGTATATGACATCGACATATTATATATCGTTCTTTCCGTCAGACTCGGTAGATTCATAATATGTCATTATTATATGTATACGTTATGTCATGTTTGTATATTATACAAAAAATGCAATAAAATATGTATTTTCAATAATTTACAGCGTGTAAGTGTTTTTTTCCACATTTTAATGCGAGCAATTGCGGTTATATTTTGTATGGGGTGCGCTTGTTAAAAAAATTAGAGATGGGGTCTCGTTACATTTTTTTGGGGAAAATGACACATTTTTAACAAACGCACCGCATACAAAAATCGTTAATGCAGCATTATTGTTCACATTATAATTGAAATGGGAACAATATTGCTGCATTAACAAAACAAAAAACAAAAAAAAGTGTTTATTTTTTTTTTTTTTTTTTAATTTTTTTTTATTTTTATTTTTATTTTTATTTTTTTTTTACATTTTTTTTTACTTTCATGTTTGGTATCGTTGGAACGGCCATGCTCTGGCCGATCCAACGATATCAAAATTTAACCCCTAACTGCCACGGATCGGGAGATAGGGAGTTCATTGGAACTCCCTATCTCCACACTTCGTGGCAGTTAGGGGTTAATGCTAGGACTGGCGTCATCGTGCTGCGCACGATGACGCCAGTCCTCTGGGGGGTTCCCGGAAGCTTGGCCGACATCCAAGATGTCGGCCAGCTCCGGGAAGGATCGCAAATCGGCGCTTTTCAGCGCCGATTTGCGATCCAGCTCCCAAGGGGTTAATGCCAGGCATCATTTGGAAGGGCAGGCTGTGCCTTCCAAATGATGCCTGGTAAGCCCCTGTGAGCCGCCGATCGGAGGGGAGAGAGGTCCGAAGGACCTCCCCCCCTCCCTTTCAGGCGCCTCCTCCGCACATGCGGGGGGGGCGCCTGAATTATGTGTCATCGCGGGGGCGCGATGACACATAACAATGGCGGCCACTGCTCCGGATGCCGGGCTGACATCCAGGATGTCAGCCCGCACCGGAGGGGCCAGCGATCGGCCGACCCGGCCGAACGCTGACCCCAATGCGAGGACGGCGCTCAGCGCGTCCTCCGCATACCAGGGGCAATGCTGAGGACGCGCTGAGCGCGTCCTTAGCATGAAGTGGTAATGGAATTTATTGCCCATTTAAACAATAATCAATTGGGAATAAAATTAGATTCTACTATTAGTAAGGAACAGGTTGATTTTCTAGATCTCAACATTTATATAGATCACAAGGTACTAAAAACCAAAACACACTTTAAACAAGTAAACGTTAACAGTTACATACCTATTGATAGTAATCACTACCCCCCTTGGCTAACTGCCATACCAAAGGGCCAACTAATGCGTATTAGAAGAAATTGTAGCGATTATTGAGAACTACACCATTCAATCTCAGAAACTGATAACGGATTTCAAAAAGAAATATAATGAGCAACTCCTAGTATCAACACGTGATGAAGTTCATAATATTGATAGACAATGTCTCTTAAGATATAAGCAACGTGACTCTAATAGGACTGAGAATGTTCCTTTTATACTAGATTACAACACGAACAATAAAATAATTAAGAAATCCATTCACAAACACTGGCCGATTTTGAAAAGGGATCTAGTTCTCAATAAAATTTTACCGGACGCCCCTGTGGTTATCTTCAGGGGAGGTAAAACATTGAAAACAGATCTAGTAAGAAACCATTTTAGGATGAATAAGGCTGTTAAGACTGGGGATATGTTTGGGTTACCCGGGGTTCTATGGGTGTGGACAGTGCATTGCATGTAGAAAAACAGAAAATAAGAAACGAGCGATTAATAGCTTTAAATCAAGCACAGGCAAGCGCTATAAGATCAAAGATCTGATTACATGCATGTCCACTAAAGTCATTTACATACTAGAATGCCCGTGTGGACTATGGTATGTGGGACAAACATCCAGAGCACTTTACATTAGAGTCAATGAGCACATGAACAACATTAATAAAGGATATGCTAAACATAGTGTTTCTGCACACTATAGCTAGAAACATCAATGTAATCCTAGAGGCACTAAATTCTGGGCAATAGAAAGGATTAGCACTAATTGGCGGGGTGATAATCTAACCGAGAGATTGATCAAATCAGAAATGAGATGGATCTACAATCTAGACACTATGACCCCTAGAGGCCTTAATATAGATTTTGAGGTCTGTCACTTTCTTTGAATAACGATACATTTTTAGATATCGACTTTTCAATATATCCCTTCTTTGGGGTATGCATACATAGGATGTTATGAAGTCTTTGTCTAATGTGGCCTTTTATATGTAAAAATGTTATGTTTGTTATTCCTGGTCGATCCAATATGGAGATTTGGGGGTTTTTGTGGGATAGAACGCTTGTGTTCTGGTCGTTTTTATATATGTAATGCGCTTTGTCCAGTGCCCAGACAGATACAGAACCTCCACCATGGCTGAGAGCGAAAGTATAAACATGGTTGGACGAGGACGTCATTATCCGGCGTCTTACTCAGTACGCTGCAGCCACAGAAGATCGGAAGTGGAGGTGGAGGTGCGCCATACCGGAAGCGGAAATGTGTCATCAAAATGGCGTCTGGAACGCAGGGCGGACGGTACTGTGACCCGCACGCCACATCTTGGAACTCATTATGACTTTCAGCCAGTATTTAAGCCGGGAACAACGGAATTTAATTCATTCGATTGATAAGGCCTGCAGATGCAGGCGAAACGCGTCTCGATTTATATTCATTAAATTTTATATTTTAATTATCTTTTATTTACATTTATTTATTTTTTATATTTTTTTTTATTTTTATTTATTTTCATTTTGATTTTATCCATTCTTGATTCCATTCATCCATCCTGATTACTGGATATATACCTAAGAAAGGCCAGCAGCTTTTGGATCTCTACTCTGACGCTCCTGGATTTCTACTCTGACGCTCCTGGAATCTGAAGCAGTGCTCAAGAGGTGGGACCCCCTTAAGCGATAAGAGGTCCAAGGTGCGATTACAGAACCACCCTTAGTGGAGGTTCTGAACACACGTGAGTGTGCTCCTTTATAGTATATATATATTCCAGTTATACAGTACTGTACTATGTATTTTCTTTCTATTTGAGATACATTCTCCATCAAGATACAGTATCCATCATACGGGACAAGCATCTACCATACGGGTGAAGTCCCCCATAAAGAGACTTAAAGACGTACATCTAGAGTCTTGAAGACTCCTCACTTGTGAGTTGTATAACCATCAGTGTGTGGTCATTTGTTTCCAGTATATACTGCACAATGGTCTCCTTCTGTCTCCTCTTCTAGGATTTACGGACTATTCTAATACATTGTTTGTATTGACTATCTAATACATTGTCTGTATATGCCCTATGCGCTCCCATATACCTTGGTATTGTTCTTAAATATACAAACTGATTTGGTAAGCTAGCGATGCGGGAATAAAGGCTGAGACACACGGAGCGTGTAGCGACATGTATGTTTAGGACCATGAGCAGTTCCTTTCCTTCTCCATACTCTTCTCTTCCCATCACTCTGGTACAAGTTGATCTTGGTCTCATCTGTCCATAGGCGCTTGTTCCAGAACTGTGAAGGCTTTGTTAGGTGTTGTTTGGCAAACTCAGAGGCTAGGGTCAGACTAACGCAGTATCAACGTGCGTTTAGCCGAACTACATCACGGCCGTGCTAGCAGCAAATGACGTCCAATGCCGGGCAGCATACGAAGAACGGCCGCACAAAAGTGCGGCTGCGCAACACAAGTGGCAAACGAACACATTTTTTCGAGAACGTGATACCGCTAGTACTGACGTACAGAGTGCACTGCGTCCGCTAGCGGCGTGTGTGCGTGATTAGGAGACGTCAGACGCTGCTAATGTCCGGCCAACATCACGTCCAGACGCAAAAAGGGTTTTATTGATGATCCGTACAAAATCACGGACGAAAATGCGCATCATATGACCGCTATCGCGTATTCTGTGAAAAAATACGTCCATTCGTTCAAACGCACTTTTTCACGGACAACGCGAAAAATGCGTTTAGTCTGACCCTAGCCTAATCTGGCCTTCCTGTTTTTGAAGCTCACCAATGGTTTACATCTTGTGGTGAACCCTTTGTATTCACTCTGGTGAAGTCTTCTCTTGATTGTTGACTTTGACACACATACACCTACCTCCTGGAGAGTGTTCTTGATCTGGCCAACTGTTGTGAAGGGTGTTTTCTTCACCAGGGAAAGAATTCTTCGGTCATTCACCACAGTTGTTTTCCGTGGTCTCCCGGGTCTTTTAGTGTTGCTGAGCTCACCGGTGCGTTCCTTATTTTTGAGAATGTTCCAAACAGTTGTTTTGGCCACGCCTAATGTTCTTGCTATTTCTCTGATGGGTTTGTTTTGTTTCTTCAGCCTAATGATGGCTTGCTTCACTGATAGTGACAGCTCTTTGGATCTCATCTTGAGAGTTGACAGCAACAGATTCCAAATGCAAATAGCACACTTGAAATGAACTCTGGGCCTTTTATCTGCACATTGTAATTGGGGTAATGAGGGAATATCACACACCTGGCCATGGAACAGCGGAGAAGCCAATTGTCCCATTACTTTTGGTCCCTTAACAAGTGGGAGGCACATCTGCAAACTGCTGTAAGTCCTACACCGTTCACCTGAGTTGGATGTACATACCCTCAAATTAAAGCTGACAGTCTGCAGTTAAAGCACATTGTGTTTGTTTCATTCCAACTCCATTGTGGTGGTGTATAGAGCCAAAGATGTTACAATTGTGTCCATGTCCCAATATTTATTGACCTAAGTATATATCAACACGCAGACCTATATATACGTATATATCAACACCCAGATATATAAATACACCCACCCACAGACCTCAGACCATATATACACATACGCACATGGGGGGGGTGGCATGTGGACAATCTCAACTAAATGCGCACCCCCTCCCCATTTGGCTGATCCCTTCCGAAGAAATGTTGAACCCGACAGAGCAGAGAATATATATATTATTCTCTGCTCTATCGGGTTCAACATTTCTTCTGGAGGGATCAGCCAAATGGGGGGGGGGAGGGGATAAGTTGCCAAAATGTGTGTGTAATACAAGTCTGGATATAAATATAAGAAAAAATATATATATATATATATACAGTGGTGTTCAAAATTATTCAACCCCCAATGCTGTAAAGGGTTTTAGGGAATTTAGTGACATTTGTAATTGTATTCAGAATGTAATCCTACAAGGACTTTTTAAAGAACCATATGCAACTAAAATGACATCAATTGGTTTTGTAATACAGTAGTAAATGTTTCTTTTGTGAATTCTTCATTGACACAATTATTCAACCCCTTAAAGACTACCACTCTGAAGAACAGAGGTTCATTCAAGTGTTTTCAATCAGGTATTGAAAACACCTGTGGATGTCACGGAGCAGCAATAAAGCATAATAAGCACCAATTAGGCAGCTTTAAAATGACTGTGATACTCAGCTCCTTCTAGACATTTACTGGTGTGGTTACAAACATGGTGAAGTCAAGAGAATGGTCCAGGAAGACAAGAGAAGAGGTGATTACTCTTCACAGGAAGGGCAATGGCTATAAGAAGATTGCAAAGATGTTAAACATACCAAGAGAGACCATAGGAAGCATCATTCGCAAATTCAAGGCAAAGGGCACTGTTGAAACGCTACCTGGTCGTGGCAGAAAGAAGATGCTGACTTCGACTGCTGTGCGCTACCTGAAGCGTAGAGTGGAGAAAAGTCCCCGTGTGACTGCTGAGGAACTGAGAAAAGATTTGTCAGATGTGGGTACTGAAGTTTCAGCTCAGACAATACGGCGCACACTGCGTAATGAAGGCCTCCATGCCAGAACTCCCAGGCGCACCCCCTTGCTGTCTCCAAAGAATAAGAAGAGTCTACTGCAGTATGCCAAAAGTCATGTGGACAAACCACAGAAGTTTTGGGATAGTGTTCTGTGGACTGATGAAACAAAATTAGAACTGTTTGGGCCCATGGATCAACGCTATGTTTGGAGCAGGAAGAACAAGGCCTATGAAGAAAAGAACACCTTGCCTACTGTGAAGCATGGCGGGGGGTCAATCATGCTTTGGGGCTGTTTTGCTTCTGCAGGTACAGGGAAGCTTCAGCGTGTGCAAGGTACCATGAATTCTCTTCAGTACCAGGAGATATTGGATGACCATGTGATGCAGTCCGTCACAAACCTGAGGCTTGGGAGACGTTGGACCTTTCAACAGGACAGTGATCCCAAGCATACCTCCAAGTCCACTAGAGCATGGTTGCAGATTAAAGGCTGGAACATTTTGCAGTGGCCATCGCAGTCACCTGACTTAAATCCGATTGAGAACCTCTGGTTGGACTTAAAGAAAGCAGTTGCAGTGCGCAAGCCTAAGAATGTGACTGAACTGGAGGCTTTTGCCCATGACGAATGGGCGAAGATACCCGTAGATGGCTGCAAGACACTTGTGTCAAGCTATGCTTCACGTTTAAAAGCTGTTATAACTGTAAAAGGATGTTGTACTAAGTACTAAGATTGAATGTCTCTTGGGGGTTGAATAAAACTGATAATGATGTGAGCACAGAAAAGACATTTGTTGTTATTTCATTATAAATGTTATGTTATATTTGTCTGACCTACACGTGCCTCTTCGATTTAATTGTAAGCAAGATGACTGAATGATCAAAATCAATGTCAAACTGGCCAAAACACTCAATTTCAGTGGGGGTTGAATAATTTTGAACACAATTGTGTGTGTGTATATATATATATATATCTCATACCTGCTAGACATGTGCATTCGTTTTAGTACTAAAACGATTTAGTCAGAATTTTGGGATAATTTAGTTTTAGTATGACTTAAGAGAAACGAAACTGCTCAGTACAAAAAACGAAAGAAACTAAAATAAAATGCACTACATTTTAGTTTCAGTCCTTTTTATGATATTACATTGATGAGTGAAGGAGACCAGCAATGAAGAGCGCAACATCCGAAGATCTGCACCCTCCACATGCCAATGCAGTAGGATGTTCTATACAGAGAGGGGCATTAATTAATGCAGGAGGATGCTCTATATATTATACAGAGAGGGGTATTAATGCAGGAGGATGTTATATACATTATACAGACAAAGGTATAAATTGAGGAGGATGTTCTATATAGAGAGGGGCGTTAATTAATTCAGGAGGATGTTCTATATATTATACAGAGAGGGGTATTAATTAATGCAGGTGGATGTTGTATACATTATACAGAGAGGGGTATTAATTAATGCAGGAGGATGTTCTAAACATTATACAGAGAGGATCCTTTTTTTTCAGCCCTTTAAATCCAGTGGCTGTGAGCGTTGAGATCGGCTGCTTGTTACATTATATCTCAGTACAATGTATCAGGCTCAGTTGTTACAGTAACTGACTGTAACAGCGCTCAGAGTTTCAGTAAAACAAGGAAATAATATTGTTCTAACCTCTTATATATAAAAATATTATTTACTAGTTTTACTGAAACTGAGCGCTGTGATGAGCAGCAGTCAGTTACTGTAACAGCTTCGTCTGACACGGGGCAGTATTACAATGTTGGTGCTAACTTAACCAGAGCTGTTGTAAACTGAAAACCTCCATAGGCTATAATGGCTCTGGGAAGTTTACAACAGCTCTGGTTATGTTAGCACCAACTATGTAATATGGCCCACATTGTGCTGAGAGTGAGAGATACTGTAACAAGCAGCGATCTCAGCCCTCTGAGGAGCCACTACAATAGTAATTGTATCCATTGGTTTTCGGATGAATGAAATTAGTTTTCATACTAAAGAACTGAAAACTAATTTCTTTAGTAACTAAATAAATTGCATTTTAGGACTAATCCATTAGTTCAAAACGAAATTTTGTGCTGTGCACATGTCTAATACCTGCCCTTACCTTCCCCAATAAATTTGCTAAGAATATACACACAAAAAAAAACAAACCACTGCCTGAGACGAGACCCCGCGCAGCCCACATGCCACCCCCCTCTACCTGGCTGAATGTATCTAATATATATAATTAAATACGTTCAGCCAGGTAGAGAAAGAAAAACTTGTTTTTTATTTTATGTTCCCGTGGACATTTAAAAATGTCCTCGGATTTTATATTTTTTAGAAATGTGTCCATTCCTGGATCCTGGTTGTGAGGGGGGGGGGGTCTGCCATGGCCGCAGGTGCAGTGGCTCCCTCCCTGCGCCGCCTGTCTCTGCCACATGCACCCGGGCGGCTAGCCCGCACAGTCGCAGCTCTGTCATCCTGCGGCCGCATGCTCCTCAAGGGGATCCTTGGGAGGCCCTGGCAGGCTGCCCTCTACAGTGCCTGATTAGAGGGCTGTGTCTGCCTGATGTTTTAGTAACAAGAATGTTTTATCCCATAGGCTTCAATGTTAAAAATATTCCCGTTTTTTAAATTCAATATCTAATAAACTGTTGCTTATAATATTCTGCAGTAAAGAGTCTCTTTATTTCTAGGTTTTTTTTTATATATTTTTTAAGCACTTTTTATACTTTTTAAAAAAAAATAAAAAAAAAATCCAAAATTTTGGCGAACGGACAATGTTCGAATCGAACTCTGAACCGAACAGCTCATCCCTATTTACGGTGTGACGGCACTGTTGCTGACCCTAAAGGCCCAATTTTAAAGCACGTATTGTTACTTTCATCCAAAGCCTGCATAAGTTTCACCATAATTTAGCCAAAAAAAATCAGTAAACTTGTTCTGCGTGTCCGAAAATGTCTCCCCTTTTCATACAGGCTGCCGCCCCAAGCAGTTGTTTATGAATAGATTAAAGGAAAACCGTTTACCGTCATTTGAAATTACATTTTTTTGTTTTTAAATGTTTCTATACATCCTAGAAATCCGCCACTTCACGGGCAGGTTATGGGACCTCCTAGGCACAATATTTGAAGGAATTTTTCGTTTTTATGTTTAACCCTTATTTCATGGAAAACTCCACTGTTCCTTTTAAAAACGTTTTTTTTTACTTTTGTCCTTGTTTCCTGTCCCCCAGGGCACTACCCGGACCCCCATACACCTTTTATAGCAAATATCTTGCATATATACCCTCTTGGAGGGCACTCTAAAAAACCGAACTTTCGAGTCCCATTGACTTGCGTTGAGTTCGGTTCGAGTTCGAACTCGAACTTTTGAAATTGTTTGAATGCGAACCGAAAACGGGGGTGTTCAGCTCATCACTATTCAGCATTATCTCCTATACCTCGACCTGGAAAGACCTATGATTGCCTATTCTTTCTGTACCAGACCTCTGCTTTGCCCACCGACTCTGCATCCTCTCTGCCAGCCCTTGAACCTCAGACCGTCTCCTGACTACGATTCCTGCTTAGCCCTCTTGACACCACGCTATACCGCAACGTACTGTCAGCCAATAACCCTGAACTCGCTGCATACTGGGCTCAATACAACACTGACTGGTGCCCCACCAGCTCTGAGCCTGACAAACGGTGTCCGGTGGAGGGACCTGTTTGGCCTCAGCCATAGCCTCTGTCATAGGTTTTTAAAAACCCGCAGTTATTGCAGACACGGCTATGACGGAATGGGATGTTGTTCCGCCTGCGGGTGTGCTCAATCTGCGTGACCCCTTCGCTTACCGCTGGCCCGACTACCGAGTGACGCGCACTCGGCGTCTCGTGCGGCCTGGCGTGACCCTGGGGAAGGGTTAGCGGGCGGTGGAGGGGACCCCTGCCTAGAACCAGCCCGACCACTGAGCCATACGGCACTCAGCGTCTCGAGCAGCTGGTTCACTGACCTTGCGGGTGGGCGTCTGTGGAGTTCGGATCTGCCGCGGAGGAATATTCGTAACGGATGTGGGAAACGTTTCGGATCTTGCGGGAAACGTTTCCGATCGCGGTGCGGGTAACTCTTCGGATCTCGGTGGAAGACTCTTCGGATCGGATCGGATGTGAGCTGAAGGAACTTCGGATCTGGCGGGATGGGCGAGGGATTCGGATCTTCCCGCAATCCCTCGCAATACTGTAGCGCGGTACGCGGCCGCGCCCTTCGGTTCGGATCTCCGTATCTCTGAGCACCGAATCTTCATGCGCTGCGCCTCTGCCCCGCTACACGATGCAGGCACAGAGCGCTCGCTTCGGTTCGTACCTGGATGGACACCGTACCCTGAGATCGCGGGGGACTCTCAGATACGAAAATACGGTACGGAAATAAGACACACCAGTCAAAGCTGAATGCACTGCAGGAACTCCCTTTATTGTTTACAGTACAAGCATTTATTACCTCTGCACACAATTAGAATACAATGGGACTCCTTGCCCGCCCTCCCAGGACCCATTGGCCCTTGGCCTTCAGGGAGTCGCCAATCCGAACCGGATGGTCCGAATCGGCCATTTTGCGATCCGAACCGGATGGTTCGGGTCGGCCATTTTCCGAATCGAGAATTCTTAACTGCGCCACAAGGTGATCGGAAAATGGCGGCGAGCAAGGCAACAAAGGGGAAAATACATTACGCAATAGATCAACGGGGACACTTTATTACACCACACAATCACATCTAATAAAAGTACTTGTAAAAACTGGGTGCGTGCCACCACACCCGAGTGTCCATAGCCACCACTGTCACTGCACCGCCCCTGGCTGAGGGTGCTGGGCCATTCCGTGACACTCCTCCGCCTCCCCCAGTTCGACGCACCTGGTCTGACCCCACCGGGTCATACCGGGGAAGTCGGCGCTCCCAGGCCCATAGTCCGTCTGGGGAGGCCGAGTCACCAGGCCTCTCCATTTGGCCTTGCGGCCGTGCCAGCTTGGTCGGGCCCCCACGTCCTCAAGGCTACCCCGGCTGGGCAAAGGTACATACATCCGGGCCGGAGTACCCCCTGCGTCCCCCCAGGGTTGTCGCTCACCTGGGGAACCCGGGTGCCAACTGCACACGCCCCAGGTGCCCAAGTCAGCCGTGGAACAGAACCGTGGCTGCGTGAGGCCCCGAGCCCAAGGGTTGCAAAAATGGCAGAGGCCAGCGGCGCTCTGCCCCGTTGCCAGCTCCTCCACTGGATGGCCCGGTACGGACACGGCAACCGAAGGAGCACCTCGAGCCAATCCTGGCTGCTCTTCCTGGTGACCGACGAGAGGACCAGGGATGCAACCACGGTCGCACGGGGACAGCCTCGCTCTGCCCCTCGGGCCAAGTTGGGAGAAGCGGGCAGAGGCCAGCGGCGCTCTGCCCTGGTGCCAGCTCTTCCGCTGGGGGGAGATCTCCTTGCAAAAGGATGGTTTCTTTTCCCCCCGGGACCGTCACTGGCTGCGCACAACCCAGCCCGGGGAAACCATCTGTCTGCTCCACCTGGCAGACTGTGGGTGGTGGGCAGAGGCCAGCGGCGCTCTGCCCCGTGGCCAGCTCTTCAGCTGCGCGAGGATCTCCTTGCGGGAGGATGGTTACTTCACCCCCCGGGCAATCAATGGTTGGGCACAACCCATCCGGGGGAACCATCTGTCTGCTCCACCTGGCAGATTGTCAGCAGGGGGCAGAGGCCAGCGACGCTCTGCCCCGTGGCCAGCTCTTCGCTGGTTGGCAATCTCCTTGTGGCGGGATGGTCTCTTCACCCCCCGGGCAATCAGTGGTGGCGCGCAACCCATCCCGGGGGAACCATCCGTCTGCTCCTCCTGGCAGACGTTGAGTGGTGGGCAGAGGCCAGCGGCGCTCTGCCCCGTAGCCAGCTCTTCCGCTGGGTGGAGATCTCCTTGGGGAAGGATGGTCACTTCACCCCCGGGGCAAACAATGGTTGCGCACAACCCATCCCGGGGGAACCATCCGTCTGCTCCTCCTGGCAGACTTTGAGTAGTGGGCAGAGACCAGCGGCGCTCTGCCCCGTAGCCAGCTCTTCTGCCGGTTGGAGATCTCCTTCGGGAAGGATGGTCTCTTCACCCCCCGGGGCAAACAATGGTTGCGCGCAACCCATCCCGGGGAGACCATCTGTCTCCTCCCCCGCTGGACCCGTGGCCTCGGCCACCCTGTCCTCTTGCGGGGTGCAGGGGGTAACTTCCTCAGTCGACCCCCCACGGGCACCCATGGGTCCGCCTCGGCCTCCCATAGGTCCCAAACCTGGGGACTGTCGACTTCCTCCGCCGACCCGTCCCACCACGGGGAGCTCAGGCTCGACTGCGGAACGCCGTCCAACAGCCTCCGATAAGCCACCTCGAGCTCCCACTCTCGCTCGGCTAGGGACTCCAGCTCCTCAAACACTGAGTCCCTGCTGTCTGACGGGATCTCCAGTTCCCGTCGCTCCAGGATGTCTTCCATCCGCTCCTCGGTCTCCTCTCCAAACTCGGGGTCGGCGGCCAGGCCCTCGTAGAGCAGCCCCGTACCCCCGTAGCGAGGCCCTGCAGTGGAACTGCCTTCACTAGGGCGCACGGTCGGGGAGGCGGTTAGCCACCGGAGTGCGCGGTACTCGGCGTCCAGTACGATCTCCTGCTGCACCAGACTCCGGAGCTCGTCCTCCCACTCCTCTGGGGCCCGCCCCTGCAGGAACGCTGCTCGCACATCGTACTGCACTCGATGGACGACAGCGTCGGAGGGAATGTACACCCCATGGCAGTCCCGCTCATGGTCCAGGGCCTCGTACCACAGTTCCTCTGTGGACCTCTGGTCCTGCTCCAGGCCCTCCTGCAGCTCTCTTGCCACCCCGACCTTCATGTCGGCGAAGGTGCCAGCGCAGGAGCACCGCTCCTCAGTGGGGAATGTGGCGTCCTCAGATGCAGCTCCAGGCGGCTGCTGTGAGTCTCCATCCGAGGGTCGCTGGGATGAGTGACGTCCTCAGTACAGGCTCCAGGCGAGCTGAGAGTCCCGCAAGCGTCGTCACTGGGGTTGCAGATTCCCAGGTGAAGCTCCAGTCGAGCTGTGAGCCTCGACCCAGGGTTCCACAGGGTAGGGTTCGGGGTCAACATAATCAGTCTCTGCTCCGCGGAGCTCTGCCAACCGCAGCTCGTGCTGGCGTTCCTTCTCCTGCTCAACTTCCCGGTAGAACTCCCGAATCACTTGATATCTGGCCCCCTCCGCCGGGGCATCACCGAGCAGGGCAATCCGACGCCGCAACTCTCTGAGGCCAGCATCTTCCTCCACCTCTGCGCGGACAGGGCTGGGGCCGGGCATCATCGCCTCGTCCTGATCCATCCTGGTCAGTTCCTTGATCAGGGTCTTCCTCTTTTTGTTACCCGGCGTTCCTCCCCGGTTCTCCAACATCCCACGCAGGGTGTCCCTGTCGTAGGGGTTGTACACCGCCATGGCGTAAGCCTCCTAGGGGTCTGCAGAGAGCGATCCCACCGCTGCCACCAGTATGACGGAATGGAGATGTTGTTCCGCCTGCGGGTGTGCTCAATCTGCGTGGCCCCTTCGCTTACCGCTGGCCCGACTACCGAGTGACGCGCACTCGGCGTCTCGTGCGGCCTGGCGTGACCCTGGGGAAGGGTTAGCGGGCGGTGGAGGGGACCCCTGTCTAGAACCAGCCCGACCACTGAGCCATACGGCACTCAGCGTCTCGAGCAGCTGGTTCACTGACCTTGCGGGTGGGCGTCTGTGGAGTTCGGATCTGCCGCGGAGGAATATTCGTAACGGATGTGGGAAACGTTTCGGATCTTGCGGGAAACGTTTCCGATCGCGGTGCGGGTAACTCTTCGGATCTCGGTGGAAGACTCTTCGGATCGGATCGGATGTGAGCTGAAGGAACTTCGGATCTGGCGGGATGGGCGAGGGATTCGGATCTTCCCGCAATCCCTCGCAATACTGTAGCGCGGTACGCGGCCGCGCCCTTCGGTTCGGATCTCCGTATCTCTGAGCACCGAATCTTCATGCGCTGCGCCTCTGCCCCGCTACACGATGCAGGCACAGAGCGCTCGATTCGGTTCGTACCTGGATGGACACCGTACCCTGAGATCGCGGGGGACTCTCAGCTACGAAAATACGGTACGGAAATAAGACACACCAGTCAAAGCTGAATGCACTGCAGGAACTCCCTTTATTGTTTACAGTACAAGCATTTATTACCTCTGCACACAATTAGAATACAATGGGACTCCTTGCCCGCCCTCCCAGGACCCATTGGCCCTTGGCCTTCACGGAGTCGCCAATTCGGACCGGATGGTCCGAATCGGCCATTTTGTGATCCGAACCGGATGGTTCGGATCGGCCATTTTCCGAATCGAGAATTCTTAACTGCGCCACAAGGTGATCGGAAAATGGCGGCGAGCAAGGCAACAAAGGGAAAATACATTACACAATAGATCAACGGGGACACTTTATTACACCACACAATCACATCTAATAAAAGTACTTGTAAAACTGGGTGCGTGCCACCGCACCCGAGTGTCCATAGCCACCACTGTCACTGCACCGCCCCTGGCTGAGGGTGCTGGGCCATTCCGTGACAACGGCCATAAAAAGACTCTGCATTTATGGAGGCCTGTATGGCCAGGTCAAGCGGAACCGGTTCAACTGAGGCAAACTTAAAGAGGTCATGCGTCTTGGGGAAACTTTATTAGATTGCTTATATACATTACTCAGGCGGAGGGACTTGTCTTCCGAATCTGACCCTCTATGGTCTCGGGCGGGAGTGGGGCGAGGGGCTTTAGAGCGTGGCATTTTGGGAAGAAATCCTCAGAAGCTGCAGCTCAAATCATTTGTAAGGTAAAGCACTTGAAGAGCTGCACGAGCCCCGGCCGTGTGACCAACCTCTGGGTTAAGCCCCGCCCTCACGGCCGAGCAGTAAAGGGAAAGCGTTTCCGAAAAATAAATAAAACCGGTCTAAGGGGAACACACAGCACCCCTGAAATATGAGATGAAACCAAAACCCACAGTTAAAATAAGGGTGGGGGGGGGGACCGAGCGTCGCCGCTGCGGGAGAACTCAAACACCTTTGTGCACGCCGCGGTTATAGTCATGACGAGTGGAAACTAACAGAAGTTTAAATGCATTACAATACCATAGCAACATAAATATTATAATACGACCCCATTAAGGAACGATAAAGACCAAATATCCCACAGGCAGATGGGCTCATAAAATAAATGACTTATCTGGTGCGGGAGCAGCAAGAAAAGAGGACGTTGTAAGCTGATCCTGATTGGTTGACGAAAAAGCTACTCAGGGATTGACTGAAGGGATACCGTGGGAGTGGCTCTCTGTACGTGTTTTCAACTCATTAATGTTATATATATATTTCTAAATTTGCTGCTATTAATAAAAACAAGAAAAGAAATGCAATACTCGCCTCTGAGTCCGTGTAGTAAAATGGTGTCGCAGGTGCCGTGAAGCAGAAGGAGCGCAGTACATCAGGATCCCACACAACATTTTCTAGGGGCGGTTTTGTGTACGCAAATGACCCATGCTTGAACGTATAAATATATGTGCCTGTCCCCAATAAAACCAGTTCCATTCTGATCCTTAAAAACCTCCAGATCTACAGCCTCGTCTTATTTCTGGGGAGATGCTAGCAGGCTCTGTGTGCCGGTCCTTAAGCTTCTTCTGAGGACTGGAGAAAGGCACGGAGGTCTGCCTGGGTAGAACTAGGGGGTCCAGCAAGGAAGCGGCATTGGCAGATGTGACCTGGTTGGAGTATTGAGATCTGTCACACCCTCCAAATATGTCATGGGTCTGGGGAGGAGACGGCCCCATCCTGTCTGTTGCCCTGCAGGGGGAGGAGCCAGCCCCATCCTGTCTGTTGCCCTGCAGGGGGAGTAGCAGGCCCCATCCTGTCTGCCCTGTAGCGGGAGGAGTTGGTGTCACGTCCTCTGCTCCTGGGGGGGTGGTCTCTGGCTTCTTGGGTTGGCGCCAGGAGATGCGCCGGTTGCAGGAGGTCACGTGGTGAATGAGTGGGCGGGGCGCGGCGTGATGACGTGGAGTTGTCGGCCTTAAATCCATACCACGCGAATCATTCAGTTCCTTGTCATGGAGTTGCTTCCCGCATCGCTAGGTGTTTCACCGCTCTTGTGAATCGCTGACCCTTTTGCCTTGTTAATACTGACTCGGATTGTATGCATGCTCTGTATGTTGCTGACTCGGATTGTATGCATGCTCTGTATGTTGCTGACTCGGATTGTATGCATGCTCTGTATGTTGCTGACTCGGATTGTATGCATGATCTGTATGTTGGTGACTCGGATTGTATGCATGCTCTGTATGTTGCTGACTCGGATTGTATGCATGATCTGTATGTTGCTGACTCGGATGGTATGCATGCTCTGTATGTTGCTGACTCGGATTGTATGCATGCTCTGTATGTTGCTGACTCGGACTGTATGCATGCTCTGTATGTTGCTGACTCAGATGGTATGCATGCTCTGTATGTTTGTGACTCGGATTGTATGCATGCTCTGTATGTTGCTGACTCGGATTGTATGCATGCTCCGTATGTTTGTGACTCGGATGGTATGCATGCTCTGTATGTTGCTGACTCAGATGGTATGCATGCTCTGTATGTTTGTGACTCGGATTGTATGCATGCTCTGTATGTTGCTGACTCGGATTGTATGCATGCTCCGTATGTTTGTGACTCGGATGGTATGCATGCTCTGTATGTTGGTGACTCGGATGGTATGCATGCTCTGTATGTTTGTGACTCGGATTGTATGCATGCTCTGTATGTTGCTGACTCAGATGGTATGCATGCTCTGTATGTTTGTGACTCGGATTGTATGCATGCTCTGTATGTTGCTGATTCGGATGGTATGCATGCTCTGTATGTTTGTGACTCGGATTGTATGCATGCTCTGTATGTTTGTGACTCGGATTGTATGCATGCTCTCTATGTTTGTGACTCGGATTGTATGCATGCTCTGTATGTTGGTGACTCGGATTGTATGCATGCTCTGTATGTTGGTGACTCGGATTGTATGCATGCTCTGTATGTTTGTGACTCGGACTGTATGCATGCTCTGTATGTTGCTGACTCAGATGGTATGCATGCTCTGTATGTTTGTGACTCGGATTGTATGCATGCTCTGTATGTTGCTGACTCGGATTGTATGCATGCTCCGTATGTTTGTGACTCGGATGGTATGCATGCTCTGAATGTTGCTGACTCGGATGGTATGCATGCTCTGTATGTTGGTGACTCGGATGGTATGCATGCTCTGTATGTTTGTGACTCGGATTGTATGCATGCTCTGTATGTTGCTGACTCAGATGGTATGCATGCTCTGTATGTTTGTGACTCGGATTGTATGCATGCTCTGTATGTTGCTGATTCGGATGGTATGCATGCTCTGTATGTTTGTGACTCGGATTGTATGCATGCTCTGTATGTTTGTGACTCGGATTGTATGCATGCTCTCTATGTTTGTGACTCGGATTGTATGCATGCTCTGTATGTTGGTGACTCGGATTGTATGCATGCTCTGTATGTTTGTGACTCGGATGGTATGCATGCTCTGTATGTTTGTGACTCGGATGGTATGCATGCTCTGTATGTTGCTGACTCGGATGGTATGCATGCTCTGTATGTTGCTGACTCGGATGGTATGCATGCTCTGTATGTTGCTGACTCGGATGGTATGCATGCTCTGTATGTTGCTGACTCGGATGGTATGCATGCTCTGTATGTTGCTGACTCGGATAGTATGCATGCTCTGTATGTTGCTGACTCGGATGGTATGCATGCTCTGTATGTTGGTGACTCGGATTGTATGCATGCTCTGTATGTTGGTGACTCGGATTGTATGCATGCTCTGTATGTTGGTGACTCGGATTGTATGCATGCTCTGTATGTTGGTGACTCGGATTGTATGCATGCTCTGTATGTTGCTCACTCGGATTGTATGCATGCTCTGTATGTTGCTCACTCGGATTGTATGCATGCTCTGTATGTTGCTGACTCGGATGGTATTGTTAACCCCTCTGTTTCTGATCAGGCTTATGTGCAGGCCTGTCCTGATACTGGTTCAGTTTATCTGAGTGCCCGTCTTGTTGCCTTCCCGGTTAACCTAAGAACCATACCTGGTACTGATCCAGCTTGTCCTAAAACCATTCACGAGATTAACCCTTGCTGCATGTATGCCAGTCCTACTCTGAGTGCTAGGCCTGTGTCTTGTGTTGTATGCTTGTGGTGCATTCTTGATTCAACCAGAGATCTACAGGGATAGCAATACCGACCACCAAAGGATCGGAAGGTTTAGAAGTCTGCCTAAAGGGATCTGTATCACGTCAGTCCACGGGAATCGTGACCATTTGGGTTCCATCGTTTCTGCTTTTGCTCTTTCAAAGTATACTGGGTGATCCATACGTGGACCCCCTTGCTTGAGGTACCTAGAGAGGTGTTGGTGATACCCTCCTGATGAGGCAGAATGAGGGTCGAGGATTGTGCACCTCTCGTGCAGACATGACGTCCTTGGTGTTTTGGTGCTGGCCACCCTTTTCTGGGTGACAGCATCTGATCGGCACGTGGTAATGGCACCATCAGCTAAAACCTCATGAGACCCGAGCGGGACCCACTGCAGGGAAGGACACTGCCCCCTTCTCAGTACTCTCATAAGTCGAGTTTAGTGATTCCAGGCACTGTTCTTTGTCTCCCTCAGGGTGGGTTTGCTCCGTGTTTTCTCGGTGGTTTCCTGATGATTGTTGGTTTCCTGAACGGTCTTTCTGCTGAGGCAATGTGGGCCAAGATAAAACGGGTGAGTAGATCATTATTGTCTATTCCGGATATACCTCGAGATGGGGTGTAATAACCTGTCCGTGAGGAGGATATACCTCGAGATGGGGTGTAATAACCTGTCCGTGAGGAGGATATACCTCGGGGTGGGGTGTAATAACCTGTCCGTGAGGAGGATATACCTCGAGATGGGGTGTAATAACCTGTCCGTGAGGAGGATATACCTCGGGGTGGGTGTAATGACCTGTCCGTGAGGGGGATATACCTCAGGGTGGGATGTAATAACCTGTCCGTGAGGAGGATATACCTCAGGGTGGGATGTAATAACCTGTCCGTGAGGAGGATATACCTCGGGGTGGGTGTAATAACCTGTCCGTGAGGAGGATATACCTCAGGGTGGGATGTAATAACCTGTCCGTGAGGAGGATATACCTCGGGGTGGGGGGTGTAATAACCTGTCTGTGAGGGGGATATACTTCGGGGTGGGATGTAATAACCTGTCCGTGAGGCGGATATACCTCAGGGTGGGATGTAATAACCTGTCTGTGAGGAGGATATACCTCGGGCAGGGGGTGTAATAACCTGTCCGTGAGGCGGTTATACCTCAGGGTGGGATGTAATAACCTGTCCGTGAGGCGGATATACCTCAGGGTGGGATGTAATAACCTGTCTGTGAGGAGGATATACCTCGGCGGGTGTAATAACCTGTCCGTGAGGCGGATATACCTCAGGGTGGGATGTAATAACCTGTCCGTGAGGAGGATATACCTCAGGGTGGGATGTAATAACCTGTCTGTGAGGAGGATATACCTTGGGGGGGGGGTGCGATAGCCTGTCCGTGGGGGGGATACACCTCGGGGGGGGTGTAATAACCTGTCCGTGAGGAGGATATACCTTGGGTGGGGTGTAATGACCTGTCTGTGAGGAGGATATACCGGGGGGGGGGGTGTAATAACGTGTCAGTAAAGGGGAATATACCTCGGAGTGGGGCCCGTGGGGGGTGTAAAAACTTGTTGTCTCAGGGTGTTTCTTGTCGGCAGTGTAAGAGTTACACACTGTTTTCGTGCGTCGCCGTGTTTTCCGCTGATGACATCAACAGAGGCGCCGCTTGTTTGCTGGAATAAATAGAGATGACCCGGGCCCTGCCGGAGCGGCAACTATTACCTGACCTCTGTGACCGCTCCAGCACCTCCAGTCTAGGCCGTGCAGATGCAGACTGGGGCAGGTGGGGGGATCTATCTTACACCTGTGATGGTCACCACGGCACTACGCGGCTCAGTATCCGCATGTGTAATAACTGCTTTTTTTCTGCTTGCTTTACAGGATTATAAAGACGCTCTGATCACCAACTACTATGTAAGTGTCTTGTGCCGCATCTGCCGCGTGTTACCTCATACCCAGTCACCTGACAGACACATGCATAGGGTAGTAGATACATGGAATAGCCTCCCAGTGGGGGCAGTAACAGTGATATAGAAAGGGTAGTAGATACATGGAATAGCCTCCCAGTGGGGGCAGTAACAGTGATATAGAAAGGGTAGTAGATACATGGAATATCCTCCCAGTGGGAGCAGTAACAGTGATATAGAAAGGGTAGTAGATACATGGAATAGCCTCCCAGTGGGGGCAGTAACAGTGATATAGAAAGGGTAGTAGATACATGATATCCTCCCAGTGGGAGCAGTAACAGTGATATAGAAAGGATAGTAGATACATGGAATAGTCTCCCAGGGGGGTCAGTAACAGTGATATAGAAAGGGTAGTAGATACATGGAATAGCCTCCCAGTGGGAGCAGTAACAGTGATATAGAAAGGGTAGTAGATACATGGAATAGCCTCCCAGTGGGGGCAGTAACAGTGATATAGAAAGGGTAGTAGATACATGGAATATCCTCCCAGTGGGGGCAGTAACAGTGATATAGAAAGGGTAGTAGATACATGGAATATCCTCCCAGTGGGGGCAGTAACAGTGATATAGAAAGGGTAGTAGATACATGGAATATCCTCCCAGGGGGGCAGTAACAGTGATATAGAAAGGGTAGTAGATACATGGAATATCCTCCCAGTGGGGCAGTAACAGTGATATAGAAAGGGTAGTAGATACATGGAATATCCTCCCAGTGGGGCAGTAACAGTGATATAGAAAGGGTAGTAGATACATGGAATATCCTCCCAGTGGGGGCAGTAACAGTGATATAGAAAGGGTAGTAGATACATGGAATATCCTCCCAGTGGGGGCAGTAACAGTGATATAGAAAGGTAGTAGATACATGGAATATCCTCCCAGTGGGGGCAGTAACAGTGATCTAGAAAGGGTAGTAGATACATGGAATATCCTCCCAGTGGGGCAGTAACAGTGATATAGAAAGGGTAGTAGATACATGGAATATCCTCCCAGGGGCAGTAACAGTGATATAGAAAGGGTAGTAGATACATGGAATATCCTCCCAGTGGGGGCAGTAACAGTGATATAGAAAGGGTAGTAGATACATGGAATATCCTCCCAGTGGGGGCAGTAACAGTGATATAGAAGGGTAGTAGATACATGGAATATCCTCCAGTGGGGGCAGTAACAGTGATATAGAAAGGGTAGTAGATACATGGAATATCCTCCCAGTGGGGGCAGTAACAGTGATATAGAAAGGGTAGTAGATACATGGAATATCCTCCCAGTGGGGGCAGTAACAGTGATATAGAAAGGGTAGTAGATACATGGAATATCCTCCCAGTGGGGGCAGTAACAGTGATCTAGAAAGGGTAGTAGATACATGGAATATCCTCCCAGTGGGGGCAGTAACAGTGATATAGAAAGGGTAGTAGATACATGGAATATCCTCCAGTGGGGGCAGTAACAGTGATATAGAAAGGGTAGTAGATACATGGAATATCCTCCCAGTGGGAGCAGTAACAGTGATATAGAAAGGGTAGTAGATACATGGAATATCCTCCCAGTGGGGGCAGTAACAGTGATATAGAAAGGGTAGTAGATACATGGAATATCCTCCCAGTGGGGCAGTAACAGTGATATAGAAAGGGTAGTAGATACATGGAATATCCTCCCAGTGGGGGCAGTAACAGTGATATAGAAAGGGTAGTAGATACATGGAATAGCCTCCCAGTGAGGGCAGTAACAGTGATATAGAAAGGGTAGTAGATACATGGAATATCCCCCAGTGGGGGCAGTAACAGTGATATAGAAAGGGTAGTAGATACATGGAATAACCTCCCAGTGGGAGCAGTAACAGTGATATAGAAAGGGTAGTAGATGCATGGAATAGCCTCCCAGTGGGGGCAGTAACAGTGATATAGAAAGGGTAGTAGATACATGGAATAGGCTCCCTGTGGGGGCAGTAACAGTGATATAGAAAGGGTAGTAGATACATGGAATAGCCTCCCAGTGGAGGCAGTAACAGTGATATAGAAAGGATAGTAGATACATGGAATATCCTCCCAATGGGAGCAGTAACAGTGATATAGAAAGGGTAGTAGATACATGGAATATCCTCCCAGTGGGGGCAGTAACAGTGATATAGAAAGGGTAGTAGATACATGGAATAACCTCCCAGTGGGAGCAGTAACAGTGATATAGAAAGGGTAGTAGATGCATGGAATAGCCTCCCAGTGGGGGCAGTAACAGTGATATAGAAAGGGTAGTAGATACATGGAATAGGCTCCCTGTGGGGGCAGTAACAGTGATATAGAAAGGGTAGTAGATACATGGAATAGCCTCCCAGTGGAGGCAGTAACAGTGATATAGAAAGGATAGTAGATACATGGAATATCCTCCCAATGGGAGCAGTAACAGTGATATAGAAAGGGTAGTAGATACATGGAATATCCTCCCAGTGGGGGCAGTAACAGTGATATAGAAAGGGTAGTAGATACATGTTATAGCCTCCCAGTGGGGGCAGTAACAGTGATATAGAAAGGGTAGTAGATACATGGAATAGCCTCCCAGTGGGAGCAGTAACAGTGATATAGAAAGGGTAGTAGATACATGGAATAGCCTCCCAGTGGGAGCAGTAACAGTGATATAGAAAGGGTAGTAGATACATGGAATATCCTCCAGTGGGGGCAGTAACAGTGATATAGAAAGGGTAGTAGATACATGGAATATCCTCCCAGTGGGGGCAGTAACAGTGATATAGAAAGGGTAGTAGATACATGGAATAGCCTCTCAGTGGGGGCAGTAACAGTGATATAGAAAGGGTAGTAGATACATGGAATATCCTCCCAGTGGGGGCAGTAACAGTGATATAGAAAGGGTAGTAAATACATGGAATATCCTCCCAGTGGGGGCAGTAACAGTGATATAGAAAGGGTAGTAGATACATGGAATAGCCTCCCAGTGGGGGCAGTAACAGTGATATAGAAAGGGTAGTAGATACATGGAATAGCCTCCCAGTGAGGGCAGTAACAGTGATATAGAAAGGGTAGTAGATACATGGAATATGTAAGGGGGGGGACCCTAGTGGGCGCTCTAAATCTCGAGGATACTTTTATTATGTGTGATGCTGCTATTCAAGGAGATGTATAAAGTAGTTTCTGCGGCTATTGTTGTAAAAATATAGAAAAGGGGGGTCTCCTCGGCGCATCCAAATAGAAAGGTACAAATTATAGGTGACTCGGTTTAAAAAGGCAGAATGATCACTTTTTGTATTTAATCGTAACTAAAATAAAATACTGCTCTGTAAATCCATCTTTTGCTGCAAATGTTTGGGATTGGATGAAACATACACTGCTGCCCTCTAGTGACTGGTAGTTAGTGTTGCAGTTTGGTAATGCAATTCTACAAAGAAACAGTTACTTATTTATAAAGGATTTTACCAGGACAGACACATTGAGATTCTCTGGTTTTCAGTTTGTCCTGGGTTCAAGAACATTGAATTGTTACAGAAATACAAAGTAACAAAATGCAAGATATTAAAAACACAAATATACAGATTAACCCAGAAAATAAATATGTAGCAAATATAGTCACTGTGTTACATGTTTACAGGCGCATTCTGTATATAGTCACTGTGTTACATGTTTACAGGCGCATTCTGTATATAGTCATTATGTTACATGTTTACAGGCGCATTCTGTATATAGTCACTGTGTTACATGTTTATAGGTGCATTCTGTATATAGTCACTGTGTTACATGTTTACAGGCGCATTCTGTATGTAGTCACTGTGTTACATGTTTACAGGTGCATTCTGTATATAGTCACTGTGTTACATGTTTATAGGCGCATTCTGTATATAGTCACTGTTACATGTTTACAGGTGCATTCTGTATGTAGTCACTGTGTTACATGTTTACAGGTGCATTCTGTATATAGTCACTGTGTTACATGTTTATAGGCGCATTCTGTATATAGTCACTGTGTTACATGTTTACAGGTGCATTCTGTATATAGTCACTGTGTTACATGTTTACAGGTGCATTCTGTATGTAGTCACTGTGTTACATGTTTACAGGTGCATTCTGTATATAGTCACTGTGTTACATGTTTACAGGCGCATTCTGTATATAGTCACTATGTTACATGTTTACAGGTGCATTCTGTATATAGTCACTGTGTTACATGTTTACAGGCGTATTCTGTATATAGTCACTATGTTACATGTTTACAGGTGCATTCTGTATATAGTCACTGTGTTACATGTTTACAGGCGTATTCTGTATATAGTCACTGTGTTACATGTTTATAGGCGCATTCTGTATATAGTCACTGTGTTACATGTTTACAGGTGCATTCTGTATATAGTCACTGTGTTACATGTTTACAGGTGCATTCTGTATATAGTCACTGTGTTACATGTTTACAGGTGCATTCTGTATATAGTCACTGTTACATGTTTACAGGTGCATTCTGTATAGTCACTGTGTTACATGTTTACAGGCGCATTCTGTATATAGTCACTGTGTTACATGTTTACAGGTGCATTCTGTATATAGTCACTGTGTTATATGTTTACAGGTGCATTCTGTATATAGTCACTGTGTTACATGTTTACAGGTGCATTCTGTATATAGTCACTGTGTTACATGTTTACAGGTGCATTCTGTATATAGTCACTATGTTACATGTTTACAGGCGCATTCTGTATATAGTCACTGTGTTACATGTTTACAGGTGCATTCTGTATAGTCACTGTGTTACATGTTTACAGGCGCATTCTGTATATAGTCATTATGTTACATGTTTACAGGCGCATTCTGTATATAGTCACTGTGTTACATGTTTACAGGTGCATTCTGTATATAGTCACTGTGTTACATGTTTACAGGTGCATTCTGTATATAGTCACCGTGTTACATGTTTACAGGTGCATTCTGTATATAGTCACTATGTTACATGTTTACAGGTGCATTCTGTATATAGTCACTGTGTTACATGTTTACAGGCGCATTCTGTATATAGTCACTATGTTACATGTTTACAGGTGCATTCTGTATATAGTCACTGTGTTACATGTTTACAGGCGCATTCTGTATATAGTCACTGTGTTACATGTTTACAGGCACATTCTGTATATAGTCACTGTGTTACATGTTTACAGGCACATTCTGTATATAGTCACTATGTTACATGTTTACAGGTGCATTCTGTATATAGTCACTGTGTTACATGTTTACAGGTGCATTCCATATGGAGGTATGTTAATAGGGATCTCTTAAGGGACTTAAGACTGGGGGAACATTTGATGGTGTCTGGGAGGTTATTCCATATTTGCGGTGCTCTGTAGGAAAATGAGGACCGAGCCACTGTCTTTTTTGTATTGTGGTATTGCAAGTAAGGTGCTGGTCCTGGATCGGAGGTTATAGGATGAGGGAGCTGCTGGGGGAAGTAGTCTATTCAGGTAGGGTGGCAGCTTACCAGAAAAGCTCTTAAACACCAGGTTGGAAAGGTGAAGGGTGCGTCTGGATTCCAGCGATGGCCAGTTTAGCTCTTTTAACATGTCACAATGGTGGGTCATGTAGTTACATTGTAGCACAAAGCGGCAGAATGAGTTATACAATGTAGTAAGTTTATGAAGGTGTGTTTGTGGGGCGGCTGCATACACATCTCCGTAATCAATGGCTGGCATAATCATTTGTTGTACAATCTGCTTTCTTACCGCGGGACTCAGGCAGGATTTGTTTCTGTACAGGGCACCTAGTTTGGGGTAAAGTTTAGATGAGAGTTTTTCGATGTGGGGCCAAAGGATAGATTTGGGTCTAACCACATACCTAGATATTTGAGAGAAGTGACTGTGGTCAGTGTGCCATTTGATATTGTCCCCACACATAGATGGGGATTTTGCAATTTGTGTAGTTTAGGTTTTGTTCCAAAGAGCATCGTAACAGTTTTGTCATTATTTAAAATAAGTTTGTTGTGTTTGATCCACTTTTCTCCCTTTGTGAATTGTTCTTGCAGCACGGCCTCCAGCTGCCGGAGATCTGGTTTGCTGGTATAGATTACAGTGGCGTCTGCGTACATGTGTACAGTTGAGGCTTTGCAGACATTGGGCAGATCATATATGAATATTGTGAATAGCAGGGGGCCGAGTATTGAGCCTTGGGGTACTCCGCACGTGACTGGGAGGGGGAGGGAAGTGCTGTCAGAAATGGACACATATTGCGACCGATCAGACACATATGATTGTAACCAGGTTAGTGTGTGATCACCAATACCAGAGTTTTTAAGTTTTTCTAACAAGATGCCATGGTCTACTGTGTCAAAGGCCTTGGCAAAATCAAGGAAGATGCTCCAGTTAGGTTTCCTTGTTCCATCCCAGCCTGGATATCATTGAAAACTGTTAAAAGGGCGGTTGTAGTTGAATGATTTGGACGGAAGCCGGATTGATCTGGGGTTAAATAGTTCTGATACTGATAATAATCGCGTAATTGTGTGTAGACGCATTTTTCCAAGATTTTGACATTACAGGGAGCAATGATATTGGACGGTAGTTGATACCAAAGTCTTGTCTCCACTTTTATGGATAGGTACCACTCTCGCCGTCTTCCAGAGTTTGGGTTTGTATCCAGTCGCCAGTGATTCATTGATTAGGGTTGTGACGGGAATTTGCAATTGCCGGCGCACTGATTTTCAGCAGCATTGCTGGGATTTGATTTTCACATCTGTAGCACATGTCGTGTTTCTTTCTTCTCTTTTCCCATGAGCAAAATCAGAAAGACTGAGGAAGATCGAGGACAAGGTGTGACCCCCCCCCCCCCACATCCTGTGGACAGGACACATAACCACCTAGAGGGCTTCACTAAAGAACTTTTTTTTTTTTTTTATACCTGATTCATGTGTTTCCAGAGACTTTTCAGATCACAGTTTAACCCTATAGGGCAACGTTCTGTTTAGCTTTGGCCCCTAAACACCAAGACACTTAGTCATTGGAGCCATCTGAACATTGAGCCAGGATTAATATTGATTTATCTCCCCCCTCCCTTTCCTCTCCATACAAGCTGGTACTTTTTATCCACACCGCTCTAACTTAACTAGAAACGGTAACTGTTTCTTTGTAGAATTGCATTACCAAACTGCAACACTAACTACCAGTCACTAGAGGGCAGCAGTGTATGTTTCATCCAATCCCAAACATTTGCAGCAAAAGATGGATTTACAGAGCAGTATTTTATTTTAGTTACGATTAAATACAAAAAGTGATCATTCTGCCTTTTTAAACCGAGTCACCTATAATTTGTACCTTTCTATTTGGATGCGCCGAGGAGACCCCCCTTTTCTATATTTTTACAACAATAGCCGCAGAAACTACTTTATACATCTCCTTGAATAGCAGCATCACACATAATAAAAGTATCCTCGAGATTTAGAGCGCCCACTAGGGTCCCCCCCTTACATATTCCATGTATCTACTACCCTTTCTATATCACTGTTACTGCTCCCACTGGGAGGCTATTCCATGTATCTACTACCCTTTCTATATCACTGTTACTGCCCCCACTGGAGGATATTCCATGTATCTACTACCCTTTCTATATCATGTTACCGCCCACTGGGAGGCTATTCCATGTATCTACACCCTTTCTATATCACTGTTACTGCCCCCACTGGGAGGATATTCCATGTATCTACTACCCTTTCTATATCATTGTTACTGCTCTACTGGGAGGATATTCCATGTATCTACTACCCTTTCTATATCACTGTTACTGCTCCCACTGTTAACAGTGATATAGAAAGGGTAGTAGATACATGGAATAGCCTCCCAGTGGGAGCAGTAACAGTGATATAGAAAGGGTAGTAGATACATGGAATAGCCTCCCAGTGGGAGCAGTAACAGTGATATAGAAAGGGTAGTAGATACATGGAATATCCTCCCAGTGGGGGCAGTAACAGTGATATAGAAAGGGTAGCAGATACATGGAATATCCTCCCAGTAGAGCAGTAACAGTGATATAGAAAGGGTGGAAGATACATGGAATAGCCTCCCAGTGGGAGCAGTAACAGTGATATAGAAAGGGTAGTAGATACATGGAATAGCCTCCCAGTGGGGGCAGTAACAGTGATATAGAAAGGGTAGTAGATACATGGAATAGCCTCCACAGTGGGGCCAGTAACAGTGATATAGAAAGGGTAGTAGATACATGGAATAGCCTCCCAGTGGGGGCAGTAACAGTGATATAGAAAGGGTAGTAGATACATGGAATAGCCTCTCAGTGGGGGCAGTAACAGTGATATAGAAAGGGTAGTAGATACATGGAATAGCCTCCCAGTGGGAGCAGTTACAGTGATATAGAAAGGGTAGTAGATACATGGAATATCCTCCCAGTAGAGCAGTAACAGTGATATAGAAAGGGTAGTAGATACATGGAATAGCTCCAGTGGGAGCAGTAACAGTGATATAGAAAGGTAGTAGATACATGGAATATCCTCCCAGTGGGGGCAGTAACAGTGATATAGAAAGGGTAGTAGATACATGGAATAGCCTCCCAGTGGGGGCAGTAACAGTGATATAGAAAGGGTAGTAGATACATGGAATAGCCTCCCAGTGGGGACAGTAACAGTGCTATAGAAAGGGTAGTAGATACATGGAATAGCCTCCCAGTGGGAGCAGTAACAGTGATATAGAAAGGGTAGTAGATACATGGAATAGCCTCCCAGTGGAGCAGTAACAGTGATATAGAAAGGGTAGTAGATACATGGAATAGCCTCCCAGTGGGGGCAGTAACAGTGATATAGAAAGGGTAGTAGATACATGGAATAGCCTCCCAGTGGGAGCAGTAACAGTGATATAGAAAGGGTAGTAGATACATGGAATATCCTCCCAGTGGGGGCAGTAACAGTGATATAGAAAGGGTAGTAGATACATGGAATAGCCTCCCAGTGGGAGCAGTAACAGTGATATAGAAAGGGTAGTAGATACATGGAATATCCTCCCAGTGGGGGCAGTAACAGTGATATAGAAAGGGTAGTAGATACATGGAATAGCCTCCCAGTGGGAGCAGTAACAGTGATATAGAAAGGGTAGTAGATACATGGAATAGCCTCCCAGTGGGAGCAGTAACAGTGATATAGAAAGGGTAGTAGATACATGGAATAGCCTCCCAGTGGGGGCAGTAACAGTGATATAGAAAGGGTAGTAGATACATGGAATAGCCTCCCAGTGGGGGCAGTAACAGTGATATAGAAAGGGTAGTAGATACATGGAATAGCCTCCCAGTGGGAGCAGTAACAGTGATATAGAAAGGGTAGTAGATACATGGAATAGTCTCCTGGAGGAGTTGGTCGAGGATGCTTCCCCTAGTGATATATGTAGTAGTAATAATGAGCAGACTGTGTGTGGGGGGGGGGCAGTAACAGTAATCCTGTCTTTCGTTACAGTAAGTATCTCCCCTTGTTCTTTAGATCTGGCCGGCCGTGCAGATTGCCAACTTCTACTACATCCCATTATATCACCGGTGGGTACCGTGGCTTCGCCGGCACCTCTGTCTATTTTTCCAATACTGTTTAACTCCCTCATTTTTTTGGTTTTGGTGACGCCGCCCCCCCTCCAGGCTTTAATAAATTTTATTTTCTTATTATCTGATACGAAAACACCCCCTCTCCCCAAGCCCTGCGTGCATGGGGGGGGGTGGCATTCAGTCTCTACCCACATTCCCTTGCATGTAGAAACATTTTCTGTTCCCTCTCCCCTTGTCTGTTGGGTCGAGGTGTCCATCTGGGTCAGGTCGAGGCGTCTCGCCGGGTTGGGTCAAGGCTTTGCTGGAAAGCTTCCTAATTGTGCTTGGAAGAGATATATATATATATATATATAAAAATATCTCAGTGTCTACCAATATATATACAGGGCTCAAAATTTCCACTCGCTTACTGGCATTTGGTGAGTGGAAGTTAAGTGAGGGCGAGTGGAAATGCACACACAGGCAGCGCAATAAATTATTTCATGCTGCGTATTCTGGCAGTGCCACCATGCAGTCCCCCCCCTTCCCCAGTCTGTACGATGGCAGGAATCCGTTGCCTAACCTGACCCAGCTCATCTGTCACTGGCAGGGGTGTGGAGAGGAGCTTCCCTGCCTCCTCACTTTGCTCACACTGGGCTCTGATGACTGGGTATACATGTATCCTTGGTCTGATGACTGGATATACATGTATCTGGGATCTGACTGGGTATACATGTATCCTTGGTCTGATGACTGGATATACATGTATCTGGGGTCTGACTGGGTATACATGTATCTGGGGTCTGATGACTGGGTATGCATGTATCTGGGGTCTGACTGGGTATACATGTATCTGGTATCTGATGACTGGGTATACATGTATCTGGGATCTGATGTCTGGGTATACATGTATCCTTGGTCTGACTGGATATACATGTATCTGGAGTCTGATGACTGGGTATGCATGTATCTGGGGTCTGATGAGTGGGTATACATGTATCTGGGCTCTGACTGGGTATACATGTATCTGGGATCTGATGACTGGGTATACATGTATCTGGGATCTGATGTCTGGGTATACATGTATCCTTGGTCTGATGACTGGATATACATGTATCTGGGGTCTGATGACTGGATATACATGTATCTGGGGGCTGATGACTGGATATACATGTATCTGGGGTCTGACTGGGTATACATGTATCTGGGGTCTGACTGGGTATACATGTATCTGGGGTCTGACTGGGTATACATGTATCTGGGGTCTGACTGGGTATACATGTATCTGGGGTCTGACTGGGTATACATGTATCTGGGATCTGATGACTGGGTATACATGTATCCTTGTCTGATGACTGGGTATACATGTATCTGGGGTATGACTGGGTATACATGTATCTGGGGTCTGACTGGGTATACATGTATCTGGGATCTGATGACTGGGTATACATGTATCCTTGGTCTGATGACTGGGTATACATGTATCTGGGGTCTGACTGGGTATACATGTATCTGGGCTCTGATGACTGGGTATACATGTATCTGGGTCTGATGACTGGGTATACATGTATCCTTGGTCTGATGACTGGGTATACATGTATCTGGAGTCTGACTGGGTATACATGTATCTGGGGTCTGACTGGGTATACATGTATCTGGGGTCTGACTGGGTATACATGTATCTGGGATATGATGACTGGGTATACATGTATCTGGGATATGATGACTGGGTATACATGTATCTGGGATCTGATGACTGGGTATACATGTATCCTTGGTCTGATGACTGGGTATACATGTATCTGGGGTCTGACTGGGTATACATGTATCTGGGTTCTGACTGGGTATACATGTATCTGGGATCTGATGACTGGGTATACATGTATCTGGGATCTGATGTCTGGGTATACATGTATCCTTGGTCTGATGACTGGATATACATGTATCTGGGGTCTGATGACTGGATATACATGTATCTGGGGGCTGATGACTGGATATACATGTATCTGGAGTCTGACTGGGTATACATGTATCTGGGGTCTGACTGGGTATACATGTATCTGGGGTCTGACTGGGTATACATGTATCTGGGGTCTGACTGGGTATACATGTATCTGGGATCTGATGACTGGGTATACATGTATCCTTGGTCTGATGACTGGGTATACATGTATCTGGGGTATGACTGGGTATACATGTATCTGGGGTCTGACTGGGTATACATGTATCTGGGATCTGATGACTGGGTATACATGTATCCTTGGTCTGATGACTGGGTATACATGTATCTGGGGTCTGACTGGGTATACATGTATCTGGGCTCTGATGACTGGGTATACATGTATCTGGGTCTGATGACTGGGTATACATGTATCCTTGGTCTGATGACTGGGTATACATGTATCTGGAGTCTGACTGGGTATACATGTATCTGGGGTCTGACTGGGTATACATGTATCTGGATCTGATGACTGGTATACATGTATCTGGGATCTGATGTCTGGTATACATGTATCTGGGGGCTGATGACTGGATATACATGTATCTGGGATCTGATGACTGGGTATACATGTATCCTTGGTCTGATGACTGGGTATACATGTATCTGGGGTCTGACTGGGTATACATGTATCTGGGTTCTGACTGGGTATACATGTATCTGGGATCTGATGACTGGGTATACATGTATCTGGGATCTGATGTCTGGGTATACATGTATCCTTGGTCTGATGACTGGATATACATGTATCTGGAGTCTGATGACTGGGTATGCATGTATCTGGGATCTGACTGGGTATACATGTATCTGGGGTCTGATGACTGGGTATGCATGTATCTGGGGTCTGATGACTGGGTATACATGTATCTGGGATCTGATGACTGGGTATACATGTATCTGGGATCTGATGACTGGGTATACATGTATCTGGGATCTGATGACTGGGTATACATGTATCTGGGATCTGATGACTGGGTATACATGTATCTGGGGTCTGACTGGGTATACATGTATCTGGTATCTGATGTCTGGGTATACATGTATCTGGGATCTGATGTCTGGGTATACATGTATCCTTGGTCTGATGACTGGATATACATGTATCTGGGGTCTGACTGGGTATACATGTATCTGGGTTCTGACTGGGTATACATGTATCTGGGATCTGATGACTGGGTATACATGTATCTGGGATCTGATGTCTGGGTATACATGTATCCTTGGTCTGATGACTGGATATACATGTATCTGGGGTCTGATGACTGGGTATGCATGTATCTGGGATCTGACTGGGTATACATGTATCTGGGGTCTGATGACTGGGTATGCATGTATCTGGGATCTGATGACTGGGTATACATGTATCTGGGGTCTGACTGGGTATACATGTATCTGGGGTCTGATGAGTGGGTATACATGTATCTGGGATCTGATGACTGGGTATACATGTATCTGGGATCTGATGACTGGGTATACATGTATCTGGGCTCTGATGACTGGGTATACATGTATCTGGGGTCTGACTGGGTATACATGTATCTGGTATCTGATGTCTGGGTATACATGTATCTGGGATCTGATGTCTGGGTATACATGTATCCTTGGTCTGATGACTGGATATACATGTATCTGGAGTCTGACTGGGTATACATGTATCTGGAGTCTGACTGGGTATACATGTATCTGGGGTCTGACTGGGTATACATGTATCTGGGGTCTGACTGGGTATACATGTATCTGGGGTCTGACTGGGTATACATGTATCTGGGGTCTGACTGGGTATACATGTATCTGGGATCTGATGACTGGGTATACATGTATCTGGGATCTGATGACTGGGTATACATGTATCTGGGATCTGATGACTGGGTATACATGTATCCTTGGTCTGATGACTGGATATACATGTATCTGGGGTCTGACTGGGTATACATGTATCTGGGATCTGATGACTGGGTATATACATGTATCTGGGGTCTGACTGGGTATACATGTATCTGGTATCTGATGTCTGGGTATACATGTATCTGGGATCTGATGTCTGGGTATACATGTATCCTTGGTCTGATGACTGGATATACATGTATCTGGGGTCTGACTGGGTATACATGTATCTGGGTTCTGACTGGGTATACATGTATCTGGGATCTGATGACTGGGTATACATGTATCTGGGATCTGATGTCTGGGTATACATGTATCCTTGGTCTGATGACTGGATATACATGTATCTGGGGTCTGATGACTGGGTATGCATGTATCTGGGATCTGACTGGGTATATACATGTATCTGGGGTCTGATGACTGGGTATGCATGTATCTGGGATCTGATGACTGGGTATACATGTATCTGGGGTCTGACTGGGTATACATGTATCTGGGGTCTGATGAGTGGGTATACATGTATCTGGGATCTGATGACTGGGTATACATGTATCTGGGATCTGATGACTGGGTATACATGTATCTGGGCTCTGATGACTGGGTATACATGTATCTGGGGTCTGACTGGGTATACATGTATCTGGTATCTGATGTCTGGGTATACATGTATCTGGGATCTGATGTCTGGGTATACATGTATCCTTGGTCTGATGACTGGATATACATGTATCTGGAGTCTGACTGGGTATACATGTATCTGGAGTCTGACTGGGTATACATGTATCTGGGGTCTGACTGGGTATACATGTATCTGGGGTCTGACTGGGTATACATGTATCTGGGGTCTGACTGGGTATACATGTATCTGGGGTCTGACTGGGTATACATGTATCTGGGATCTGATGACTGGGTATACATGTATCTGGGATCTGATGACTGGGTATACATGTATCTGGGATCTGATGACTGGGTATACATGTATCCTTGGTCTGATGACTGGATATACATGTATCTGGGGTCTGACTGGGTATACATGTATCTGGGATCTGATGACTGGGTATACATGTATCCTTGGTCTGATGACTGGATATACATGTATCTGGGATCTGATGACTGGGTATACATAGTTACATAGTCTGAAAAAAGACATGCGTCCATCGGGTTCAGCCTCTCCCACATAACCTACTGCTGTTGATCCAAAAGAAGGCAAAAAACCCAGTCTGAAATATGCAACATACTGGGAAAAAAATCCTTCTTGCCCCCAGATGGCGTCAGATTTCTCCTTGGATCAAGAAGCTTTTACCCACATATTAAATATTATAACCCTTAATATTCTGTGTCTGCAGGAAGTCATCCAGTCGTTTTTTAAAAGTCTGTACAGACTCTGACCCAACCACCTCAACAGGCAGAGAATTCCACAGCTTTATTGTTCTCACCATAAAATAACCCTTCCTATGCTTTAAGCTAAATTTTCTTTCTTCCAGTCTAAATGGATGACCCCTTGTCCTATGTATAGTCCTGTCAATGAATAGGTTATCAGACAATGGTTGATAATGGCCCCGTATATATTTATATAAGGTTATCAGATCCCCTCTAAGGCGCCTTTTCTCTAAACTAAACAGGTTTAAGCTTGTTAGTCTTTCCTCATAACTTAACCCTTCCATCCCCTTTATTAATTTAGTTGCCCGTCTCTGCACTTTTTCTAGCGATTATAATATCTTTTTTTAAGACAGGTGCCCAAAATCGCACGGCATATTCAAGGTGCGGCCTGACCATTGATTTATACAGAGGCAAAATTATGTTTTCATCCCGTGAGTGATCTGTGACATGTATCTGTGATCTGATGACTGGGTATACATGTATCTGGGATCTGACTGGGTATACATGTATCTGGGGTCTGATGACTGGGTATACATGTATCTGGGGTCTGACTGGGTATACATGTATCTGGGGTCTGACTGGGTATACATGTATCTGGGGTCTGATGACTGGGTATACATGTATCTGGGGTCTGATGACTGGATATACATGTATCTGGAGTCTGACTGGGTATACATGTATCTGGAGTCTGACTGGGTATACATGTATCTGGGGTCTGACTGGGTATACATGTATCTGGGGTCTGACTGGGTATACATGTATCTGGGGTCTGACTGGGTATACATGTATCTGGGGTCTGACTGGGTATACATGTATCTGGGGTCTGACTGGGTATACATGTATCTGGGATCTGATGACTGGGTATACATGTATCTGGGATCTGATGACTGGGTATACATGTATCCTTGGTCTGATGACTGGATATACATGTATCTGGGTCTGACTGGGTATACATGTATCTGGGGTCTGGCTGGGTATACATGTATCTGGGATCTGATGACTGGGTATACATGTATCTGGGATCTGATGTCTGGGTATACATGTATCTGGGATCTGATGACTGGGTATACATGTATCCTTGGTCTGATGACTGGATATACATGTATCTGGGATCTGATGACTGGGTATACATAGTTACATAGTCTGAAAAAAGACATGCGTCCATCGGGTTCAGCCTCTCCCACATAACCTACTGCTGTTGATCCAAAAGAAGGCAAAAAACCCAGTCTGAAATATGCAACATACTGGGAAAAAATTCCTTCTTGCCCCCAGATGGCGTCAGATTTCTCCTTGGATCAAGAAGCTTTTACCCACATATTAAATATTATAACCCTTAATATTCTGTGTCTGCAGGAAGTCATCCAGTCGCTTTTTAAAAGTCTGTACAGACTCTGACCCAACCACCTCAACAGGCAGAGAATTCCACAGCTTTATTGTTCTCACCGTAAAATAACCCTTCCTATGCTTTAAGCTAAATTTTCTTTCTTCCAGTCTAAATGGATGACCCCGTGTCCTATGTATAGTCCTGTTAATGAATAGGTTATCAGACAATGGTTGATAATGGCCCCGTATATATTTATATAAGGTTATCAGATCCCCTCTAAGGCGCCTTTTCTCTAAACTAAACAGGTTTAAGCTTGTTAGTCTTTCCTCATAACTTAACCCTTCCATCCCCCTTATTAATTTAGTTGCCCGTCTCTGCACTTTTTCTAGCGATTATAATATCTTTTTTTAAGACAGGTGCCCAAAATCGCACGGCATATTCAAGGTGCGGCCTGACCATTGATTTATACAGAGGCAAAATTATGTTTTCATCCCGTGAGTGATCTGTGACATGTATCTGTGATCTGATGACTGGGTATACATGTATCTGGGATCTGATGACTGGGTATACATGTATCTGGGTTCTGACTGGGTATACATGTATCTGGGTTCTGACTGGGTATACATGTATCTGGAGTCTGATGACTGGGTATACATGTATCTGGGGTCTGATGACTGGGTATACATGTATCTGGGGTCTGACTGGGTATACATGTATCTGGGGTCTGACTGGGTATACATGTATCTGGGGTCTGACTGGGTATACATGTATCTGGGGTCTGACTGGGTATACATGTATCTGGGGTCTGACTGGGTATACATGTATCTGGGGTCTGACTGGGTATACATGTATCTGGGGTCTGACTGGGTATACATGTATCTGGGTCTGATGACTGGGTATACATGTATCTGGGGTCTGATGACTGGGTATACATGTATCTGGGGTCTGACCGGGTATACATGTATCTGGGGTCTGACTGGGTATACATGTATCTGGGATCTGATGACTGGGTATACATGTATCTGGGGTCTGACTGGGTATACATGTATCTGGTATCTGATGTCTGGGTATACATGTATCTGGGATCTGATGTCTGGGTATACATGTATCCTTGGTCTGATGACTGGATATACATGTATCTGGGGTCTGATGACTGGATATACATGTATCTGGAGTCTGACTGGGTATACATGTATCTGGGGTCTGATGACTGGGTATACATGTATCTGGGGTCTGACTGGGTATACATGTATCTGGGGTCTGATGACTGGGTATACATGTATCTGGGGTCTGACTGGGTATACATGTATCTGGGGTCTGACTGGGTATACATGTATCTGGGGTCTGACTGGGTATACATGTATCTGGGGTCTGACTGGATATACATGTATCTGGGATCTGATGACTGGGTATACATGTATCTGGGGTCTGACTGGGTATACATGTATCTGGGGTCTGATGACTGGATATACATGTATCTGGGATCTGATGACTGGGTATACATGTATCTGGGGTCTGATGTCTGTATATTAATGTTATTTTTGTAACTTTATTCTAAATAAAACCTTTAACAGTGTAATTTCATAAGATAATTTAAGGGGGTGTGTTTTAGGGGCAGAGTTAAGGGTTGGGTAGGGGTTAGTGGAGTAACTGGTGGCGAGTAACTCTTATCGCCTGGTTAGTAGCTTGGGACTTGAAATTTTGAGTATATATATCTATCTATCCCTCAGTGTGTCTATGTACAGATCCTGTCCTGTCGAACTCCCCCTGCCCCCATATCTTTCCAGTTGAAACTCAGAGGCCTGACCAGAGCAAATGGTGTGAATTCATTGGCATGGCACTTCCTGCAGCTCCCCTGGGCAGTCACCATGGCGACCTAAGATAACCAAATGATTTGTGAGTGAACATTGCTCAGGGCTGGAGGTCGGGGGGGGGGGAGATGGACGACTTTTCTTTTGCTGAGTGAGTCAGTTCAGTGGATCCACAAGAATTATAGAATTTAGCTAAGTATGACGATAAGTTAGAATTTTAATAATAAAGACTCTGAGGCTCCTATTGCTTCTCTTTCTTGCTTTATTAAACATAGCAGCAAGTGGCAACTAGCAAGAACTTGAAAAAATGAAGCATTTATATTGAAATAAAAGAGAAAACATATAATAACAGGTATAAATGGTATCTCCCTACACCCCTTCACTCTTGGATCGGTCCTCCTTCCTGTCAGAGCCCATCAAACCCGGTGAACATCCCTCCTACTTCCTCTTTCTTTGCTGTACGAGGTGATCAGTGTAGGCGTATAGGGAACCCAAAGGGCAATCCACCGGATACCAGGAAATCCTTTATGAGGCTGAGAAAAAAAGAAGACGTGAGAGTGGAAGATATTGGATCCGCAGACCCAGTAATACAATAAACCACAACAGCGGTGGGAGTGGTGGGCAATACTCGCCTCAAAGTCTTTATTATTAAAATTCTAACTTATCGTCATACTTAGCTAAATTCTATAATTTTAATACATCGACTCTGAGGCTCCTATTGCTTGTTCAAAGCTAACCCACAACTGCGGATGACCAATGAACAACAGGCTTAAAATAAAAGGATCGGAAGGTGGACTCCCTGGACCAGTCAGCTGATCGTAAGAGGTCCTCCAATCGACAACCTGCCGACACCGCGGAAGACGCCACAGCACTGCGGATTGAATGAGCGCCAAACATAGAAGTATCAACACCTGTTAAACCCAAAAGCCAGCGAAGCCAGCGCGCAAGCGTAGTCGTACCCACCGGGGCGAAAGGGGATTTAAAGGAAATGAACAGAGGAGACACCCCTGGACCCTGGAGCGGAGCTGTACGGGACTCATATCCCTGGAGACACAAGACCGGGCATAAAGCCGGACGTAAAGGAAAAGCCGGATAAAACGCAGACGAAATGGCCGTCTTAGTACGGCGGGAGATGTCAAAGCGTACCCCCTCAGGTACGAAGGAACGCGCATTGAAATCCAACGCCCTGACATCAGCCACCCGTTTGCAAGATATCAAGCATAAAAGGGCTAACAATTTAGCAGAAAGCTGACGCAGGGTCAGAACCTGGTTAGAGGGCCATTGCTCTATAAAGTTCAATAACCGGGTCACATCCCAGGTTGTTGTATACCGTGGTAACTGGGGACGGTCAGCCCTGATACCCTTAAGTAGACGACAGACCAACGGGTGTTTGCCCAAAGGCGTCCCATGAAAACCCACGTGATAGGCTGAGAGAGCAGATCTATAAACATTAAGCGTACGATAAGCTTTACCCTGGTCAAAGATTTCCGTAAGGAAGTCCAATACGAAGCTCAAAGGGGCCTGGAAGGGATCCTGATCCCTTGACAGACACCAATGATGCCAGGTGAGCCAAGCTGAGTTATAACAGGATCTAGTACCTGGGGCCCATGCATGGCGCAGGAGCGCCGTAGTCCGTTCCGAAATCTCTCTGGCTCCCCCGGGTGTCCCGATACCAGCGAGGCCAACAACAGACTGTGGCCTGTGGATAGTAGCGGGTGAGGGTGCCCAGATGAGTCTACCGGGAGAGATGGGAGATAACGTGGAATATCCACTAGGAGTTCCAACAGGATCGGGAACCAATGTTGGTTCTGCCAAAATGGGGTGATCAACACCACCTGGACCTGTTGGGTCCTGACCTGTCGCAGCGTGCGAGCAATCAATTGAAATGGCGGGAAGGCGTACTGGCGAGCCCCGGACCAATCCTGCAGGAAAGCGTCCGTTGCCTCGGCCAGTGGGTCTGGCCGCCAACTGTAGAAGAGCGGGAGATGGGCGTTGAGACGGCAGGCAAATAAGTCCGCGCGAAACGGCCCCCAGAGGGCCGCCACGCCGGAAAACACTGACGATCGCAGCCGCCAATCCCCGGAGTCTTCCGTGTGTCTCGAGTTCCAATCTGCGAATTGGTTCGAGATTCCCGGAATAAATTGCGCCTGGACTACGATCCCTGTCTGAAAACACCATTCCCAAAGGCGGGAAGCCATTGTTGTCAGAAGTAGGGAGCGCGGACCGCCCAGCGAGTTGATGTATCGGACCGCCGGGAAATTGTCCATCCGTAGGAGGACTGAGCGATGTGTGTGATCCTTGAGAAAACTCTGGAGTGCAAAGAGTCCTGCCAGGAGTTCCAAGCCGTTCATATGTAGGTGTCGTTCCTGAACGGACCAACGCCCTCCTGTGGAGGAACCTTCGCAATAAGCCCCCCAACCTGACCCACAAGCGTCGGAGTCGATAGTAATCGTCGGGGGCGATACCAGGATAGGCCTGCCGTTGCAGGAGTGGAGGTGGTCGGTCCACCATTCCAGATCTATTCTGGCCTCTTCCGAGAGATAGATCCGAGCAGAGTAGGGGAGACCCTTCCTGAGAAAAAGGGCCTTCAGGCGTTGGAGGGCCCGATTAGTGTAGGGGGGCTGGTGTCACCGACAGCCTTGTCGCTGCCAAAAGGCCAATCACGCGAGCCAGATCCCTTAGCGATGGAGCCTGGGCCCCCGAAGAGATCGGACTTCGCAAAATCGATCGACATTTGGGCAGGGGAACGCTGAGAGACATCAGGGTACTGTCCACTCCGAATCCCAGGAATTCCAGGGTTTGGGATGGAGAAAGAATTGATTTCTCCTGGTTCACCAGGAATCCTAGAGACTGAAAAAGGTCGACCGTCCATTGTACCTGGAGACGTAGCAGACTCTCCGATGAGGCCATTAGCAATACGTCGTCCAGGTATATAATGAGGCGGACACCTTTGGTGCGTAGCCATGCTACGACCGTTTTCAGCACCTTGGTAAAGCACCAAGGGGCCGAAGACAGGCCGAACGGCAGGCAGCGAAATCTCCAGAGGTCCGGACCCCAGCGGAACTGGAGGAAATTCCTCGACTCCTTGGCAATCGGGATGGTCAGATATGCTTCTTTGAGATCCACCTTTGCCAACCAGTCGTGGGGTCTCAAGAGGTCTTTGAGCATGTGCATGCCCTCCATCTGGAAATGTCGGTAGACCACCGCCCCATTCAACTCTCTGAGGTTGATGACCGGACGGACACCTCCGTCCTTCTTGGGAACCAAGAACAAGTTGCTCAGAAAACCTGAGGTCCCCTGTGGAACTCGTTCTATGGCTCTTTTTTGATATAGTTCCGAAATCTCCCGCTCCACCAACGTCCGTCCCTCCCTCGAAAAGGGAAGAGGGTGAGGCAACGCTATCTGGAGCGGGGGAGAAGAGAACTCCAGAACAAACCCTTGTACAGTATTGAGGACCCAAGGGTCCGATGTAATGCGACACCATGCGGTGTGAAAATTTTTTAAACGACCCCCTACCTTGGTTGTAGATGGGTGTATGAGGTGTGGAATTACCTGCGTGTCTGAAGGACGAGGAAGAATGACCTCCTCTGGCACCCCGGAATCCTCTGCCACGCCACGGCCGTGAACGGGTAGGGAAGAACGGGGAAGGTGCAGGAGCAGCGGTCGTGGAGGGGTTGCCTCCCGTGGGACCAGAGAAATTGGGTTTTGCACGGCCGGTGGCTCGGCCCCGATATCCACCGGCCCGTGGGAAAACCCCAGAAAACACCTTCTTTAGGGAACTGGACACACGGTCCATCGTATTAAATGCACCTGAATATTCGTTCATGTCCTTCAGGAAGCCTTTGCCAAATAATGCTCCGTTTGCTGTAGCACCTAATTCGTGATCAGCTATGCCAGCCAGTTGGCGATCCATTTTAAGGAGAATGCATTTACGCCTTTCAGAGGCAAGAGCCGTATTAGCATTCCCCAAGAAACTGAGGGACCTCTGGACCCAATTGGTGACTTGAACAGGGTCCATGAGGTCACCAGATAATTTGGCTTGTTCCGCTGTATCCAGCAATTTAACTAAAGGACCCATGGTGTCCAGCAATTTATCCTGGCACACCCTGAATGCGTGGTCTATGCCTTTGTTGGGGACCCATCCCTTAGGAGTGACGAAGTCCACAAAGGCTTTATCCACGTCAGGTGTCAGACAAGTCTTCCCGCTCGTGGTAGGACGAGGGGATTCCGCCTTCATGCGGTTCCGAGTTGCCTTATCTAAGGCTTTGCGCGTCTGTGCGTCCACCCACTGTTCCACATGGGGTAGTGGAGACCATTCGGCGGACCGTGGGTGTGAAAGGTCTTCAGGACAGAAAAGTGGGTTACCCAATGGGTCATAAATAATGCCCGGTCGGGCTTTGGAATCTACTTCTACCGGGATCTCGGTAAAATCCTCATCTGAGGCATACACGTCTAAGGCATCGCTGTTAGTATCCTCCTCCGAATCCAGGGTAATGTCCTGAAGCGGAGCAGGGACAACAGCGGTGTCAGGGTTGGAAACCGTAATAAGTTTAGCCTTTTTGGTGTGCGCTGACACCGTGAGTGCAGAAGCCCGTTTACGGGTTGCAGGGGATGGGTGCACGTGTCCCGGCATTTTTGCGGGGATGCCAGCCCCTCCAGTCGAGTGTCGTGCCTGTTTCACTGACTGTTTCCCCGTGGTGGTGGCCAGGGGGGTCTCGGGGGGCCTCACCGCGGTGAGTATAGCGCCCGTATCAACAGCCGCCAGCGGCGGGGGTCATCATTATGGCGATTCTCAGCCAACATCTCTTTAAGTGAGCGGGTGAAATCCACTGACATGACAGACACCGCTTTAAAAACTGCAGCATCAATAGATGCTTGCATATATGGGTCAAGGGTAGCAGACTGGGAAGGAGCCATCTGTGCCTGTATCAGAACGGGTGTACTAGGATCATGCTGTTGCTCACCCTGACTGTCTTCAGACGAGTGCTCAGAGTCCTCCGCTGGGGAGGCTGGGCGCTGCGGGGTTTTGCCTCGTGGCATGGCGCTAGTGAGATGAGCTCAGGCGCTGGAAAAAAAACCCCTTGTGTGCGGACCTAGCAGAGGCCCCGCCCACCCGATCAGCGAGCGCGTGCAGCTGCTCGTGAATCCAGGCAGAGGGGAGGACGCTGCGGTCAGAAAAACACTTAAGGAAGGAAACACAAAAGTGAACGAGCGCGGACCCGCGGTTAGAGCCGGGTGTCCGCAAATGAATAAGCAATATTGAAATATATAGTCCCAATAAAGATAATTAAATAACTATGGGCTAAAAATAAGAGAGGAAAGTTCTTGACTACTTATCTAGTCGCCGAGCAGCATAGAAAGAGGAAGTAGGAGGGATGTTCACCGGGTTTGATGGGCTCTGACAGGAAGGAGGACCGATCCAAGAGTGAAGGGGTGTCGGGAGATACCATTTATACCTGTTATTATGTTTTCTCTTTTCTTTCAATATAAATGCTTCATATTTTCAAGTTCTTGCTAGTTGCCACTTGCTGCTATGTTTAATAAAGCAAGAAAGAGAAGCAATAGGAGCCTCAGAGTCGATGTATTAAAATTAACATCTAAGCACATGTGGACTGAACTCTGATTTCCACTCCTCCTATACCAAGTCCACTGGAACCAGAACTTTACATGCAGGGACTGTGACTTTAGCTGTTGTTTATTTTCCCTTTTATTTCATGTGTCTGTACCCTTTATCCCTTTTATTTCATGTGTCTGTACCCTTTATCCCTTTTATTTCATGTGTCTGTACCCTTTATCCCTTTTATTTCATGTGTCTGTACCCTTTATCCCTTTTATTTCATGTGTCTGTACCATTTATCCCTTTTATTTTATGTGTCTGTACCCTTTATCCTTTTTATTTTATGTGTCTGTACCATTTATCCCTTTTATTTCATGTGTCTGTACCATTTATCCCTTTTATTTCATGTGCCTGTACCCTTTATCCTTTTTATTTTATGTGTCTGTACCCTTTATCCCTTTTATTTCATGTGTCTGTACCATTTATCCCTTTTATTTCATGTGCCTGTACCCTTTATCCTTTTTATTTTATGTGTCTGTACCATTTATCCCTTTTATTTCATGTGTCTGTACCCTTTATCATAGAAACATAGAACATAGAAAAATGTCGGCAGATAAGAACCTTTCGGCCCATCTAGTCGCCCAATTACATGGATACTTTACCTGGATTTATCTTTTATTTAGGATAGCCTTATGCCTATCCCATGCTTGCTTAAATTCAATTACTGTTTTGGCCTCTACCACTTCTACTGGAAGACTGTTCCATGTATCCACCACCCGCTCAGTAAAATAATGCTTCCTGATGTTACTTTTAAACCTTTGCCCCTCTAATCTAAGACTATGTCCTCTTGTTTTGCTATTTTGTTTCCTTTTAAATATACTCCCTTCCTCTACCTTGTGGATTCCCTTTACGTATTTAAATGTTTCTATCATATCTCCTCTGTCTCGTCTTTTTTCAAGCTGTACATGTTAAGATCATTAAGCCTTTCTTGGTAACTTTTCTCCTTCAAGCCGTACACCATTTTAGTAGCCCTTCTCTGAACTCTCTCCAAGATGTCTATATCCTTCTGGAGATACGGTCTCCAGTACTGCACACAGTACTCCAAGTGAGGTCTCACCAGTGCTCTGTACAGTGGCATGAGCACTTCCCTTTTCATACTGCTAATACCTCTCCCTACACAACCAAGCATTCTGCTAGCATTTCCTGCTGCTCTATTACATTGACTACTTACCCTTAGAATGATCCTCTGATAATAACCCCTAAATCCCAACCTCAGATGTTGAGGTTAGGACTGTATCAAATATTCTATATTCAGCCCTTGGTTTTTTACGTCCCAGGTGCATTATCTTGCACTTATCCACATTAAAACTCAATTGCCACAACTCCCACCATTTTTTTAGCTTACCTAAATCATTTGTCATTTGGCTGATCCCTCCAGGAACGTCAACCCTGTTGCAAATCTTTGTGTCATCAGCAAAAAGACATACTTTTCATTAATACCTTCTGCAATATCACTAATAAAAATATTAAAGAGAATGGGTCAAGTACTGACCCCTGAGGTACCCCACTGGTAACAAGACCTTGCGCCGAATAAACTCCATTTACCACAACCCTCTGTTGTCTGTCACTCAGCCACTGCCTAATCCATTCAACAATATTGGAATCCAAGTTCAAAGATTGCAATTTATTGATAAGCCTTCTATGCGGAACAGTATCAAAAGCCTTACTGAAATCTAAATAAGCAATGTCTACTGCACCACCTGTGTCTATTATTTTTGTTACCCAATCAAAAAAATCAATAAGATTAGTTTGGCATGATCTCCCTGAGGTAAACCCATGTTGTTTCTGATCCTGTAATCTATGTGTTTTTAGGTGTTCAACAATCCTTTCCTTGAACATGGTTTCCATTAATTTCCCTACTACTGACGTAAGACTAACTGGCCTATAGTTCCCCGATTCCTCCCTACTACCCTTCTTGTAAATAGGCACAACATTTGCTAATTTCCAGTCTTCTGGGACGACTCCTGTTAACAAGGATTGGTTAAATAAATCTGTTAACGGTTTTGCTATTACATCACTGAGCTCTTTTAATAATTTAGGGTGGATCCCATCAGGCCCCATTGACTTATTTGTCTTTACTTTAGACAGCTGCTTTAGAACCTTCCTCTGTAAACTCATATGTAAATGTCTCTTTAGTGTTCTCTCCTAACTGAGGTCCCTTTCCTTCCTTTTCTTCTGCAAAGACTGAACAAAAATATTTATTGAGGCAGTCAGCGAGACTTTTATCCTCTTCTACATACCTTCCTTCCTTTGTTTTTAATCTAACTAATCCTTGTTTTACTTTTCTTTTCTCGTTTATGTATCTAAAAAATGTTTTGTCCCCCTTTTTTACTGACTGAGCTATTTTCTCTTCTGCGTGTGCTTTGGAAGCTCTTATAAATTGCTTTGCCTCTTTGCCTTATTATTTTATGTGTCTGTACCCTTTATCCCTTTTATTTCATGTGTCTGTACCCTTTATCCCTTTTATTTCATGTGTCTGTACCATTTATCCCTTTTATTTCATGTGTCTGTACCATTTATCCCTTTTATTTTATGTGTCTGTACCATTTATCCCTTTTATTTTATGTGTCTGTACCATTTATCCCTTTTATTTCATGTGTCTGTACCATTTATCCCTTTTATTTCATGTATCTGTCTGTACCATTTATCCCTTTTATTTTATCTGTCTGTACCATTTATCCCTTTTATTTTATGTGTCTGTATCATTTATCCCTTTTATTTTATGTGTCTGTACCATTTATCCCTTTTATTTCATGTGTCTGTACCATTTATCCCTTTTATTTCATGTGTCTGTATCATTTATCCCTTTTATTTCATGTGTCTGTATCATTTATCCCTTTTATTTTATGTGTCTGTACCATTTATCCCTTTTATTTTATGTGTCTGTACCATTTATCCCTTTTATTTCATGTGTCTGTATCATTTATCCCTTTTATTTCATCTGTCTGTATCATTTATCCCTTTTATTTCATGTGTCTGTCTGTACCATTTATCCCTTTTATTTCATGTATCTGTCTGTACCATTTATCCCTTTTATTTCATGTGTATGTACCCTTTATCCCTTTTATTTCATGTGTCTGTACCCTTTATACTTTTTATTTTATGTGTCTGTACCATTTATCCCTTTTATTTTATGTGTCTGTACCCTTTATCCCTTTTATTTCATGTATCTGTCTGTACCATTTATCCCTTTTATTTCATGTGTCTGTACCCTTTATCCCTTTTATTTCATGTGTCTGTACCCTTTATCCTTTTTATTTTATGTGTCTGTACCCTTTATCCTTTTTATTTCATGTGTCTACCATTTATCCCTTTTATTTTATGTGTCTGTACCATTTATCCCTTTTATTTTATGTGTCTGTACCATTTATCCTTTTTATTTCATGTGTCTGTACCCTTTATCCCTTTTATTTCATGTGTCTGTACCATTTATCCCTTTTATTTTATGTGTCTGTACCATTTAGGCTAGGGACAGATGAGCGCATTTTCTGCGGCCACCGTCAAAATGTACGTCGATGCGTGCGCACGCATTTTTTCACGGAATACGCTTAAGTGGTCAGACGATGCGCAATTCTGGACGTATTTCATGACGATGGGTGAAAAGAAGTCTAGGGAAATCCGGCTGTTTGAACGTTATGTTGGCCGCACACTAGCAGCGTCTGACATCTCCTAATCACGCACACACGCTGCTATGCGGCCGCAGCGCACTCTGTACGTCAGTACCAGCGGTTAACGTTCTCGAAAAAAATGCGTTCATTTTCCACTTGCGTTGCGCGGCCGGACTTTTTGTGGACCGTACTTCGTATATTGGCTGTCATTGCCCGGCATCTGCTGGCTAGTGCGGGTGATTATGTGCGCCAGAACGCGCGTTCGCACTGCCTCAGTCTGACCTAGCCTTATCCCTTTTATTTCATGTGTCTGTACCATTTATCCCTTTTATTTCATCTGTCTGTACCATTTATCCCTTTTATTTTATGTGTCTGTATCATTTATCCCTTTTATTTTATGTGTCTGTACCATTTATCCCTTTTATTTCATGTGTCTATACCCTTTATCCTTTTTATTTTATGTGTCTGTACCATTTATCCCTTTATTTCATGTGTCTGTACATTTTATCCTTTTTATTTCATGTATCTGTCTGTACCATTTATCCCTTTTATTTCATGTGTCTGTACCATTTATCCCTTTTATTTCATGTATCTGTCTGTACCATTTATCCCTTTTATTTCATGTCTATCATTTATCCCTTTTATTTCATCTGTCTGTATCATTTATCCCTTTTATTTCATCTGTCTGTACCATTTATCCCTTTTATTTCATGTATCTGTACCATTTATCCCTTTTATTTTATGTGTCTGTATCATTTATCCCTTTTATTTTATGTGTATGTATCATTTATCCTTTTATTTTATGTGTCTGTACCATTTATCCCTTTTTATTTCATGTGTCTGTACCATTTATCCCTTTTATTTCATGTGTCTGTACCATTTATCCCTTTTATTTCATGTATCTGTCTGTACCATTTATCCCTTTTATTTTATGTGTCTGTACCATTTATCCCTTTTATTTCATGTGTCTGTACCATTTATCCCTTTTATTTCATGTATCTGTCTGTACCATTTATCCCTTTTATTTTATGTGTCTGTACCCTTTATCCCTTTTATTTCATGTGTCTGTACCATTTATCCCTTTTATTTCATGTGTCTCTATCATTTATCCCTTTTATTTCATCTGTCTGTATCATTTATCCCTTTTATTTCATCTGTCTGTACCATTTATCCCTTTTATTTCATGTATCTGTACCATTTATCCCTTTTATTTTATGTGTCTGTATCATTTATCCCTTTTTATTTCATGTGTCTGTACCATTTATCCCTTTTATTTCATGTATCTGTCTGTACCATTTATCCCTTTTATTTTATGTGTCTGTATATTTTATCCCTTATTTTATTATGTGTCATGTACCATTTATCCCTTTTATTCATGTGCCTGTACCTTTATCCCTTTTATTTCATGTGTCTGTACCATTTATCCCTTTTATTTCATGTGCCTGTACGCTTTATCCCTTTTATTTCATGTGTCTGTACCATTTATCCCTTTTATTTCATGTGCCTGTACGCTTTATCCCTTTTATTTCATGTGTCTGTACCATTTATCCCTTTTATTTTATGTGTCTGTATCATTTATCCCTTTTATTTCATGTGTCTGTACGCTTTATCCTTTTTATTTTATGTGTCTGTACCATTTATCCCATTTATTTCATGTGTCTGTACCCTTTATCCTTTTTATTTTATGTGTCTGTACCATTTATCCCTTTTATTTCATGTGTCTGTACCCTTTATCCTTTTTATTTTATGTGTCTGTATCATTTATCCCTTTTATTTTATGTGTCTGTACCATTTATCCCATTTATTTCATGTGTCTGTACCCTTTATCCTTTTTATTTTATGTGTCTGTACCATTTATCCCTTTTATTTTATGTGTCTGTATCATTTATCCCTTTTATTTTATGTGTCTGTACCATTTATCCCTTTTATTTCATGTGTCTATACCCTTTATCCTTTTTATTTTATGTGTCTGTACCATTTATCCCTTTTATTTCATGTGTCTGTACCATTTATCCCTTTTATTTCATGTATCTGTCTGTACCATTTATCCCTTTTATTTCATGTGTCTGTACCATTTATCCCTTTTATTTTGTGTCTACCATTTATCCCTTTTATTTCATGTGTCTGTACCCTTTATCCTTTTTATTTCATGTGTCTGTATCATTTATCCCTTTTATTTCATGTGTCTGTATCATTTATCCCTTTTATTTCATGTATCTGTCTGTACCATTTATCCCTTTTATTTCATGTGTCTGTATCATTTATCCCTTTTATTTCATGTGTCTGTACTATTTATCCTTTTTTGTGTCTGTACCCTTTATCCCTTTTATTTCATGTATCTGTCTGTACCATTTATCCCTTTTATTTCATGTGTCTGTACCATTTATCCCTTTTATTTTATGTGTCTGTTCCATTTATCCCTTTTATTTCATGTGTCTGTATCATTTATCCCTTTTATTTTATCTGTCTGTACCATTTAACCCTTTTATTTCATGTGTCTGTATTATATCCCTTTTATTTTATGTGTCTGTACCATTTATCCCTTTTATTTCATGTGTCTGTACCATTTATCCCTTTTATTTCATGTGTCTGTACCATTTATCCCTTTTATTTCATGTATCTGTCTGTACCATTTATCCTTTTTTTTTATGTGTCTGTACCATTTATCCCTTTTATTTCATGTGTCTGTACCCTTTATCCTTTTTATTTTATGTGTCTGTACCATTTATCCCTTTTATGTGTCTGTACCCTTTATCCCTTTTATTTCATGTGTCTGTCTGTGTCATTTATCCCTTTTATTTCATGTATCTGTCTGTACCATTTATCCCTTTTCGTGTCTCTTCATGTATTAAACCCCTATTTAATAGCTTTCTGGTGTTGGCTGTTTGGTGACTCATGTGATTGGGATTACCAGTTCTATCCGGTGTTTTTGGGAACCATTTGGGTCTGGGTCTGGGGGTATCTTCACCCTTTCAGGACTTATAAAGGTGATGCTGGTGGGGGTAACTCTCAGTGAGTAGAGTGCTAACCCTGGGTGAGGAAGGTGAGCTTACCGTGCAGAGCACAGGCAGCAGCGTCTGCAGCCATCTTCTGGGGTCACCTCCTGGCAGTCAAGCTATAGCACCCCTGGTCCTTGTGGGGGACAAGCCCAGTGTTAGTCATAGAGGCTGGTAGGCTCAGGGCGTCTCGTAAGGTTGAGGCATTTCCCCGGGTCAGGGGGTCTCCCCATCTCGGGGCCTAGGTCGAGGCGTCCTCGTTCCATCATCAGTCTTGTGGAATGACTTACCTCACCCTATCAAACTCTCCCCTGACCTTCAGGCCTTCAAGGAATCCCTATAAACCCGTCCCTTCAGATTATTGTACCACATCACTGACGCTGCTCCTCCCTCTGCTCACCTACTCACACATGATTGAAGCTGCTCTTATGGCCCCACCGTTCCCAAACCACTGGCACTAATGATCCCGCTATCTAGTGCAATTCCTCTTGTCTACCTCAACCCCAGTGGCGTAGCGTGGGGGGTGCCTCGGGGGCGGTCGCCCCGGGCGCAATTTTCTTAGGGGGCGCAAAATTTCAAAAGAAATTTGAACCACTAATATTTTCCAGCAGGGATCAGCAAGGTGTCTGCTCACAGACACTGCGGTCCGTGAGAGGCCCTTGCATGGGCAGCCATCAGTTTTGCAGCGCCGGCGGTGACTTAGCACTCAGCGTCTGGAAGGGAGGACCAGGACAGAAAATTCTGGTCTTGTCCTGACTCCTTCTTAATGCTGAGAGACGAAAAGTTAAAACGTGGGACCTCCAGTGGAATCGGTGAAACAGAAATTTTATTTGGGGACAGCAAACCCCATCAGACAAAAGTGATGTGATGTTTCGATCCGAGGGTCTTAATCATTGTATGATTAAGACCCGCGGGTCGAAACGTCACAACACTTTTGTCTGATGGGGTTTGCTATCTGAATGAAAAATTTCTGTTTCACCGATTCCACTGGAGGTCCCACGTTTTCATTTTTCATCTCTCTGCATTTGGATTTGCGGCGTCCAACCATAGTGGTAACCTCGTGGATACAGAGGGGGGCTCCCTCCTGACGTAAGCCGTGGCGCTTTCTATTTATCCTTCTTAATGCTGACATGAGTAAGGTGAAACAGCGCAGCATTATCCGACAGAACACCCTGTACCACGCTTGTCAGAGAAGGTAGGTGGCTGCACTGCAGAACATTTAAAATATGGTCTCCGCTAAGGCCCTGGACAGCTCCCCCCCCCCAGGCCACCAGCAACTCCACGCAGGTAGGCAACACTGTGTAACACCAGAGCAGCATAACTAACAGACTGTGATGGGGTACTGGGAGAGGATGTCTGGGGGTACCTTGGATAGAGAGAGATTGACTGGGGGAACTTGGAGAGTGAAAGAGTGACTGGTGGTATTGGGAATGAGTGACTGGAGGTAATTGGAGAGAGAGTGACTGGGGTACTGGGAGAGAGTGACTGGGGGTACTGGGAGAAAGTGGGGGTACTTGGAGAGTGAAAGAGTGACTGGTGGCACTGGGAATGAGTGACTGGAGGTAATTGGAGAGCGAGTGACTGTGGGTACTGGGAGAGAGTGACTGGGGTACTGGGAGAAAGTGGGGGTACTTGGAGAGTGAAAGAGTGACTGGTGGTACTGGGAATGAGTGACTGGAGGTAATTGGAGAGCGAGTGACTGGGGTACTGGAGAGAGTGACTGGGGGTACTGGAGAGAGTGACTGGGGGTACTGGGAGAGAGAGACTGGGGGTACTGGGAGAGAGAACTGGGGGTACTGGGAGAGAGTGACTGGGGTACTGGGAGAGAGTGACTGGGGGTACTGGGAGAAAGACTGGGGGTACTGGGAGAGAGAGTGACTGGGGTACTGGGAGAAAGTTGGGGTACTGAGAGAGAGAGGAAATAGTGACTGGTGGTACTGGAGAGAGAGTGACTGGGGGTACTTGAGGTAGAGAGTGACTGGGGGTACTGGGAGATGGGACTATACTAGGGTATAGTGGACAGGGTGACTGGTAGCAGTGGCGTAGCGTGGGGGGCATGTGTGTTTCATTTTATCAGTATTTTGTTAATATACAAAACGCGCTTGTGGGGTAACGGGGGGTCAATACTCTACTGGTAGAAGGGAATCAGGGTGTGTTACCGTGTCTACAGGTTGGGGGGCGCACAATTCTTGCCTTGCCCCGTGTGCTGACAACCCACGCTACGCCGCTGCTCAACCCCCAATCCCTCTAGACTGTAAGCTCCTATGAGCCGGGCCCTCTACACCTCTTGCTTCCATCCTATGTCTGTTTATATGTATTTCGTTCCCTTTGGTTATGGTAAAGCGCTGCGGAAACTGTTGGCGCCATATAAATGACGACATAATAATAATATGGTTTATCTCTGTCTTGCTGCAGGTTGGCTGTCGTTCAGTGTGTTGCGATTGTCTGGAATTCGTACCTCTCATGGAAAGCCAACAAAGTCTAACCTGCCCTGGGTACCTGGATATTCCACATCTCCCCAATATCCGGGTCTGGAACCTTCTAATATCCGTCTCTCCTGTGCTTTATCCGCCGGGCCGCCACTGGCGGAACTTCTCAGGAATAAAAACACTTGATATTTTCAGGGACAGCACTGAGCGATAAACATCCCTGCTCCTCCTACTGCATAAAAGTCTCCTCCCCAGAGGATCCTTAGCCCGTCCTCCCAGCGGTGCTCCTCCTACTGCATAAAAGTCTCCTCCCCAGAGGATCCTTAGCCCGTCCTCCCAGCGGTGCTCCTCCTACTGCATTAAAGTCTCCTCCCCAGAGGATCCTTAGCCCGTCCTCCCAGCGGTGCTCCTCCTACTGCATAAAAGTCTCCTCCCCAGAGGATCCTTAGCCCGTCCTCCCAGCGGTGCTCCTCCTACTGCATAAAAGTCTCCTCCCCAGAGGATCCTTAGCCCGTCCTCCCAGCGGTGCTCCTCCTACTGCATAAAAGTCTCATTCCTCGTCTGATTTGTCTGTGAGAACAATCTGCAGACGCGGAACATTCTTTGTCTTCCACAGGAATATCTGGTTATTCCAAGTTTCCTTGTCATTGGACGAGGCCAAATAAACCAAAGTTTATCACTCTCCGTATTTGTGTGTCTGTCCTGTGACTGTGTGTGTGTGGATCAATGCGAGGAGGGGTAATAGCGTGTCTGTGTCATGGGGCAGAGGGGGGATACAGAGAGGAGGGGTAATAAGGGGTCTGTGTCATGGGGCAGAGGGGGATACAGAGAGGAGGGGTAATAAGGGGTCTGTGTCATGGGGCAGAGGGGGGATACAGAGAGGAGGGGTAATAGCGTGTCTGTCATGGGGCAGAGGGGGGATACAGAGAAGAGGGTAATAAGGGGTCTGTGTCATGGGGCAGAGGGGGATACAGAGAGGAGGGGTAATAAGGGGTCTGTGTCATGGGGCAGAGGGGGGATACAGAGAGGAGGGGTAATAGCGTGTCTGTGTCATGGGGCAGAGGGGGATACAGAGAGGAGGGGTAATAAGGGGTCTGTGTCATGGGGGAGAGGGGGGATACAGAGAGGAGGGGTGTCACGGAATGACCCAAGAGGCTCGGCGTGGCGAGCCCGGGACGCAGACCCAAGACATTTTTGGAGGGACCTATGTCATGGAGCTGAGGCGGCGCTTCAGGCCTCGGGAGACTTTATGGTCGGTTTTGTCGTGTGATTTTGAATATTTTGCCTCGTTTGGTTTTGGTTTGGTTTGGTTTAGTGAAGTGACATGGCTTTGGTTTTGAAGTGTACTTGTGTTCCTGTAGATAAATGTGTGTTTCTGTAGCTAGTAAATAAGTTTTGCTGTTGTGTAATTTATGCGTCAGGGATTTTCCCCATTATCTAGCTACATGTTTAATTTAAGGGATCTCTGATAGTGTGTGTGTCATGGAACTGACGTAGCGCTCCCCGCGTCAAACCCCAAGACTTTTATTTCCATGGCAAAAACCCCAAAAGACATAGACCGCTGCTTTGGGGAAGACCTTATGCTCAGTTATATTGTGTGGTTTTAAATGTATTGTCAATTGTTCATTTTTAGCTTTAAATACTTATATTTCTTTAGTTAAATGTGGTTTTTAAAAACACTACCCGCCACTAGAGTCAAATTCTTTCCTTCGTATATAATGTACAATAGGTTTGTGTAATTTGTGGATTATGCAAAGGTGCTTTCTCTTTGTTTTTATCTGTTATCTGTTTACCCGTTCTGAAAGGCTGGGAGTCACATTGTCTCAGCCACCCACTATCTGATTCCCTTTACAATGGGTTATGTAAATCACTGTATGTGGTCACTGTGAGGTCAAGACTGCATCTGCATACAACCAGTGGACCCAAGTGAAGACTGCAGGCTTCTTTCAGGTCCTCTCAATGGTCTTGGAACCAACCAATCAGAACCTGGGCTATGGCTAGCCACTGTGCAGAATTCACTCCAGGGGTCTGGGGGCGGGCATGGGAGAGAACAATGGGACTGTACCATATAAAAGGACCGTGTATGTTCTGCTTTAGATTATTAAAGATCCTGTGATGGAACATACAGCCGCGTCTGGTGTTTCATTCAGCGACGCTACCCTACACTATCACCCTCAGACGGCAGAGAGCGGCCTTCTGGAGATTCCTAACGGCTCCAGGGCAGAGGAACAGAAGCAGGCAGGTCAAGCTGCTCGAGGCGCTGAGGACAGCGCTCCCAGTAGCCGGGCTGACCGCAACGAAGGGGTGTCTGGAGAGCCAGGACAGACGGAAGGGAACGGTTCCGTCACAGTGTGTTTAATCTGATGTGCTGGAACAATGGCTGTACAAGCGTTGTGTGCGCTGAAGGCTAAGAGAATGTGAAGAATGTTGATTGTAAATAACTGACCTAACTCATTAGTATGGGTATGCAAATTATGACTGTTGTACTTCAGCATAAATGTGGCGTGTGATTAAAAGAGTTCAGTTCATCTGAGTGTTTGAAACCTACAGCTCTGCCTGGTGTTGTCATTTCACGTCGGCTACATATCACCACCACCCAGGAACGGGTCACTCTAACTCCGCAGCAGAACATCGATTCGCCGCGCCGTTCGCCACCTTGAATCGGTATCTTGGGATACCGCAACCACCCCGAATCGGGACCTCGGCTGAGCGCCGTGCCTGCATCTGCAAGGAGACTCTACGAACCGCGGTTCGCCACGCAGACCGTCTCCAGCCCTTCAATGGTCAGTAGATCCGCTGCTCGAGACGCCGAGTGCCGTGCCACTCGGTAGTCGGGCGGATTTCCGCCGTGGGTGCCCCATCTACTCTCCAGATCTCCACCGCCACGTAGTCTACCCAAGCCGCTCGAGACGCCGGGTGCCGTGCCACTCGGTAGTCGGGCTTGGCAACACCAAAGAAGGGGGTCAGATAAAGCAGGACCGCAGGCGGATACTCCATTCCGCCACACTGGTGGCAGCAGTGGGATAGCTCTCTGCAACCTCCAAGAAGACCCATACCATGGCCGGGTACAGCGTTTACCAGCGGGACGTCCTGCGGGGCATGTTGGAGAATCGGGGAGGGACCCCCGGCAACAAAAAGAAGAAAACCCTAGTGAAGGAGCTGACCCGGATGGACCAGCAAAGAGTGAGGGCCCCAACCCTGGCCCAGGACCCTAACGAGCGCCTCCGGCAGAGCACTCGGTCATTGATCATGGGATGCGGCCTCACCCCCTCCGAGGACATGGTGAGCCGGGTAATGGTGGACCTCCAAGCCCACGAGTTGCGGATGGCAGCGCTCTGTATGAGGAGTGGTGAACTTTCTAACCCCGTCCCTAAACCCGTAGAACCCTGGGTCGAGGTTTACAGCTCGACTGGAGCTTCACCCTGGGAATCTGCACCCCCTAGTGATACCCCTTTCGGGACTTACAGCTCGCCTGGAGTCTGTATTGGGGAAATCGCACATCCCAGCGACCCTTGGGTGGGGACTTACAGCTCGCCTGGAGCTGCATCCGAGGACGCCACACCCCCCAGCGAGTGGCAGTGCCACTGTCTCAGCACCCTCGCGGACTCGAGGGCAGAATTTCCGAGAAGGCTGCAGGAGGGCCTGGTCCGGTACCACGGGTCCACAGTGGAGCCCACTGGGTATGAGTGGCGGGACGAGATCCGCCAAGAACTTTGGTACGAGGCCCTGTACCATGAAAGGGACTACCATGACGTCCATGTTCCCTCTGACGCTGTCATCCACCAGGTGCAGTATAACGCTTGAGCAGCGTTCCTGCAAGATCGGCCCCCGGAGGAGTGGGAAGCAGAGCTCCAATACCTGGTGCAACAGGAGATTGCACTGGACGCCGCGTACCGCGCGCTCCGGTGGCTGACCGGCGGCCCCTGCTACCCCGCACCATTGACGGCGCCTCCACCGCAGGCTCCCACACGGCGGCACAGGGCTGCTCTACGAGAGCATGTGCAAGGACCCTGGGTTTGGCGAAGGGACAGAAGAGCGGTCGGAGGAGATTCTGGAGCGACGGGAAAAAGAGCTCCCGTACGAGAGCAGGGACTCTGAGCTGGAGGAACTGGAGTTCCTAGCAGAGCGGGAATGGGAGCTCGAGAAGGCCTACAAGAGCCTGTTGGACAGCGTTCCGCAGTCGGGTCTAAGTTCCCTGTACTGGGACTGTCCGGCTGAAGGCACCGACAGTCCAAGGGACCTTGAAGCATGGGAGGCCGAGATGTTCCTAGGGGTCTCCGTTGGGGCCCCAGCAGAAGAAGATACCTCCTTAAACCCGCAGGAAGACAAGGTGTCCGTGCCCGCGGGCTCAGCGGAAGAGTTGGCAATGGGGCAGAGCGCCGCTGGCCTCTGCCCACCCTCAGCAGCAGAGGAAGTTATTCCCTTACACCCACAGGAAGACACGGTGGCCGTGCCTGCGGGCCCAGCGGAAGAGCTGGCAACGGGGCAGAGCGCAGCTGGCCTCTGCCCCCTTCTCACAGTCTGCCAGGTGGAGCAGACCGATGGTTTCCCCGGGCTGGGTTGTCCGCAGCCATTGACCGCCCTGGGGATGGAAGAAATGACCCTCCCGCAAGGAGACCCCCACCCAGCGGAAGGGCTGGCAACGGGGCAGAGCGCCGCTGGCCTCTGCCCATCTCCACAACCCTTTGGCCCGGAGGCCCCATGCAGCCACTGTTTTCCCCAACGGCTGACCAGGACACTCGGGGCGCGTGCACTTGGCACCCGTTTTTCCCGGGTGCACGGTACCTCCGGAGATGGTACAGGCGGTAACCCTCCCCGACCACAGGAACCCTATCCCGGAGGGGGTAACCCCAAAGACTCGTACCCCCTACACGTCAGGCACTGCCTCCAGGACAAATGGAGAAGCCTGGTGACTCGCCTCCTTCCCACAGACTATGGGCCGCAAGGACTGCACCGACTTCCCCGGTGCGACCCGTTGGGGTCCAACCGGGTCCGTCGGACTTTGGAAAGGGGGAGGAGTGTCACGGAATGACCCAAGAGGCTCGGCGCGGCGAGCCCGGGACGTAGACCCAAGACATTTTTGGAGGGACCTACGTCATGGAGCTGAGGCGGCGCTCCATGCTTCAGGCCTCGGGAGACTTTATGGTCGGTTTTGTCATGTGATTTTGAATATTTTGCCTCGTTTGGTTTTGGTTTGGTTTGGTTTAGTGAAGTGACATGGCTTTGGTTTTGAAGTGTACTTGTGTTCCTGTAGATAAATGTGTGTTTCTGTAGCTAGTAAATAAGTTTTGCTGTTGTGTAATTTATGCGTCAGGGATTTTCCCATTATCTAGCTACATGTTTAATTTAAGGGATCTCTGATAGTGTGTGTTTAATCTGATGTGCTGGAACAATGGATGTACAAATGTTGTGTGCGCTGAAGGCTAAGAGAATGTGAAGAATGTTGATTGTAAATACCTGACCTAACTCATTAGTATGGGTATGCTAGTAATTAGTATGGGTATGCAAATTGTGACTGTTATACTTCAGCATAAATAGTGGCGTGTGATTAAAAGAGTTCAGTTCTTCTGAGTGTTTGAAACATACAGCTCTGCCTGGTGTTGTCATTTCACGTCGGCTACATATCACCACCACCCAGGAACGGGTCACTCTAACTCCGCAGCAGAACATCGATTCGCCGCGCCGTTGCGCCACCTTGAATCGGTATCTTGGGATACCGCAACCACCCCGAATTGGGACCTCGGCTGAGCGCCGTGCCTGCATCTGCAAGGAGACTCTACCGAACCGCGGTTCGCCACGCAGACCGTCTCCAGCCCTTCAATGGTCAGTAGATCCGCTGTTCGAGACGCCGAGTGCCGTGCCACTCGGTAGTCGGGCGGATTTCCGCCGTGGGTGCCCCATCTACTCTACAGATCTCCACCGCCACGTAGTCTTCTACCCAAGCCGCTCGAGACGCCGGGTGCCGTGCCACTCGGTAGTCAGGCTTGACAACACCAAAGAAGGGGGTCAGATAGAGCAGGACCGCAGGCGGATACTCCATTCCGCCACAAGGGGTAATAAGGGGTCTGTGTCATGGGGCAGAGGGGGGATACAGAGAGGAGGGGTAATAAGGGGTCTGTGTCATGGGGCAGAGGGGGGATACAGAGAGGAGGGGTAATAAGGGGTCTGTGTCATGGGGCAGAGGGGGGATACAGAGAGGAGGGGTAATAAGGGGTCTGTGTCATGGGGCAGAGGGGGATACAGAGAGGAGGGGTAATAAGGGGTCTGTGTCATGGGGCAGAGGGGGGATACAGAGAGGAGGGGTAATAAGGGGTCTGTGTCATGGGGCAGAGGGGGGATACAGAGAGGAGGGGTAATAAGGGGTCTGTGTCATGGGGCAGAGGGGGATACAGAGAGGAGGGGTAATAAGGGGTCTGTGTCATGGGGCAGAGGGGGGATACGGAGAGGAGGGGTAATAAGGGGTCTGTGTCATGGGGCAGAGGGGGGATACGGAGAGGAGGGGTAATAAGGGGTCTGTGTCATGGGGCAGAGGGGGGATACGGAGAGGAGGGGTAATAAGGGGTCTGTGTCATGGGGCAGAGGGGGGATACAGAGAGGAGGGGTAATAAGGGGTCTGTGTCATGGGGCAGAGGGGGGGATACAGAGAGGAGGGGTAATAAGGGGTCTGTGTCATGGGGCAGAGGGGGGATGCAGAGAGGAGGGGTAATAAGGGGTCTGTGTCATGGGGCAGAGGGGGGATACAGAGAGGAGGGGTAATAAGGGGTCTGTGTCATGGGGCAGAGGGGGGATACAGAGAGGAGGGGTAATAAGGGGTCTGTGTCATGGGGCAGAGGGGGGATGCAGAGAGGAGGGTAATAAGGGGTCTGTGTCATGGGGCAGAGGGGGGATACAGAGAGGAGGGGTAATAAGGGGTCTGTGTCATGGGGCAGAGGGGGGATACAGAGAGGAGGGGTAATAAGGGGTCTGTGTCGGGGCAGAGGGGGGATACAGAGAGGGGTAATAAGGGGTCTGTGTCATGGGGCAGAGGGGGGGATACAGAGAGGAGGGATAATAAGGGGTCTGTGTCATGGGGCAGAGGGGGATACAGAGAGGAGGGGTAATAAGGGGTCTGTGTCATGGGGCAGAGGGGGATACAGAGAGGAGGGGTAATAAGGGGTCTGTGTCATGGGGCAGAGGGGGGATACAGAGAGGAGGGTAATAAGGGGTCTGTGTCATGGGGCAGAGGGGGCTACAGAGAGGAGGGGTAAGAGGGTCTGTGTCATGGGGCAGAGGGGGCTACAGAGAGGAGGGGTAATAAGGGGTCTGTGTCATGGGGCAGAGGGGGGATACAGAGAGGAGGGGTAATAACCAGCCTGTGCTGTTGGGTAATGGAGCGGTGATATTGGGTCTGTGCCGGCTCCTTGAGACAGAGGCCCTGGTAATACCAGGTTCTTCCCGTGGGGTATATGAAGAGGGGGGGTAATATGAGTGGGGGCAGTAAAAGTGGAGACGCTTTCAGTCTGGATTGAATGTGCTGCATTACCGGTTGTGCGGAGGTTTCGGTTCCCCTGGCGCTGCATGTGATGTGTATGTGCTCAGGTGTTTATCGTGTCTGTGCCTAATTGTGCCATTAAACGTGTTCCCGGGAGCGCGTCCAGACGCTTGTTTTGTCATTAAGTGCTGGTCTGAGTCCATGGCCGCGCTCCCGGCTAATTGCCGTGTTCTCTGCGTTTGCCAGAGACTTCGCATTTTGCCAGTGAACCGGTCATGGCTGAATCCCGGCAACACTGGCTCCATCACATCTTCCCGTCCTGGTAAAACCAGCTTATTGCAGCAAATGTCTGGTGTCTCTACTCTACGGATCCTTGCTAGATGCCCATTGTAGACCGGGACCATATCAGGATCCCTGCGTTCCTCAGTGTAGCCATTGTAGACCGTTCAGGGCCGTGTGTGAGGAGATGTGACCGTGCCGGGCGGTGTGTGAGGAGATGTGACCGTTCAGGGCGGTGTGTGAGGAGATGTGACCGTTCAGGGCCGTGTGTGAGGAGATGTGACCGTACAGGGCGGTGTGTGAGGAGATGTAACCATGCAGGGCGGTGTATGAGGAGATGTGACCATGCAGGGCGGTGTATGAGGAGATGTGACCGTGCCGGGCGGTGTGTGAGGAGATGTGACCGTGCAGGGCCGTGTGTGAGGAGATGTGACTGTGCCGGGCGGTGTTCCAAATGTTCGGATCCGAACCCGAACTCGAACTCAATACAAGTCAATGGGGCTGAAAAGTCGGTTTTTTAGAGTGCCCTCCAAGAGGGCATATATGCTAGATATTTGCCATAAAAGGTGTATGGGGGTCCGGGTAGTGCCCTGGGGGACAGGAAACAAGGACAAAAAGTTTTAAAAAAAACGTTTTTAAAAGGGACAGTGAGTTTTCCATGAAATAAGGGTTAAAAATGAAAAATTCGTTCAAATATCGTGTCTAGGAGGTCCCCATAACCTGCCCGTGAAGTGGCGGATTTCTAGGATGTATAGAAATATGTAAAAACCAAAAAATGACATTTCAAATGACGGTAAATGCTTTTCCTTTAATCTATCCATAAACAACTGCTTGGGGCGGCAGTCTGTATGAAAAGAGGAGACATTTTCAGACACGCAGAAAAAGTTTACTGATTTTTTGGCGGTGAAAAGCATGAGAATGACTGGAGAATGGAAAATTCTAGACCAAATAGCCGATTTGGAAAGTGAGATAAATGGGAGAATTTTTCTGGTTTGGCTATTTTGACCTAGAATTTTCACTTCTCCAGTTATTCTCCTGCTTTTCACCGCTCTCTGAATAACCCTGTGAATGTTTAATCCCGAGGTGAAAAATAACATTGCTTTAGATGTTAAAAGCGGGCAATAAGGAAATTTTGTATTTTTTCTACATGATCGTGTTGGGTCTCATTAGAAAGGCAGCATATTAGAGGAGAGAAATTAACACTTCTCAAAAGCAGACACCACACCCCTCAGTATAGTCTACATACATACAAAGTATCAAATTCATTAGAACAGACTAAAAACACCTGGTGTTATGCCCGTTTGTGAACAGAGGTCATTTAGAGTTGAGAATCTTTGCACGTACACATTAGTTTTTAATTCAATATCTAATAAACTGTTGCTTATAATACTCTGCATTAAAGAGTCTCTTTATTTCTAGATTTTTTTAGTAATTTTTTTAAGCATTTTCTATACTTTTTTCAAAATTCCTTTTTTTTTTTTTAACTCGAACCGAACACACCCAAAAAGTTCAAAGTTCGTGAACTTTCGAACAACCAAAGTTCGGGCCGAACTCCGAACCGAACAGCTCATCCCTACCATTCAGGGCCGTGTGTGAGGAGATCTGACCGTGCAGGGTGGTGTGTGAGGAGATGTGACGGTGCTGGGCAGTGTGTGAGGAGATGTGACCGTGCAGGGCGGTGTATGACGAGATGTGACCGTGCTGGGCGGTGTGTGAGGAGATGTGACCGTGCAGGGCGGTGTGTGACGAGATGTGACCGTGCTGGGCGGTGTATGACGAGATGTGACCGTGCTGGGCGGTGTGTGAGGAGATGTGACCGTGCAGGGCGGTGTATGACGAGATGTGACCGTGCTGGGCGGTGTGTGAGGAGATGTGACCGTGCAGGGCGGTGTGTGAGGAGATGTGACGGTGCTGGGCAGTGTGTGAGGAGATGTGACCGTGCAGGGCGGTGTATGACGAGATGTGACCGTGCTGGGCGGTGTGTGAGGAGATGTGACCGTGCAGGGCGGTGTGTGACGAGATGTGACCGTGCTGGGCGGTGTATGACGAGATGTGACCGTGCTGGGCGGTGTGTGAGGAGATGTGACGGTGCCAGCTAGTGTGTGAGGAGATGTGTTCGTGCCGGGCGGTGTGTGAGGAGATGTGTCCGTGCTGGGTGGTGTATGACGAGATGTGACCGTGCTGGGCGCTGTGTGAGGAGATGTGACCGTGCAGGGCGGTGTATGACGAGATGTGACCGTGCTGGGCGGTGTGTGAGGAGATGTGACCGTGCAGGGCGGTGTGTGAGGAGATGTGACCGTGCTGGGCGGTGTGTGACGAGATGTGACCGTGCTGGGCGGTGTATGACGAGATGTGACCGTGCTGGGCGGTGTGTGAGGAGATGTGACGGTGCCAGCTAGTGTGTGAGGAGATGTGTTCGTGCCGGGCGGTGTGTGAGGAGATGTGTTCGTGCCGGGCGGTGTGTGAGGAGATGTGTCCGTGCTGGGCGGTGTGTGAGGAGATGTGACGGTGCCAGCTAGTGTGTGAGGAGATGTGTTCGTGCCGGGCGGTGTGTGAGGAGATGTGACGGTGCCAGCTAGTGTGTGAGGAGATGTGTCCGTGCTGGGTGGTGTGTGAGGAGATGTGTCCGTGCTGGGTGGTGTGTGAGGAGATGTGACCGTGCTGGGCGGTGTGTGAGGAGATGTGACGGTGCCAGCTAGTGTGTGAGGAGATGTGTTCGTGCCGGGCGGTGTGTGAGGAGATGTGACGGTGCCAGCTAGTGTGTGAGGAGATGTGTCCGTGCTGGGTGGTGTGTGAGGAGATGTGTCCGTGCTGGGTGGTGTGTGAGGAGATGTGTCCGTGCTGGGTGGTGTGTGAGGAGATGTGTCCGTGCCGGGTGGTGTGTGAGGAGATGTGTCCGTGCTGGGTGGTGTGTGAGGAGATGTGTCCGTGCTGGGTGGTGTGTGAGGAGATGTGTCCGTGCCGGGTGGTGTGTGAGGAGATGTGTCCGTGCCGGGTGGTGTGTGAGGAGATGTGTCCGTGCGGGTGGTGTGTGAGGAGATGTGTCCGTGCTGGGTGGTGTGTGAGGAGATGTGTCCGTGCCGGGTGGTGTGTGAGGAGATGTGTCCGTGCCGGGTGGTGTGTGAGGAGATGTGTCCGTGCCGGGTGGTGTGTGAGGAGATGTGTCCGTGCTGGGTGGTGTGTGAGGAGATGTGACGGTGCTGGGTGGTGTGGGAGATGCAGGCATGTACTGGCCATAGGGTCTACAGGGAGATTCCCGGTGGGCTGATGGCTCGGTGGGCCGGTGTGATTGCTGGTTCATCGCGCGGCTAGCGAGTATATATATATACTCCCCTGCCAGTCATTATATGGAGTATTTTTGGAGGTTTGCGGCTGTGGACGCTCACCTTTCATGTAACCCATGACACGTTATAAAGGCGCAGGGAACCCGAGTTGCCGGTTGAGGTTGCAGGTGCTGGATTGGTCTCGTCCGCCACGTTTCTCGTTGCGCTCAGTAAGAGGTCGGAGAAATCCGTGCTTTATTTTGTTAAAACCTGTCCCCCCTCCCCCGGCGTCCCACGTATAACTTGGTTAGTGGCCGCCGGAGGTCGCTGGAAGGTCCTCTCGCTGCCGCGTCTCCTCCTGGCCGAGGTCCATGTATGTGTCACTTAGCGGCACAAACACAATTAGAGCAGCGCGGGAGGAAGCCATGCGGGACGCGGCGGCCGCGCTGGGTTCCAGCCAGTAATGTGTTCATTAGCAGCGGAACATGCCTGGAATGTTTTATAGAGAGAGCGCGTCCTGTATTAGCAGATCTGATTCCAGGAATCGCCTCGATCTGCCGCACTGAACTTTACCTGGCGGTGGAACAGCTGTTAGGGTCACTGTGGGGGGCTTTTTTGATGTGAAGGGGGTCACTGCATGTGGGGGGGGCTCATGTGATCCAAAGGGGGTCACTGTATGTAAGAGCTCATGTAATGGTACAGTTACAGGTTTTTATAAAGGGCTAACACATTCCGTAGCGCTGTACATTGGGAGAGAGAGAATAACAAATGTACATTCAGCTTAACCTCCCTATCTGTCAGAATCCGTACAATTTAAAAAAATATATATTTTTTTTACCTCCCGAGCGCGGCTCCGGGTTAAATTTCACTGCTGGAAGCGGTAACCCCGAGCCACACTCAGGCTGATACTTACCTGTCCCTGCGCTCCCTCGCTGTCACCTGCTGTCACCTCCGGCGAACGCGGCGTCCTGCTTCCTGGTTCCCTTCTCGCGAGAAGGAAACCAGGAAGCCGGATGCCGCGATTGGACGGAGGAGACGAATGCGATTGCAGAGGTCAGTGAGGGAGCACAGGTAAAGGTATGTATCCAGCCCGAGTGTGGCTCGGGGTTACCGCTTTCAGCAGTGACATTTAACCCCCGAGCCGCCAGGGACATTAAACACCTAGAACAATAGGAGAGGGGACCCTGCCCCAGAGCTTACAATCTAAGAGGAGAGGGGACCCTGCCCCAGAGCTTACAATCTAAGAGGAGAGGGGACCCTGCCCCAGAGCTTACAATCTAAGAGGAGAGGGGACCCTGCCCCAGAGCTTACAATCTAAGAGGAGAGGGGACCCTGCTCCAGAGCTTACAATCTAAGAGGAGACCCTGCCCCAGAGCTTACAATCTAAGAGGAGAGGGGTGACACTCTAGGTGAGGGTAAGTGGCAGAGTATGTGTAGTAGTGGGGGCAAGAAATGTACAGTGGGGGATCATGGAGTGAGCCAATGGGCTTCTCTAAAGTAATGTGTTTTCAGAGACTTCTTGAAGGACTGGAGAGATGGGGAGAGTCTGATGTTGCGGGGAGGGAGTTCCACAAGAACGGGGCAGGTACGGAAAAGTCCTGAAGGTGAGATTTGGGGGTGCGGGTATGAGGAACTGATAGCATCAGATCATTGGCCAAGCATAGTGGTCTTGACGGGATTTGTACCTGCTAATAAGGGAATGAGATGTAGGCAGTGGCGCGGTTATGGAGGAGATGTAGGCAGTGGCGCGGTTATGGAGAGCTTTGCATGTGACCAATATAATGAATTGGATTCTAAAGGAAACAGGAGCCAGTGTAGAGATTGACAAAGGGGTGAGGTGTGAGAGGTGCGGGAGGTGAGGTGCGGGAGGTGAGGTGTGAGAGGTGTGAGAGGTGCGGGAGGTGAGGTGTGAGAGGTGCGGGAGGTGAGGTGCGGGAGGTGAGGTGTATGAGTCTGGCACAGGTGTTCATTACAGACAGCGGAGGGAGAATCTGGGATCTCTTAAGGCCAGAGAGAAGGAGGTTACAGTAGTCCAAGCGGGAGATAAAAGGAGCATTTTAGTAGATGAGTATGACGGAATGGGATGTTGTTCCGCCTGCGGGTGTGCTCAATCTGCGTGACCCCTTCGCTTACCGCTGGCCCGACTACCGAGTGACGCGCACTCGGCGTCTCGTGCGGCCTGGCGTGACCCTGGAGAAGGGTTAGCGGGCGGTGGAGGGGACCCCTGCCTAGAACCACCGACCACTGAGCCATACGGCACTCAGCGTCCCGAGCAGCTGGTTCACTGACCTTGCGGGTGTGGGACGTCCGTGGAGATCGGATCTGCCAGCCGCGGAGGAATCTTCGGTTCGATGTGGGAAACGTTTCGGATCTTGCGGGAAACGTTTCCGATCGCGGTGCGGGTAACTTTTCGGATCTCGGTGAACGACTTTTCGGATCGGACCAGGGCTGGAGGAATCTTCGGATCTGCCGGGATGGGCGAGGGATTCGGATCGCACCGCAATCCCTCGCAATACCGAAGCGCGGTACGCGGCGCGCCCTTCGGTTCGGATCTCTGAATTTCCCCGATCGAATCTTCGGATGTAGCGCCGCTGCCCTGATGCTCGATGCAGGTCAGCGCGCTCGATTCGGATCGGATGGCACCGTATTCTGAGGCGCGGGGGACACTCAGATCCGAAATACGGCGGAGAATCAAGCCACACCAGACACAGCTGAATGTACTGCAGGAACTGCCTTTATTGTTTACATACAGACTTTTATTACTTCTCATTATAATTAGAATACAATGGGACTCCTTGCCCGCCCTCCCGGGACCATTGGCCACCATCCTTCAGGGAGTCGCCAATTCGGACCGGATGGTCCGAATCGGCCATTTTGCGATCCGAACCGGATGGTTCGGATCGGCCATTTTCCGAATCGAAATTCCAACTGCGCCACAATAATCGGAAAATGGCGGCGAGCAAGGCAAACAAAGGGAAAAATACATTACACCATAACCAACGGGGAACACTTTATTACACCACACAATAATCACATCTAACTAAAAATACTGGTAAAACGGGGTGCGTGCCACCACACCCAAGTGTCCATGTCACCACTGTCACTGCGCCGCCCCTGGCTGAGGGTGCTGGGCCATCCCGTGACACTCCTCCCCTCCCCCAGTTCGACGCACCTGGTCTGACCCCACCGGGTCATACCGGGAAGTCGGTGCTCCCAGGCCCATAGTCAGTCTGGGGAGGCCGGTCACCAGGCCTCTCCATTTGGCCTTGCGGCCGTGCCAGCCTGGTCGGGACCCCATGTCCTGAGGGTGTCCCCGGCTGGGCGAGAAGACATGCCTCTGGGCCGGAGGGCCTCCGGTGCCCCCCCAGGATTGTCACTCACCTGGGGAACCCGGGTGCTAACTGCACACGCCCAGGTGCCCAGGTCAGCCGTGGACAGGACCGTGGCGGGGTAAGGCTCCCGAGCCCAAAGGTTGCAAAAATGGGCAGAGGCCAGCGGTGCTCTGCCCCGTTGCCAGCTCTTCCACTGGAGGGCCAGGTACGGACACGGCAACTGAAGGAACCACAAGAGCCAGACCTGGCTGCTCCTCCAGCCAGCTGGAAGGGAGAATCACAGAATGCAACAGCAGTCGCCCAGGGTCATCCACGCTCCGCCCCTCGGGGCGAATTGGGCGGAACGGGCAGAGGCCAGCGGCTCTCTGCCCTGGCGTCAGCTCTTCTGCTGGTTGACCGGGTACGGAAACGGCAACCGGGAGGACAAACGAGGTCAAACCCGGCTGCTCTCCTGGCCGCCGACGAGGGGACTGAACCGCTGCCGCGGCAGTCGTACAGGGTCATCCTCGGCGCTGCCCCTCGAGGCAAACTGAGAGGGATGGGCAGAGGCCAGCGGCGCTCTGCCCGTAGCCAGCTCATCAGCTGGGCGAGGATCTCCCTGCGGGAGGATGGTTTCTTCACCCCGGGGCGATCATGGTTGCGCGCAACCCGTCCCGGGGAACCATCCGTCTGCCTCCGGGCAGACTTTGAGTAGTGGGCGAGCCAGGGCGCTCTGCCCCGTAGCCAGCTCTTCTCGCTGGTGAGAGATCTCCCTGGCGAAGGATGGTTGCTTCACCCCCGGGACAACCAAGGGTTGCGCACAACCCATCCCGGGGAACCATCTGTCTGCCCCTCCTGGCAGACTTTGGGCAATGGGCAGAGGCCAGCAGCACTCTGCCCCGTAGCCAGCTCTTCCGCTTCGCTGGTTGGAGATCTCCCTTGGGAAGGATGGTTGCTGCTTCACCCCGGGACAACCAAGTTGCGCACAACCAATCCCAGGGGAACCATCCGTCTCCTCCTCCCCTCTGGACCCGTGGCCCTCGGGCCACCCTGTCCTCTTGCGGGGTGAGGGGGGTAACTTCCTCAGACGACCCCCCACGGGCACCCATGAGTCCGCCTCGGCTTCCCATAGGTCCCAACCTGGGGACTGTCGACTTCCTCCGCCGACCCGTCCACCACGGGGAGCTCAGGCTCGACTGCGGAACGCCGTCCAACAGTCTCCGATAAGCCACCTCGAGCTCCCACTCTCGCTCAGCCAGGGACTCCAGCTCCTCAAACACTGAGTCCCTGCTGTCTGACGGGATTTCCAATTCCGCCGCTCCAGGATGTCCTCCATCCGTTCCTCGGTCTCTTCTCCAAAATCGGGGTCGGCGGCCATGCCCTCGTAGAGCAGTCCTGTGCCTCCGTAGCGAGCCCTGCAACGGAACTGCCTCCCAACGGCCGTACTGCCGGAGCGGCAGTTAGCCACCGGAGCGCGCGGTACGCGGCGTCCAGTGCGACCTCCTCCTGCACCAAACTCCAGAGCTCGTCCTCCCACCCTTCTGGGGCCCGGTCCTGCAGGAACGCTGCTCGCACAGCGTACTACTGCTCCGGTAGACGTCGGCGTCGGAGGGAATGTCCACGTCATGGCAGTCCCGCTGCATGGTCCAGGGCCTCGTACCACAGCTCCTCTGTGGACTCCTGGTCCTGCTCCAGCCCTCCTGCAGCTCTCTGGCCAGCACGACCTTCACGTCGGCGTAGGTGCCAGCGCAGGAGCACCGTCCTCAGTGGGGAAGGTGGCGTCCTCAGATGCAGCTCCAGGCGGCTGTGAGTCTCCATCCGAGGGTCGCTGGGATGAGTGATGTCCTCAGTACAGGCTCCAGGCAAGCTGAGAGTCCCCACAAGCGTCGTCACTGGGGGTGGTGGATTCCCAGGGTGAAGCTCCAGACGAGCTGTGAGTCTCGACCCAGGGTTCACGGGGTAGGGTTCGGGGTCATTGTACTCAGCTACTGCTCCGCGGAGCTCTGCCAACCGCAGCTGGTGCTGGCGTTCCTTCTCCAGCTCAACTCCCCGGTAGAACTTCCGAATCACCTCACATCGGTCCTCTGTCGTCGGGGCATCTCCAAGCAGGGCGATCCGGCGCCGCACCTCTCTGAGATCAGCGCCTTCCTCCACCTCTGCGTAGACAGGGCTGGGGACGGGCGTCGTCGCCTCGTCCTGATCCATCCTGGTCAGCTCCTTGATCAGGGTCTTGCGTTTCTTGTTACCCGGCGTTCCTCCCCGTTCTCCAACATCCCACGCAGGGTGTCCCGTTGTAGGGGTTGTACACCGCCATGGCGTAGGTCTCCTAGGGGCCTGCAGAGAGCGATCCCACCGCTGCCCCCAGTATGAGGAATGGGATGTTGTTCCGCCTGCGGGTGTGCTCAATCTGCGTGACCCTCGCTTACCGCTGGCCCGACTACCGAGTGACGCGCACTCGGCGTCTCGTGCGGCCTGGCGTGACCCTGGAGAAGGGTTAGCGGGCGGTGGAGGGGACCCGCTAGAACCAGCCCGACCACTGAGCCATACGGCACAGCGTCCCGAGCAGCTGGTTCACTGACCTTGCGGGTGTGGGACGTCCGTGGAGATCGGATCTGCCAGCCGCGGAGGAATCTTCGGTTCGATGTGTGGAAACGTTTCGGATCTTGCGGGAAACGTTTCCGATCGCGGTGCGGGTAACTTTTCGGATCGGTGAACGACTTTTCGGATCGGACCAGGGCTGGAGGAATCTTCGGATCTGCCGGGATGGGCGAGGGATTCGGATCGCACCGCAATCCTCGCAATACCGAAGCGGGTACGGGCGGCGCCCTTCGGTTCGGGATCTCTGAATTTCCCGATCGAATCTTCGGATGTAGCGCCGCTGCCCTGATGCTCGATGCAGGGTCAGCGCGCTCGATTCGGATCGGATGGGCACCGTATATCTGAGGCCGCGGGGGACACTCAGATCCGAAATACGGCGGAGAATCAAGCCACACCAGACACAGCTGAATGTACTGCGGGAACTGCCTTTATTGTTTACATTACAGACTTTTATTACTTCTCATTATAATTAGAATACAATCATGGAGAACTCTTGCCGCCCCGGGGACCCATTGCCACCACATCCTTCAGGGAGTCGCCAATTCGGACCGGATGGTCCGAATCGGCCATTTTGCGATCCGAACCGGATGGTTCGGATCGGCCATTTTCCGAATCGAAATTCCAACTGAGCCACAATAATCGGAAAATGGCGGCGAGCAAGGCAAACAAGGGAAAAATACATTACACCATAACCAACGGGGAACATTTATTACACCACACAATAATCACATCTAACTAAAAATACTGGTAAAACGGGGTGCGTGCCACCACACCCAAGTGTCCATGTCACCACTGTCACTGCGCCGCCCCTGGCTGAGGGTGCTGGGCCATCCCGTGACAATGAGCATTTTAGTAGAGTCTGGATTAAGAACGGGGCGGATGCGCGCAATGTTTTTTAGGTGGAAGTAGCAGGATTTGCTTAATGACTGAATGTGAGGAGTAAAGGAGAAATCATAATCTAAGTGCTCTTACATTCTGTGCACAAAAACATTTGTGCAGCGTGTAAACGCTCGTAAATTAACGCTTGTATTACAATCCGAGTGCATTTTTTTCAAACGTCAAAAAATAACGCGTGTAAAAAAAAGACGCACATGAACGTTGCGCGCAGCAATCAGTGTGCGGACTGTTTTTTTTCACGAGATTCAGCCAATCAGAATTAAGAACCACAATTGTCTCTGTGACAGAACCGTTCTCTTCCGCCTGTCCTGGCTCTCCAGACACCCCTTCGTTGCGGTCAACCTGGCTACTGGGAGCGCTGTCCTCAGCGCCTCGAGCAGCTTGACCCGCCTGCTTCTGTTCCTCTGCCCTGGAGCCCGCCTTGCCCCGCAGCGTGGAAACCACGCAGAAGAGCGCTTCTTGGCCAGTGGGCTCCTAAAAATAGGTGCTTACGGGGGTGCGAATTATAGAATGAAACACCCCGAGAAACCCGAACACCGACCAGGGATCCCTCGCTGGGAGCGCGGCCAGCAACCAGTGACTCTTGCTCGGGTACAGCTGCCGGACTTTCCCCCTTCGCAGCTCGGGCTCCGTGGATCCGATCCGGGCGCTTTTTGGACTGAACCAGCCCCCGGACCCGAGCTACCAGGCTGTACCCCCAGCATGCCGCCGCTCCCAGGGGATCACCCCGAAATCCCTGGTAAAACCCCAAACTCAGGCAGAAAGCCACAAGGAGCGCTCACACCACAGGGGGGGCCGGGCGCTGGCCAGACAGGGAGAGGCTCTGGGAGGGGGGGACAGACGAGCTGGCGCCGAGACCCGAGATAAGGGCTGCGCACCGCAGGGGTTCCCCCAGGTTAACCCAGGCAGATTGGGCTATGGCTTGAGGTACAAACAAAGATCACCGCAGGAGGACTGAGGGCGGGCCAGGGGAGAACAATGGTTTCATTTCTCATAAATACCCCTGTATTCTCCATGTTAAAATAAACTCATTCCCGTTTGAACCTTTACTCTTGCCTCGGCTAGTAATTGGGGATAACAGGGCTCGGGGAACCGCGACGCTGCAAGGACCGTGGAAAGAAACGCTGGATCACCGCCGAATCCCTACCACCCGCTACCCCTGACTCTACACCCCCAGACCAGCTCGGCGCTGACGGCGGATCTACCCGGGCAGGGTAGCGGGGATCCGCTACATTGGCTGGCAGCGCTGGGATCCGGCTGAGACCAGACAAGCAGGGGGAGATACAGCCGCTGGCTTGACCCCGGTCACAGCCACCGCGACACGCCGAGCGTCTGGAGTAGACATCATCCGGGGGGAGAATCTGAGACCAGCCCAGCAGGGGGAGATACAGCCGCCGGCTTGACCCCGGTCTCAGCCACCGCGACACGCCGAGCGTCTGGAGTAGACATCATCCGGGGGGAGAATCTGAGACCAGCCCAGCAGGGGGAGATACAGCCGCCAGCTTGACCCCGGTCTCAGACACCCCTGGGTTCGAGAGGTGGACAGTACCAGCAACGGCGGTGACCCCGTATGGCACAGCGCTACGAAGGGCTGAAGCGCACGGTCCTGAAAGAACTGTTAAAAGCCAGAGGCAAGGCGCCCGGAGGCAAGGCGAAAGCGGTCATCATCGGAGAACTGATGGAGGACGACCGCAACAGCGTGGCTCCCTCTGAGGGCTCCGAGACCTCGGAATGGAGGCGAGAGGTGCAGTGGCGGCTGCCCTATACGGAACGGACCCCTCCGCCGACATCATTGGGAGGGTCCTGGCCGACACAGACAAGCTCCGCCAGGCAGAGATGCAGCAAAGGTCCGGGGGGTCGCTGTCCCCCCAAGGCAGTACCGGACCCCCCAAACAGAAAATACCGTTCGCAGCATGTCATGGAACGGACATAGGGGCTCTGACCAGCGAGCCCCAGAACTAACAGCCTGGGACATTTCAAAGACCTTTTTCTTTATTTGAGACTCTTTCGGTTTTGCGTGTTGAAATGAACAGTTATACCTTTTCTAGATGTGGTTTTATTGGTGTGATGTATTACCATGTATCCTGTATTGTATGAGTGTGGATTCAGATGTGTAATTGTGTGATGCATTTAAAGGTATTATATTTCCCCTTGGTTGCTAGGAGTGAAAGGCTGTGTTGAAATTCAATTGTATGCTAATTTCTGTGTACATTAGCTCTGTGTGTGTGTGTAATCTGATGATGCAAGCATGCCATTGTATGCAAATTGAGTTCCCATTCAAGCCTGGGCATGTCTCCTTTGTGTGTGAGATGTTTAAATGCGTGTCCCATTTGAGTAAAAAGTCAGTTCAACTGCATTTGACTTGAAGCATACAGCCCCGTTTGGTGTCGTCATTTCATCGCTAAAATCACAGTGCAGGAGACACTCTGCGGTCTCCTAGCTCCCCACTACGCAGAACGGGTCAACTTAATTCGGCAGCACCATCTCGCCAAGTAACGCCAGGGTCATCTCAGGCCGCTCGAGACGCCGAGTGCTGTGACACTCGGTAGTCGGGCCTGACGCCATCAAGAGGGGGTCAGATTGGAGCACACCTGCAGACGGATAACACCTCATTCCGTCACACTGGTGGCAAGCGGTGAGGATAGCTCTCTGCACCCCCAGAAGACCCTCATCATGGCAGCATATGCCAATTATAAACAGGACACACTGCGGGGCATGCTGGAGGACCGTGGAGGAACCGTGGGCTCAAAGAGCAAGGATGCCCTGGTCGAAGAATTGGTGGCCCTGGATCAGCAGACCAGGGACCTGCCCGCAACCTCACCACCGATAGTAGCTCAGGCGTCCAGCCCTGAAAACTCCTTACAGAGGAAGGTACAGCAGCGGGCAGCGGCTTGCGGAGCCGCGCCGACAGAAGCCACCTTCCAGAACTTCGTCCGGGACATCACCCATGAAGAAGAGCAGGAGCGGGTGCGCCAACATGAGATACGGCTGGCGGAAATCCAGTACCAACAGGGAGGAAACCCCAACTGGGAAAGACCAACGGCACGGAAGGTGCCCTTCCAGGCCTTCAAGAGCTTCAACGAGGCAGAGGAGGAAATAGAAAGTTTCCTCCAGGACTTTGAACGCTCGTGCCAACTACACGAGGTTCAACGGGCCGCTTGGGTTGGGATCCTGGCGTGTAAACTAACAGGGCGGGCTGCGGAGGCCTACAGGACTGTCCCAGACGAAGAAGCCCGGGACTACGAACAGGTGAAACAAACCCTGCTGGCCCGTTTTGCCATCACCCCCGAAGCCAGCCGGATGAAATTCCGAAATTCCCGGTGGCCCCACGGTACTACCCATGTGGAGTGGGCGCACCGGCTGCAACGGGACATGAAGACCTGGTTCGCCGGAAGCAAGGCTCGAACCCTCGAAGTCACTCAGCTGTTCCTTCTCGAGCAGTTTTTCGACCACACCGCCCCGGCCGTGCGGGAGTGGGTGAGGGACAAGAAGCCCCAGACGGTGCAGCAAGCGGCCACCTGGGCCGATGAGTATACGGACACACGCACGTCCCACGGGGGGGAACGACCTCCACCCTCCCGATCCACCCTACCATCTCCCCGTGCCACACCCCCACCTCCCCGGCCGGAGCCAACAACACGCTGGCCCGCACCCCGGGTCCCAAACAGGGCCCCTTCCATGGCTACCATCCGTTGTTATGGGTGCGGCCAGATGGGCCACTACCGCCAGAACTGCCCCAACCAGCCGCCCCTTCCGCGGGGCCCCATCCGAGCCCCACCCGCGGCTCATTGTTACCAGGAGGAATCCCCATACTGGGACCCACAGGAGGAATGGGGGATGCTGCATGAGGCCGATCCCGTGCAGGCTGCATCCGCCGACAACCGCCAACACCACAGACAGGCGGTATGGATTAACGGGCGGGCCGCCGAAGGTCTCCGCGACTCCGGCGCTACCATCACGCTTGTCCGGCCTCACCTGATCACCCGAAAGGACCGGCTGGACCGCACTGTCGCTGTTCGCGTAGCCGGAGGCAAGGTGCTCCGACTCGCTACCGCCCGAGTCCATTTGGATTGGGGGTCGGGGGAGGGATCCGTGCGGGTGGGGTTACTCGACCAACTACCGGCAGAAATCCTCCTGGGGAACGACCTGGGACGCTTGGTATCAGCCTACACCACGGACGCGGCCGCCCCAGTGACCACCCGGCAACAAAGCCACCGGATCGACCAAGGCACTCCGGTCGGGACCCAGGTGAGACCAACCAGACCTCTCCGACCTCCCAAACCCCCCAAGCCTCCCAGACCCCCCCGACCGGATGAATCCACACCTCCTCCCCCGGACCACCCCCTCATGTGGAGCTCTCCAGCCACCCTCTGGCACCAGACCCAGACTGACCCCACCCTAGAAAGGTACCGCGACCGGGCCGGCCAGGCTCCCGGTGACGGACGGGACGACAGCATTGAGTGGGAAGATGGGCTACTGTATCGGTACACCAATAGGGGAGACGCTCAGAAACCACGGGCTTCCCACAAACAGCTAGTAGTGCCGCAGGCCCCCAGAAAGGAACTCCTGAGACTGGCCCACGACATTCCCCTCGCCGGCCATTTAGGAATGGGCAAGACCCGACACCGGTTAACCCGAGCATTCTTCTGGCCTCGCCTTAGTGAGGATGTCCGGGAGTACTGCCGCACCTGCCCGACCTGCCAGAAAACGGGGAAAACTGGGGACCACCTGAAAGCCCCCCTTCACCCCATGCCCATCATTCAAGAACCCTTTAGTCGAGTGGCGGTAGACATAATTGGTCCCTTACCCCGCCCCAGCGCCACCTGGAAGAGATATATTCTCACCCGATACCCCGAGGCGGTGGCCCTGTCTAACATTCAGGCAGACACCGTCGCCGATGGCCTCCTACAGGTGTTCTCTAGGGTAGGATTTCCTCAGGAAATCTTGTCTGATCAAGACTCCCAATTCACCGCTGAGCTAACCCAACAGCTCTGGCGTCTGTGCGGGGTTAAGGATCTTCACAGCGCCCCATACCACCCGCAGACGAACGGGCTGTGCGAGCGGTTTAATGGGACCCTGAAACAGCTCATCCGCGCTTACACCCAAGAGAGGAAAGACTGGGAGAAATACCTACCCCACCTGTTATTTGCTTACCGGGAGGTCCCCCAAGAGTCGACCGGGTTCTCCCCCTTCGAACTCCTGTACGGGCGACGGGTGCGAGGCCCCCTAGACTTAGTCCGGGCGCAGTGGGAGGGGGGACAGGAAGCCGAAGGGCTCCCCGCCGTGAGTTACGTCCTGGAGCTCCGAGAGCGCTTGACCGAACTCACGGCGATGGTTCAGGGGAACATGCAGGCAGCCCAGGCCCAGCAGAAGGCATGGTACGACCGCTCTGCCCGCAGCCGCTCGTTTCACATGGGGCAGAAGGTCCTGGTGTTGAAACCACAGCGGCAGAACAAGCTGCAGGTGTCCTGGCAGGGCCCCTATCGGGTGGTCACCCAAGTGGGAGAGACCACCTACGTGGTTGTTAGCTCTACCGACACCAGGATCCAGCGGACGTTCCATGTCAATATGCTGAAGGCATACCACGAGCGCCCCGAGACGGTATCTGCCATCTGCGCTCCTGTGACCGAGGAGGCAGAACAGTTCACCCTGGTAGACCTGGTAGACCTCCCCGGGATAGACGGTCGGCCCTCAGGGGTGGAACAAGTGCAGCTAGGGGAAGGGTTGGGCCCCCATAAGCAGGAGCAGGCTAGGCAGCTGCTCCAAGTGCACCAGGAGCTCTTCTCCGCACTCCCTGGCTACACCAGCCGGGCCGTGCACCAGGTGGAAACACCCGGCCAGCGTCCCCTTCGGCAACCGGCATACAGACTCCCGGAGGCAGTACGCGAATCCATGCGGGCTGAAATCCGGGAGATGCTGGAGCTGGGAGTTATCGAGCCCTCTGCCAGTCCATGGGCCTCGCCCGTAGTCCTGGTCCCCTATGAAAAATTCTATTTTTCATTATAATTACCATAAACCTTTTCCAAGTTTCTTCTTATATATCAAAATCAAAGTAAGAGCTGCGCTACGCCATGGCGGAGACCCCCAAAAAGAATCAATCACGAAACTGTATTGGTCTTTCTCAGAAGTCTGGCTTTCCTCGTTAAGCCAGATCTATTTATTAAAATACACAGAATTTATAGCCAATCAGTGTACAGATACATTACAACATCAAAGTTTAGCCACTCAGTTAACTTACTACCATATATGGTTCGCAAGACCCTTTTCCCATCTTCCCGCTTCTGCGCACATTTTCCTGCACTGAACATAACAGGAAATCGGCCACAGCTCATATCCTATAGAAGGAACAACGGTCTATACAGTATTGACACTAACAAAAATGGAGGGGGGAATTTCACAGCCCATTTATAAGAACCGGCTTTTTAAGACTAAATATTTATTATATTTACAGGAAATTAAAATCTAACACCCTAAAAGGATGGTACCACCCGGTTTTGTGTCGACTACCGGATGCTCAATGACTGCACTGTCACTGATGCTTACCCCATGCCCCGAGTCGACGAGCTGTTGGATCAGATCTCCCAGGGCCATCTCTTGACCACGGTAGATTCCCCTTGCAGAGGAGGCGACCCCGAAGTCGGCCTTCATCACCCCGTTTGGCCTGTACCAGTTTCGGGTCATGCCGTTCGGGATGAAGAACGCCCCGGCCACTTTTCAGCGGTTGATCGATCGCCTCCTCGATGGCCTCCAGGAATTCGCTTGCGCGTACCTGGACGACATCGCCATCTACAGCCAGACTTGGGAGGAACACCTTCACCATCTGGGGGTGGTATTCGCTCGGATAAGGGACGCCAACCTGACCCTTAAACCCGCGAAGTGTAGGATAGGGATGTCCGAGGTACAGTACCTCGGCCACCGGGTGGGTCGGGGAACCCAGCGTCCAGAACCGGCCAAGATAGAAGCCATTCTGGAGTGGCCCACTCCCATCACCAAGACTCAGGTCCTCGCTTTCTTGGGCACGGCAGGGTACTACCAGAAATTCGTTCCCAACTATAGCGTCCTCGCCAAACCCCTGACCGACCTGACTAAGAAAACCCTGCCCCGCCAAGTCCTGTGGTCCCCGGAGTGCGAAACCGCCTTCCAACAACTGAAGACCACCCTAACCCAAGCACCCCTCTTGGCAGCTCCCAATTATAGCAAACGCTTTATTGTCCATACAGACGCATCGATGTTCGGACTGGGAGCCGTACTAAGCCAAGTGGGGGACGACGGGGGGATCATCCGGTGGCTTACATCAGCCGCAAACTCCTACCCCGGGAGGTGGGATACGCAGCGGTCGAGAAAGAATGTCTGGCCTTGGTTTGGGCCCTGCGAAAGTTCCAGCTGTATGTGTACGGGCGGTCCTTCACCGTAATGACGGATCACAACCCCCTGGTGTGGCTCAACCGGGTGGCGGGGGAGAACGGCCGCCTGTTGCGGTGGAGCCTGGCCCTCCAACCTTTTAACTTTTCTATCCAATACCGGCCCGGGCCACAGAATGGGAATGCCGACTGAAGGGGTTAACCGGCCGCTTGACCCTTTGGTGGGATGGACACTCGGTAGAGGAAACACTCGTCCAGCGCTGGGAGAGAGAATGGACCAGAAAGAACACACAGACAACGGATGTTCAGTTGGTATAGCCTCTCTGCTTTACTGAACTCAAAACACTAGCTTTTATACTGTAAAAACCACTTACGCAAGTGGAAAAGCAATATGCGTCATACATCCTGCAACATAAACAAAATACCACATTAATCAGTCGTGACACACTGAGGCGGAGGTAACATATCTCTTGCGGCATAAACAAATTATTGTTGGTTACATTTCACACGTAAGCGCTTGCAGAAGTTCTGAGAAATGCACATTCTTAACAAGTTATCTAAAGTTCATATTATGGTTTCTAAAAACTGTACGGACACATTGACCACGTTCCTTTCTATGTGTTGTGGTTAAGCTGATTACTGCCTTTGCATACAAGGACATAGTCTGCAAGGACGTGAGCTGTTTGCAAAGATAATAAAAGATGCGCGACCTTCTACAGAGATACAGCCGCGGGCCGCATTCCTAAACTACAGCAATATATTATTTAGATACATAAGGGCTTCTGGATGAAGGGATTAACTGTGTAGGGGAATCAGGGGTGAAATCCCTTCACCGACTGTCTATCCTGGCAATCGGCCCGGGAACCCGGAGATCCAAGCTCCCCGACTTCCCCTATTTGACCCGTGTGGGTCCAACCGGGTCCGTCGGACTCGTTTGAAGGGGGGAGGAATGTCATGGAACGGACCTAGGGGCTCTGACCAGCGAGCCCCAGAACTAACAGCCTGGGACATTTCAAAGACCTTTTTCTTTATTTGAGACTCTTTCGGTTTTGCGTGTTGAAATGAACAGTTATACCTTTTCTAGATGTGGTTTTATTGGTGTGATGTATTACCATGTATCCTGTATTGTATGAGTGTGGATTCAGATGTGTAATTGTGTGATGAATTTAAAGGTATTATATTTCCCCTTGGTTGCTAGGAGTGAAAGGCTGTGTTGAAATTCAATTGTATGCTAATTTCTGTGTACATTAGCTCTGTGTGTGTGTAATCTGATGATGCAAGCATGCCATTGTATGCAAATTGAGTTCCCATTCAAGCCTGGGCATGTCTCTTTTGTGTGTGAGATGTTTAAATGCGTGTCCCATTTGAGTAAAAAGTCAGTTCAACTGCGTTTGACTTGAAGCATACAGCCCCGTTTGGTGTCGTCATTTCATCGCTAAAATCACAGTGCAGGAGACACTCTGCGGTCTCCTAGCTCCCCACTACGCAGAACTGGTCAACTTAATTCGGCAGCACCATCTCGCCAAGTAACGCCAGGGTCATCTCAGGCTGCTCAAGACGCCGAGTGCCGTGACACTCGGTAGTCGGGCCTGACGCCATCAAGAGGGGGTCAGATTGGAGCAGGACCGCAGGCGGACTTCCATCCCGTCACACAGCATTCAAACTCTTCCCAGAGGGGAGCGAAGACATCGACGGGTTCCTGCAGGATTTCGAGAGGCAATGTGCCCTGCAGGGGGTGGCGGTCCGAGACTGGGTACCCATCCTGGCGAGCAAATTGACCGGCAGGGCGGCTGAAGCCTATCGGGCGGTGGCGGACGAAGACTGTATGGTGTACGAGCGGGTCAAGGAACATCTGCTGGCCCGCTATGCACTCACCCCGGAGGCGTATCGAGTTCGATTTCGAGCCTTAAGAAGGGGCACTCAGGACTCGTATGCGGAGTGGGGACACAGGATGCACCAGGCGCTCCGCAGCTGGATACAGGGGTGCCAAGCTACCCAACCGGACCAGATTGTCCAGCTGCTATTACTGGAGCAGTTCTACAACTACTCTCCTCCAGAGGTCCGAGACTGGGTGCGAGACCGGCGCCCCCTCACCCTGTCTGAAGCCACCCGCCTTGCCGACGAGTACCAGGACGCCAGGCGAGTAGCCCCTCCGGCCATCCGAGCCCCATCTCCCCGCTTCCATCCAGCGCCACAGTTACACCCTACTCCCCTCGAACGAGCACCCAGGCCACCGGCACCCTCCACCCCGGCTCCTCGGGTAGGACCCTGGTGCTATGGGTGTAACCAGATCGGACACATGAGAGACCGTTGTCCCCTGAACAACCAGCGTCCGGCACCGTCCCGGGCAGCGCACCCACCGAGCCGAGCTATGGCATACTGCTGCCATCAGGAACCGGAATCCACAGCCACCCTCGAGGAAGACTGGGGCATCCTGCATGAGGCCAACCCCGTGCAAGCAGCCGCGCAGGACAACCGTCAACACCATCGCTAACAAGTTCGGGTGAATGGACAACTTGCCAGTGGTCTGCAAGACACCGGTGCAACCCTTACCCTGGCACAGCCCCATCTTATCTCCGCGGCTGCTTCAACCGGGCATTCGGTGGCCGTCAGAGTCGCTGGCGGCCATGTGTATCAAATCCCTACGGCCCGCGTCCATCTAGATTGGGGCACAAATGCCTGGGACGTGGAGGTCGGGGTCATGAAGAATCTACCGTCCGAGGTCTTACTTGGCAACGACCTGGGATTGCTGACCTCCACCTTTTGAGGACCCTCATCCTGGCGGGGTATGCCCCGTTACCACCCGCAATCAAGCACGGAAGGCTCCACCCACCGACTCCGAGGGGACCACGGTAAGCCAGACCAGACCAACACCCCCACTTGGCCCTGACAATGCCCCTGCCCTGACCTGGGATTCCCCGACGGATTTTGCCCAAGCCACCCGGGACGATATTACCCTTGCCCCATACCGACAACAAGCAGGGAGGGACCCGGGAGGTCTAGGGGAGGTGAGATTTGCCTGGGACCAAGGGAAGCTGTACAGGACATCGGGGGGGGACGAGCCAGGGAATAGACCGAGTACCCCACAGGCAGCTGGTAGTGCCGGCGAAATATCGGCGTGATCTGTTAAGGATCGCGCATGATATTCCCCTTGCGAGCCATCTCGGGCACCGGTGGACATTGCACCGTCTGACCCAGAGCTTCTTTTGGCCCAGATTATCAGGGGAAGTTAGGGACTACTGTCGGACGTGTGGGGTATGCCAACGAGTAGGGAAGCGGGGGGACGCCAAGAAAGCTCCCCTGAGACCATTGCCCATAGTGGGAGAACCTTTTAGACGGGTGGCGGTGGATCTGGTAGGACCCTTGGCAGTGCCTAGCCCTACGGGCAAGAAGTATATCTTGACCGTAGTGGACTACGCCACCAGGTACCCCGAAGCCGTGGCGCTCCGGGATATCCACACAGAGACCGTTGCCGGAGATCTGCTGCAGATCTTCTCCAGGGTTGGATTTCCCCAGGAAATCCTGTCTGACCAGGGCACACAATATACGGCCGAGGTGACCCAGCAGCTCTGGAGGCTGTGCGGGATTAAACCCCTGTACAGCTCCCCTTACCACCCGCAGACCAACGGGCTCTGCGAGCGGTTCAACGGGACCCTCAAGCAGCTTCTCCGCACCTTTACCATGTCCCATAAGGACTGGGAACGCCATCTGCCCCACCTTCTGTTCGCGTACCGGGAGGTACCCCAGGAAGCCACAGGCTTCTCTCCCTTTGAGCTACTGTACGACCGGAGAGTCCGCGGCCCCTTGGACTTGCTCCGGGAGCACTTGGAAGGTGCTCTGGCCGAGGAGGGGACCTCGGCCATAGATTATGTGCTTGAGTTTAGGGACTGGCTGCAGGAATTGACCGCCCTGGTACGGGACAATCTCCAAGCGGCCCAAACCAAGCAGAAGAGGTGGTATGACCGGTCGGCTAGGGACCGCACCTTCCAGATAGGGCAGAAAGTGTTAGCACTCCGACCGGTCAAACAAAATAAGTTGCAGGCAGCCTGGGAAGGACCCTACAAAATCATAGAAAAGATCTGTGATACCACCTTCACCGCAGCTAGATGCTCAGATGAAAGGATACACAGAACCTTTCATGTGAACATGCTAAAACCGTTTTTCGAAAGGGAAGAGGCAGTAGCCGCCATCTGCGCATGGACGCTGGGGATCTGGCGGATCTCCCCCTGCCGGTACTGCCCGGGGATCCAAGCGCCCCGGGGATAGCCGATGTCCGGCTAGGCGAGGGGCTCACTCCCCGCCACAAGGAACAGGCTCAGCAGGTGCTACAGGAGCACCGAGACCTGTTCTCATCCCGTCCCGGCTACACCTCCGTAGCCCTGCATCGGGTCGATACCCAGTCAAGTCCCTTTGTGGCAGATGGCGTACCGAATCCCCGATGCAGTGAGAGATGGGATGCAGAAAGCGATCCGTGAGATGTTGGACCTAGGGGTAATAGAACCCTCCGAGAGCCCCTGGGCCTCCCCGGTGGTTCTAGTACCCAAGAAGGATGGCACTACCAGGTTCTGTGTGGACTATAGGAAGTTAAATGACCACACTGTCACTGACGCCTACCCCATGCCCCGAGTCGACGAACTCCTAGACCGGATTGCCCAGGGAAGCTTTCTCACCACCATTGACCTATGTAAGGGGTACTGGCAGATTCCCCTTGCCGAGGAAGGTGTGCCGAAATCGGCATTCATCACTCCGTTTGGCTTATACCAATTTCAGGTTATGCCATTCGGGATGAAGAATGCCCCGGCCACTTTCCAACGCATGGTGGATCGGCTGCTAGAGGGGATGCAAGACTTTACCAGCGCCTACCTAGATGACATAGCCATCTTCAGCAACACCTGGGAGGAACACTTACAACACTTACGGGCCGTACTGGACCGCCTTGGCACCGCCGGTCTGACCATCAAACCAGACAAGTGCCACGTCGGCATGTCCGAGGTCCAGTACCTGGGCCACCGGGTGGGCTGCGGAAGGCAGCACCCAGAACCCGCCAAGGTTGAGGCTGTTGCCCAGTGGCCCACTCCCCGCACCAAGACCCAGGTGTTGGCTTTTCTAGGTACGGCAGGATACTACCGCCGCTTTGTCCCCAACTACAGCGCCATTGCCAAACCCCTGACTGACCTGACCCGCAAGAACCTTCCCCGATAGGTACTGTGGTCCCCGGAGTGTGAAGAAGCCTTCCAGCAGCTCAAGAGAGCCCTGGTGGGAGCCCCCGTGTTGACTGCTCCGGATTCCACTAAACGTTTTGTTGTCCGCACAGACGCATCTATGTTCGGATTGGGAGCAGTGCTGAGCCAGGTCGGTGAAGACGGGCACGACCACCCGGTTGCCTACATCAGCCGGAAACTTTTACCCAGGGAGGTAGCTTATGCGGCCATCGAGAAGGAGTGCCTGGCCCTGGTATGGGCCCTGAAGAAATTGCAACCATATCTGTATGGGCGCTCCTTCACGGTCCTCACAGACCACAACCCCCTGGTATGGCTGAACCGGGTGGTCGGGGACAACGGCAGGCTCTTGCGGTGGAGCCTGGCCCTCCAGCCCTTCAATTTTACCATCCAGTACCGGCCTGGGAAGCAAAATGGCAATGCAGACGGACTATCCCGCCAGACTGAGCTTGAAACTTAGGGTGGGTGGAGGCCATGGACATCCCCAAGCGAACCCGAAGAGGGTCTCACCGGGTCTGCCATCTGGAAACTTGGGGGAGATGTGTTACGGGACGGCCGCTACTATACCATAGCGCGGTACAAAATTTTAAAATGGTTGTTTTAGTATGGTATATTAAAGAATTCGTTAGGTTGTGTTTTTATAAGTTCCCCCTGTAATTCTCCCCATGGTTGACCTGTTCCCCGCCTGTCCACAGCCCCGGGAAGACGCCCGGTCTGTGAATGCCTCGAGCCGCCGCTGACTGTCTCTGCCAAGCCGCCCAAACTTGCCTGCCTTGCCCACGCAGAAGAGCGCTTCTTGGCCAGTGGGCTCCTAAAAATAGGTGCTTACGGGGGTGCGAATTATAGAACGAAACACCCCGAGAAACCCGAACGCCGACCAGGGATCCCTCGCTGGGAGCGCGGCCGGCAACCAGTGACTCTTGCCCGGGTACAGCCGCAGGACTTTCCCCCTTCGCAGCACGGGCTCCATGGATCCGATCCGGGCACTTTTTGGACTGAACCAGCCCCCGGACCCGAGCTACCAGGCTGTACCCCCAGCATGCCGCCGCTCCCAGGGGATCACCCCGAAATCCCTGGTAAAACCCCAAACTCGGGCAGAAAGCCACAAGGAGCGCTCACACCACAGGGGGGGCCGGGCGCTGGCCAGACAGGGAGAGGCTCTGGGAGGGGGGGACAGACGAGCTGGCGCCGAGACCCGAGATAAGGGCTGCGCACCGCACGGGTTCCCCCAGGTTAACCAAGGCAGATTCGGCTATGGCTTGAGGTACAAACAAAGATCACCGCAGGAGGACTGAGGGCGGGCCAGGGGAGAACAATGGTTTCATTCCTCATAAATAACCCTGTATTCTCCATGTTAAAATAAACTCATTCCTGTTTGAACCTTTACTCTTGCCTCGTCTAGTAATTGGGGATAACAGGGCTTGGGGAACCGCGACGCTGCAAGGACCATGGAAAGAAACGCTGGATCACCGCCGAATCCCTACCGCCCGCTACCCCTGACTCTACAGCCCCAGACCAGTTCGGCGCTGACGGCGGATCTACCCGGGCAGGGTAGCGGGGATCAATCGTAGTTTGAAATTAAACACCAGACGCGGCTGTATGTTTTAAAACAGATTTCTCTCTCTCTTTGAGCTCTGAGAGTTCTCTGACCTTTAATGAACAAAAATGCCACCATCTATACTGAAATCCAACAGTCCTAATTTGCATAAATGACGCACCTCGTCCTACCCATACTAATTACATTATGTCAGTTATTTACAATAAACATTCTTTATATTCTTTAGCTCACACAACATTTGCATAATCCATTGTTCCAACACATCAGATTAAACACACACTATCAGAGATCCCTTGAATTAAACATGCAGCCAGATAAAGGGGAAAGCCCTTGTAACAGATCTCTGTGCCCGGACAGGGTCACATCTGCCAAATGCTGCTTCCTCGCTGGACACCCAGTTTCTCCTCGTGACTCTCACACCTTTCTCTGGTACCTTAGCCACAGCTCAAGGCCCGGTGTATGTAGAGAGCCTGGCTAGCACCCCCAGAAATAAGCCGAAGCTGTAGATCTGGAGCCTTTCCTTGGAACAGCGGGCAAAATATTCCTGGTTCCCCAAAACATGAGTCGTGACTTCAAGCTTGGTCAGAATAGAACTGACTGTTTATTCACAGAGAGGACAGATAGAGTCAAGGACCATTACATTTGCATATAATCAAACAGACAACATCACAGATCAGATAACTACCCAGGGCCTTCAAACAATGGAGAATGGGGGAAGGAGAAAGCACGTAAACAAAAGGAATTTCTTACTGAGAGAATTTACACAATAGCAGGTACTAATACAGAGATCTACACTATACAGGGAATAACACACAGACATCAGAAACCTTTAGTTAACTGGCATATCTATAAAACAGTGAAAACCAAAATATATTTAAAAGGTCCACCAGTTCCCCAATAGTCTCTTTCACGGGCCATAGTCTCTGGGCAGGAGGCTAGCGCACATCCCCCTCGAAGTCGCACAGTGACGGCGTGTTCTGTCACAGCCCTGTTGCATAAATTACACAGCAGTAAAGCTTGTTTACTGGCTATACGGAAACACATTTACCTACAGGAATATAAGTATATTTAAAACTAAAGCTACGCCATTTTACACTAAACTAATTTAAACTAAAACCAAACGATGTAAAATATATTTAAAAGCACACGATATAGATTGAACATAAAGTCTCTTGGGGTTTGAAGCATGGAGCGTTACATCAGCTCCATGACATTACTTTCCCCCCAAAAAGAGTCCGACAGACACAGTTGGACCCAAACGGGTCGACTCAGGGAGGTCTGAGCAAGGTGAGTCAGGGCTCCAGGGCCGTTTGCCGGGACAGTCAATCGGCAGTCCCATTTTGGGCCCCGGGCCGGTATTGGATCGTGAAATTAAATGGCTGTAATGCCAGGCTCCAGCGCAGCAATCTGCCGTTCTCTCCTGCCACTCGGTTGAGCCAAACCAGGGGGTTGTGGTCAGTCATCACGGTGAAGAAGCGTCCATAGACGTAAGGCTGAAATTTCTTTAGAAACATAGAAACATAGAAAAATGTCGGCAGATAAGAACCTTTCGGCCCATCTAGTCGCCCAATTACATGGATACTTTACCTGGATTTATCTTTTGTTTAGGATAGCCTTATGCCTATCCCATGCCTGCTTAAATTCAATTACTGTTTTGGCCTCTACCACTTCTACTGGAAGACTGTTCCATGTATCCACCACCCTCTCAGTAAAATAATGCTTCCTGATGTTACTTTTAAACCTTTGCCCCTCTAATCTAAGACTATGTCCTCTTGTTTTGCTACTTTGTTTCCTTTTAAATATACTCCCTTCCTCTACCTTGTGGATTCCCTTTACGTAGGGACCGCCGTTTAGGGCCCAAACCAGGGCCAAACACTCCTTTTCTACGGCAGCGTACCCCACTTCCTGGGGTAGAAGTTTGCGTCTGATAAAAGCCACCGGATGCTCCCCTCCGTCATCGCCCACTTGGCTCAATACGGCTCCCAGTCCAAACATGGAGGCGTCTGTGTGGACGACAAAGCGTTTGTTATAATTTGGTGCCGCCAGGATGGGAGCTTGAGTTAGGGCGGTTTTGAGTTGGTGGAATGCCGCCTCACACTCCGGGGACCACAGGACTTGGCGGGGTAGGGATTTTTTTGTCAGGTCAGTCAGGGGTTTTGCGAGGTCACTGTAATGGGGGACGAATTTCCAGTAGTACCCAGCGGTCCCTAGGAAAGCAAGGATCTGGGTCTTTGTTATGGGAGTGGGCCAATCTAGGATGGCCTCTATCTTGGCCTGCTCGGGTCGCTGCTTCCCACACCCCACCCGGTGGCCGAGGTACTGTACCTCGGACATCCCGATCCGGCACTTGTCAGGCTTCAGGGTCAGGTTAGCGGGCCCTTATCCTATCTAACACCATCCCCAGATGGTGGAGGTGTTTCTCCCAGGTCTGGCTATAGACGGCTATGTCGTCCAGGAAGGTGCAGGCGAACTCCTGCAGGCCGTCGAGGAGGCGATCAATTAACCGCTGGAAGGTAGCCAGAGCGTTCTTCATCCTGAACGGCATGACCCGAAATTGGTACAGGCCGAACGGGGTGATGAAGGCCGACTTGGGGATGGCCTCCTCCTTGAGGGGAATCTGCCAGTACCCCTTACACAGATCAATAGTGGTCAAGAAGTGCCCCTGGGAGATCTGGTCTAACAGCTCATCGACTCGGGGCATGGGGTATGCGTCGGTGACGGTGCAATCATTCAACCTCCTATAGTCGACACAGAACCGGGTGGTGCCATCCTTCTTGGGGACCAGCACCACCGGGGAGGCCCACGGGCTGGCGGAGGGTTCAAACACCCCTAGCTCAAGCATGTCCCAGCTTTCGACCCGCATGGGTTCTCGGACTGTCTCCAGGAGCCGGTACGCCGGCAGCCTCAATGGTCTCTGCCCAGGGGTTTCTACTTTGTGAAGGGTCTGACGGGTATAGCCTGGGAGTGCGGAGAAGACCTTCTGGCGGTCCTGGAGTACCTGCCTAACTTGGACCTGTTCGTGGGGTCCCAACCCCTCCCCTAGCTGAACATCTTCCACCCCGGAGGACTTGCTATTTATCCCAGGGAGTTCTGGTATGGGGATCTGTTCTGCCTCCTCGGTGGCCGGAGCGCAGGTGGCAGCCACTGCCTCAGCCCGTTCGTGGTAGGCTTTCAGCATGTTGACATGGAATATCCGCTTGATCCTGGTGTCGGTGCAGCTGACAACCACATAGGTGGTATCCCCAAGTTGGTGTACAACCTGATAGGGGCCCTGCCAGGATGCCTGCAGCTTGTTCTGCCGCTGTGGTTTCAGTACCAGGACCTTTTGCCCCATGAAGAAGGAGCAGCTTCAGGCGGATCGGTCATACCATGCTTTCTGCTGGGCCTGGGCTGCCTGCATATTCACCTGGACTAGGCCCGTGAGCTCTCTCAGGCGCTTGCGTAGTTCCAAAACGTAGCTCAGGACGGGAGTCCTTTAAGCTCCTGTCTCCCTTCCCACTGGGCCCTAACTAAATCTAAGGGGCCCCTAACCCTGCGCCCGTATAACAACTCGAAGGGGGAGAACCCGGTGGATTCCTGGGGCACCTCTCTATATGCAAATAACAGATGGGGCAGATATTTTTCCCAGTCCTTCCTATCCTATATGTTAAAAGAGCTAAACTGGCCATCGCTGGAGTCTAAACGCACCCTTCACCTTTCCAGCCAGGTGTTTAAGAGCTTTTCTGGGAAGCTGCCACCCTATCTGAATAGACTGCTTCCCCCAGTAGCTCCCTCATCCTATAACCTCCGATCCAGGACCAGCACCTTACTTGCAATACCACAATACAAAAAGACAGTGGCTCGGTCCTCATTTTCCTACAGAGTATCACAATTATGGAATAACCTCCCAGACACCATCAAATCTTCCCCCAGTCTTAAGTCACTCAAGAGCTCCTTACTAACATACCTCAATACAGAATGCACCTGTAAACATGTAACATAATGACTATTTCCTACATATTTATTTTCTGTTATTCTGTATATGTGTTTTTTTTAAATATCTTGCATTGTATTACTTTGCATTTCTGTAACTGTAACACTTCAATGTTCTTGAACCCAGGACATACTTGAAAACGAGAGAAATCTCAATGTATCCTTCCTGGTAAAATCCTTTATAAATAAATAAATCCTGGGTGAAGGCCCGGATCAACTGCTTTAGGGTCCCGTTAAACCGCTCGCACAGCCCGTTTGTCTGGGAGTGGTACGATGCGCTGTGGAGGGCCTTGACACCACAGAGGCGCCAGAGCTGCTGTGTCAGCTCAGTGGTAAACTGGGAACCCTGATCAGACAGTATCTCCTGGGGGAACCCCACCCGGGAGAACACCCGCAGGATGGCGTCAGCTATTGTATCGGCCTGAATGTTAGACAGGGGAATGGCCTCGGGGTACCGGGTGGCATAGTCCACCACCGTAGGGATGTATTTTTTTCCTGTGGCGATGGGCGGGCCAAGGGGCCGATTATATCCACTGCTACCCGGCTAAAGGGTTCCTGGATGATGGGTAGGGGTTGAAGTGGGGCTTTTGGGTGGTCCCCAGTTTTCCCCACCTTTTGGCAGACCGGGCAGGTGCGGCAATAGTCCCGCACATCAGCATGGAGTCTGGGCCAAAAGAAGGCTTGGGATAACCGACTCCGGGTCTTGGCTATCCCGAGGCGGCCAGCGAGGGGAATGTCGTGGGCCAGTTTTAAAAGTTCTGGTCTGCGGGTCTGGGGCACGACCAGCTGTTTGTGGGGTCCCTATTTCCTCCTGGTGCCCACCCTCTCAGTGTATCTGTATAGGAGCCCTCCTTCCCACTCTATGCGGTCGTCCCCAACCCCTCCCTGGTCTTTGCCTGCCCTGTCCCGGTACCCTCCTAAAGTGGGATCAGTCTGGGTCTGGTGTCTGAGGTTGGCCGGGGAGTCCCAGGTTATGGGTTGGTCGGGTCGGGGGGACGGGGTTTGTTTTTGTCGAGGTTTGGGGGGTTTTCTTTGTGGTCTCACCTGGGTCCCGGCTGGAGTGGCGTGGTTTGTCCGGTGGCTCTGCTGGCGGGTGGTCATGGGTAGTATGGTGTCTGTGTTGTAGGCGGAAACCAGACGTCCCAGGTCATTTCCCAGGAGAACTTCGGTGGGCAAGTTCTGCACGGATCCTGCCCCGGAGCCCCAGTCTAGATGGACTCGGGTGGTGGACAGGTGTTGCACTCTACCTCCGGCTACTCGGACAGCAATGGTCGGGCCAGATCGGGCCTTCGTGGGTACCAGGTGGGGTCGGATGAGGGTGATGGTGGCCCCGAATCGTTGAGACCCTGGGCCGCTCGCCCATTTATCCATACGGCCTGTCGAAGATGCTGGCGGTTATTGGCGGCGGCGGCGGCTTGTACGGGGTCTGCCTCGTGTAGCATGCCCCACTCCTGACTGTCCTGGTATCGGGGTTCATTGTCATAACAGTGAGCCGCTGGTGGTGCTGCACGGGCCGGGCCTCTTGGTATGGGGGGTCGGTTAGGGCAGTTCTGGCGATAATGTCCCACTTGGTTGCAGCCATAACAACGGATGGTTACAACTGAGTTGGTGCAGACTGCGAGACGAGACGCCGGCCAACGGGCCGGGGAGGTCAGAATTGTGGATGGGCAAGGGGGGGTCAAGGAGCAGGCTGTCAATCGCCCCCACTGGTGTTCCGGGTGTCCGTATATTCGTCCGCCCAGGTAGCAGCTTGCTGCACCGTTTGGGGCTTTTTGTCCCTCACCCAATCTCGCACCGCCGTGGCCGTGTGTTCCAGGAACTACTCCAGCAGCACTAGTTGGGTAATGTCCTCGATTGTTCGGGCTTGACTACCCTGGAACCAGTTTTTTAAATCACGCTGCAGCCGATGGGCCCATTCCACATGTGTCCTGCCGTTTGGCCGGTAGGAGGTCCGGAATTTTAGCCGACTGGCTTCTGGGGTGATGGCGAAGTGGGCCAGCAGGACCTGATTGACCTGAGCATAGTCCATGGCCTCTTCATCAGGGACTGTTCTGTATGCTTCCGCCGCTCGGCCTGAAAGTTTGCTGGCCAAAATTCCGGCCCAGGCGGAACATTGTACTCCATGTACCTGACATGGTCTTTCAAAGTCTTGGAGGAAGCCCTCAATTTCTTCCTCCGCCTCGTTAAATGTTTTGAACGCCTGGAAGGGTACCTTTCGGGGCGCTGGTGTCTCTGGGTTGGGATTTTCTACCCGACCCGTTTGAAGTTCCGCCATCTGCTGTTCATGCTGGTGCTCCTTTTCTCATTCTATTTCTTGGGCTTTTCGCTGCAGCTCTCAGTCTCTCTGCTCATCTTGTCTTTGGATGTCCTCGATTGCTCGTTGGATCGCGGTCTCCATGGGGGAGGCACCGTACATGGCTATCCTCTCCCGGACTCTTTTCTGAAAGAGGTCTTCTGCGGACGGGGTCCCTGTGCCCCTGTTTTGTTAGTCCATTTTGATCAGTTCCTCAACTAGAGCTTCTTTGGTCTTTGAGCCGGCGGTCCCTCCTCGGCTCTCCAGCAGGTCTCTCAGGGTGTCTCGCTTGCAGGCTGCATAGTTGACCATCTTGGGGTGTCTTAGTGTTGGAGAGCCTCTATCCCACCGCTTGCCACCAATGTGACGGAACCGTTCTCTTCCGCCTGTCCTGACTCTCCAGACACCCCTTCGTTGCGGTCAGCCCGGCTACTGGGAGCGCTGTCCTCAGTGCCTCGAGCAGCTTGACCCGCCTGCTTCTGTTCCTCTGCCCTGGAGCCGTTAGGAATTTCCAGAAGGCCGCTCTCTGCCTTCTGAGGTTGAGTGTGGAGTGTAGCGTAGTTTGAAATAAAACACCAGACGCGGCTGTATGTTTTAAAACAGGATTCTCTCTCTCTCTGAGCTCTGAGAGTTCTGACCTTTTAATGAACAAAAACGCCACCATTTATGCTGAAATCCAACAGTCATAATTTGCATAAATGACGCACCTCGTCCTACCAATATGCTAATTACATTATGTCAGTTTGATATTAAACCATAAACATTCTTTATATATTCTTTAGCCTTCATCTCACACAACATTTGCATAATCCATTGTTCTAACACATCAGATTAAAGACAAACACTATCACAGATCCCTTGAATTAAACATGCAGCCAGATAAGGGGAAAAGCCCTGTTGCATAAATTACACAGCAGTAAAACTTGTTTAATGGCTATATAGAAACACATTTACCTACAGGAATATAAGTATTTAAAACTAAAGCTACGCCATTTTACACTAAAATGTAACCCTTTCGCTGCTGAGGCATTTCCCGCCTCTGTGCTGAGGTAATTTTTACCGGTTTTGCTCATCATGTTTAAATGTGTTTTGAAGGCTTATTTTAGTATATGACCCAGACATATTATATATCGTTCTTTCCGTCAGAGTCGGCAGCTTCATAATATGTCATTATTATATGTATACGTTGTCACGGAAGGGACATAGGGGCTCGGCGCAGCGAGACCCAGGACTCAAACCCAAGACATTTTTAAAAGGACCTTGTTTTCCTTTGAACGTTTGCAGTGTGCGTTTCAATGTATGAACAGTTTATTTTCCTTGCTAGATGTGGTTTTACATGATGTGCTGTATTAAGATGTACCCTGTGTGATTTTAAATATACTTTACATCGTTTGGTTTTAGTTTAATTTAGTTTAGTGAAATACTACACACCATCACAGAGACCTCCAACATTAAAAAAGTCAACTTCAAGAAATCATCCAATAAACAACCCAATAAATGGTTTGACAAAGAATGCAGAACACTAAGAAACAACCTACGAACAGTCTCAAATAAAAAACACAGAGACCCCGACAACATTGACCTGAGGATCACACATGGTGTCCTGCAGAAAAACTATAAACAAATCCTCAAAAAGAAAAACAAAACCTCATCTCCCAAAACCTTCAACAACTGGAAGAGGCTCTTCAGGATAACTCTTTCTGGGAAACCTGGAGTCAAATCGGCTCAGGATCCAAAAAAAACACCTCCACATCCAAAATGGCAACATCTGGCTCAACTACTTCAAGAGCCTGTACAAAGACATTCCCAAAGAGAGCTAACTGGGGAACAGGAACACATCATCAGAAGACTACATGAACTGGAGGAAAAAATCAAGGATTTCCAAAACCCGTTAGATACACCCATTACACCCCAAGAAGTAGCAGAAAAAATTCAAGATCTGCGAAGTAAAAAAGCCAGCGGGATGGATGGAATTCTTCCAGAGATGATTAAACATGGCTCTCCAGAAGTACACACCGCAATATGTAAAGTTTTCAACCTGGTCCTGAGCGTTGGATTCTACCCTCAAGTATGGAACCAAGGCCTCATAACACCTATCCATAAGAGTGGAGACCAATATGATCCAGCCAACTACAGAGGATATGTGTCAGCAGCACACTGGGAAAACTGTTCAATAGCATCCAGAACAAAAGAATCCTCAGCTTCCTGACACAGCATAACGTCCTCAACAGAAGCCAAGCAGGATTCATGCCAAACCATCGCACTACAGATCACATCTACACCCTGCACAGTCTCATCAAGGACCATGTCCACAATACAAAACATGGGAAAATATTTGCTTGCTTTGTGGACTTTAAGAAGGCCTTTGACTCAGTGTGGCACCCAGGCCTTTTCCTCAAACTACTGGAGAGTGGAATAGGAGGGAAAACATATGACGTCATCAAGAGCTCATATAATGAGAACTTCTGCAGCATAAAGGTGAATGGGAAGAGAACAGAGTACTTCCGGCAGGCTCGTGGAGTCAGACAAGGCTGCAGCCTAAGTCCAACCCTCTTTAACATCTACATCAATGGACTGGTTGAAGCTCTAGAATCCTCCTCAGCACCAGGACTAACTCTACATGACACCGAGGTGAAGTTCCTGTTGTATGCAGATGACCTCCTATTACTGTCACCAACAGAGAGAGGTCTACAAGACAGCCTGGAAGTGCTGGAAAAATACAGTGCGGCATGGGCACTACCCATCAACCAAAAGAAAACAAAGGTCATGGTTTTCCAAAGGAAGAACGCAAAAACCAAGAGTTCCTCTGTTTCACACTTAATGACTGCACTCTTGATGAAGCCAACAGCTACACATACCTCGGCCTAGAAACAAACCGATCAGGAAGTTTCAAACCAGCCATAGAGGCCCTAAGAGACAAGGCGCGTAGAACCTTCTATGCCATCAGGAGAACCTCTACAAACTAAAAACCGCCTGTAAGAGTCTGGCTTAAAATCTTTGATAGTGTCATCACTCCAATCCTCCTTTATGGCAGTGAAGTATGGGCCCCATCACCTACCCTGACCAACCCAAATGGGACACCAGCCCAACAGAAATATTCCATCTGGAATTCTGCAAGCACCTCCTCCAAGTCCATCGGAGCACCTCTAACAATGCTTTGCCGGCCGAGCTGGGCAGACTCCCCTTACTTCTTGCAGTACAGAAGAGGGCGCTATCATACTGGGACCATCTAAACATCAGCAGCCTCAACTCATACCACCATAAAGCCCTACTGGCCAACAAGGACCATCCAAAACCATGTGGGCTGCAACAACTCATATCCACCCTGATCATCCAAAACCCCCATGAAGGCACCTGACAAAATATCAAATAAAGGCCCTAATTAACGATTCCAGGGAAAACTATATCAGAGAATGGAGACATGATATAGCAAACTCAAGAAACTCACCATTTACCAATCCTTACAGAGGGAATACAAACTGGCCCCATACCTGGAGGTACTACAAGACCCCAAGGACAGACAGATCCTGAGCCGGTACAGACTGAGCGCCCACAGCCTGGAATTGAATCGGGGCGGCATAGACAGACCTACAAGTCCAGGGAGAATAGACTGTGCCAGCATTGTGACCAGGAGGCCCTGGAAGATGAGGTCCACTTCCTCCTACAGTGCCCCAAGTACTCAGCACTGAGGGAAACTCACTTCCAGAGACTCTCCGCTCTCATCCCGGACTTCACCTCTATAGAAGAGACGAGGAAACTCCACATCATATTGGGAGAAGAGGAGCCGGCGGTGAAAATATCTGCCCAATACGTCGCAGAATGTCACAGACTGAGAGGAACATGAGAGATCCTGGACTTATAAATCCCCAACACGGACTCGCCCCCATCCCCCTTCACATTATCCCTTACCCCTGATAATGTCCATGGACTTGCCCATTCCCCCCATATATATGTCCCACTACCCCCCTCCTCCCCATATGCTTTGGCAATGCTAAAATGTATTTGGTCCTGCCAATAAAGCTTATTTTGATTTGATTTGATTTGATTTGATTTGAAATGACATAGCTTTGGTTTTAAAACATACTTATATTCCTGTAGGTAAATGTGTTTTTCTGTAGCCAGTAAACAAGTTTTGCTGCTGTTAATTTATGCGTCAGGGATTTTCCCCATTATCTAGGTACATGTTTAATTTAAGGGATCTCTGATAGTGTGTGTTTAATCTGATGTGCTGGAACAATGGATATACAAATGTTGTGTGCGCTGAAGGCTAAGAGAATGTGAAGAATGTTGATTGTAAATAACTGACATAATCTAATTAGATGGGTGTGCTAGTAAATAGTATGGGTATGCAAATTGTGACTGTTATACTTCAGCATAAATAGTGGCGTTGTTCATTAAAAGAGCCAGTTCATCTGAGTGTTTGAAACATACAGCTCTGCCTGGTGTTGTCATTTCACGTCGGCTACATATCACCACCACCCAGGAACGGGTCACTCTAACTCCGCAGCAGAACATTGATTCGCCGCGCCGTTGCGCCACCTTGAATCGGTATCTTGGGATACCGCAACCACCCCGAATCGGGTCCTCGGCTGAGCGCCGTGCCTGCATCTGCAAGGAGACTCTACCGAACCGCGGTTCGCCACGCAGACCGTCTCCAGCCCTTCAATGGTCAGTAGATCCGCTGCTCGAGACGCGAGTGCCGTGCCACTCGGTAGTCGGGCGGATTTCCACCGTGGGTGCCCCATCTACTCTACAGATCTCCACCGCCACGTAGTCCTCTACCCAAGCCGCTCGAGACGCCGGGTGCCGTGCCACTCGGTAGTCGGCTTGGCAACACCAACGAGGGGGTCAGATAGAGCAGGACCGCAGGCGGATACGCCCATTCCGTCATACTGGTGGCAGCGGTGGGATCGCTCTCTGCAACCCCCCAGCAAGGAGACCTACACCATGGCGGTGTACAGCCATTACAACAGGGACACCCTGCGGGGCATGCTGGAGAATCGGGGAGGTACTCCAGGCTCTAAACGCAAGAAGACCTTGATTAAGGAGCTGCAGGTCCTAGACCGGGTGGCGCGGCGACGGTGAAGCCACCCGCCCCACCCCTGTCCTCGCAGAGGAAACGGAAGATGCCTTCGTCAGAAAGGCGCGGCAACGGATCGCCCTACTCGGAGCTGCCCCATCGGAGGCTGACATAAGCAAGGTGATCCAGGAGGTCCGGCAGGAAGAGGAGCGGGACAAGGAGCGTGAGGAGCAAGAGAAGGACCATCAGCAAGAGTTGCGGATGGCGGCGCTCAGTGCAAGAATGAGTGAACTTTCTAACCCCGTCCCCAAACCCGTAGGACCCTGGGTCGAGGTTTACAGCTCGACTGGAGCTTCACCCCAGGAACCTACCCCCCCCCCAGCGATACCCCTTTCGGGACTTACAGCTCGCCTGGAGCCTGTATGGGGGAAAACGCTAATCCCAGCGACCCTTGGGTGGAGGCTTACAGCTCGCCTGGAGCTGCATCCGAGGACGCCACACCCCCCAGCAAGTGGCAGTGCCACTGTTTCAGCACCCTCGCGGACTCGAGGGCGGAATTCCCGAGAAGGCTGCAGGAGGGCCTGGTCCGGTACCATGGGTCCACAGTGGAGCCCACCGGGTACGAGTGGCGAGACGAGATCCGCCAGGAACTTTGGTACGAGGCCCTGTACCATGAGAGGGACTACCATGACGTCTATGTTCCCTCCGACGCTGTCATCCAGCAGGTGCAGTATGACGCTCGAGCGGCGTTCCTGCAAGATCGGGCCCCGGAGGAGTGGGAGGCAGAGCTCCAGTACCTGGTGCAGCAGGAGATTGCACTGGACGCCGCGTACCGCGCGCTCCGGTGGCTAGCCGGCCCCCTGATACCCCGCACCATTGACGGCGCCTCCACCGCAGGGCCCCACTATGGTGACACGGGGCTGCTTTACGAGAGCATGGCCACAGACCCTGGGTTCGGAGAAGAGACAGAAGAGCGGTCGGAGGAGATACTGGAGCGACGGGAACAGGAGCTCCCGTACGACAGCAGGGACTCGGAGTTCGAGGAACTGGAGTTCCTAGCAGAGCGAGAGTGGGATCTCGAGAAGGCCTACAGGAGATTGTTGGACAGCGTTCCGCAGTCGGGTCTGAGTCCCATGTACTGGGACGGGTCGGCGGAAGGAACCGACAGTCCACAGGACTTGGAAGTATGGGAGGCCGAGATGCTCCCATGGGTCCCCGTTGGGGCCCCAGCAGAAGAAGCTACCCCCTTCAACCCGCAGGAAGACACGGTGTCTGTGCCCGCGGGCCCAGCAGAAGAGCTGGCAACGGGGCAGAGCGCCGCTGGCCTCTGCCCACCTTCCGCAGCAGAGAAAGTTATTCCCCACCCAGCCGAAGAGCTGGCCACAGGGCAGAGCGCCGCTGGCCTCTGCCCACTGCCCACAGTCTGCCAGGAGGAGCAGACAGATGGTTCCCCCGGGCTGGGTTGTTCGCAGCCATTGACCGCCCTGGGGATGGAAGAAGCCACCCTCCCGCAAGGAGACCCCCACCCAGCCGAAGAGCTGGCCATGGGGCAGAGTGCCGCTGGCCTCTGCCCACCTTTTCCCAGCTGCCCCGAGGAGCAGAAAGGGGATACCCTCGCGCTGCTGATCCCGCAGCCATTGACCCCATCTAACCCCCTGGACTTTGTTCCGGTACCCACCTCCCCAGCGGAAGAGCTGGCAACGGGGCAGAGTGCATCTGGCCTCTGTCCACCCTCCGTCGTCTACCCTGAGGAGCAGGCGAGTTTACCCGAGCTGCTTGTCTCACAGCCGTTGACCCCACCTGACACCCAGGATGTCATTTCTGCGCCCACTTCCCCAGCAGAAGAGCTGGCAACGGGGCAGAGTGCCGCTGGCCTCTGCCCACTCTCCGTCGTCTGCCCTGAGGAACAGCAGAATTTACCCGAGCTGCTTAGCCCGCAGCCGTTGACCCCATCTGACCCCCTGGACGTTGTTCCTGTGCCCACTCCCCCAGCAGAAGAGCTGGCAACGGAGAGAGGGCCGCTGGCCTCTGCCCATCCTCCACCATCTGCCCCGAGGAGCAGAAGGGGGTACCCTCGGGCTACTTATCCCGCAGCCACGGACCCCACCGGAGCTGGAGGACGCCTTTCTCCTGCCCGGGGACCCTTTCTCGGCCTTGAACCACCCAGCCGACGCGCTGGCAATGGGGCAGAGCCTGGTCCCCCTCTGCCCATCTCCACAACCCTTTGGCCCGGAGGCCCCATGCAGCCACTGTTTTCCCCAACGGCTGACCAGGACACTCGGGGCGCGTGCACTTGGCACCCGTTTTTCCCGGTGCACGGTACCACTGGAGACGGCACAGGTGGTACCTCTCCCCAACCACGGGACACTTATTCCGGAGGGGGTACCCCGAAGGACTTACAACCTGCCAGGCACGGCCGCGAGCACCACTGGAGAAGCCTGGCGGCTCGCCTCTTGCCCACGGACTATGGGCCGCAGAGACTGCACCGACTTCCCCGGTGCGACCCGTGTGGGTCCAACCGGGCTCGTCGGACTTTGGAAAGGGGGAGGAGTGTCACGGAAGGGACATAGGGGCTCGGCGCAGCGAGACCCAGGACTCAAACCCAAGACATTTTTAAAAGGACCTTGTTTTCCTTTGAACGTTTGCAGTGTGCGTTTCAATGTATGAACAGTTTATTTTCCTTGCTAGATGTGGTTTTACTTGATGTGCTGTATTAAAATGTACCCTGTGTGATTTTAAATATACTTTACATCGTTTGGTTTTAGTTTAATTTAGTTTAGTGAAATGACATAGCTTTGGTTTTAAAACATACTTATATTCCTGTAGGTAAATGTGTTTTTCTGTAGCTAGTAAACAAGTTTTGCTGCTGTGTAATTTATGCGTCAGGGATTTTCCCCATTATCTAGGTACATGTTTAATTTAAGGGATCTCTGATAGTGTGTGTTTAATCTGATGTGCTGGAACAATGGATATACAAATGTTGTGTGAGTTGAAGGCTAAGAGAATGTGAAGAATGTTGATTGTAAATAACTGACATGATCTAATTAGATGGGTGTGCTAGTAAATAGTATGGGTATGCAAATTATGACTGTTATACTTCAGCATAAATAGTGGCATTGTTCATTAAAAGAGCCAGTTCATCTGAGTGTTTGAAACATACAGCTCTGCCTGGTGTTGTCATTTCACGTCGGCTACATATCACCACCACCCAGGAACGGGTCACTCTAACTCCGCAGCAGAACATTGATTCGCCGCGCCGTTGCGCCACCCTGAATCGGTATCTTGGGATACCGCAACCACCCCGAATCGGGTCCTCGGCTGAGCGCCGTGCCTGCATCTGCAAGGAGACTCTACCGAACCGCGGTTCGCCACGCAGACCGTCTCCAGCCCTTCAATGGTCAGTAGATCCGCTGCTCGAGACGCCGAGTGCCGTGCCACTCGGTAGTCGGGCGGATTTCCACCGTGGGTGCCCCATCTACTCTACAGATCTCCACCGCCACGTAGTCCTCTACCCAAGCCGCTCGAGACGCCGGGTGCCGTGCCACTCGGTAGTCGGGCTTGGCAACACCAATGAGGGGGTCAGATAGAGCAGGACCGCAGGCGGATACGCCCATTCCGTCATATACGTCATGACCTGTCTGTATATTATAACAAAAAATGCAATAAAATATGAATTTTCAATAATTTACAACGTGTAAAGTGTTATTTTTCACATTTTAACATGCGAGCAATTGCGGTTGTATTTTGTATGGGGTGCGCTTGTTAAAAAAATTAGAGATGGGGTCTCGTTACATTTTTTTGGGGGAAAATTACGCGATTTTTAACAAATGCACCGCATACAAAAATCGTTAGTGCAGCATCATTGTTCACATTATAATTGAAATGGGAACAATATTGCCGCATTAACAAACCAAAAAAAAGAAAAAAAATTTTTTTTTTTTTTAATTTTTTTTATATATTTTTTTAAATATTTTTTTATTTTTATTTTTAATTTTTAATTTTTTAAACTTTTTTCATAGTCATGTTTGGTATCGTTGGAACGGCCATGCTCTGGCCGATCCAACAGTACCAAACTTTAACCCCTAGCTGCCACCGATCGGGAGATAGGGGGTTCATTGGAACCCCTATCTCCACCATTGGTGGCAGCTAGGGGTTAACTCCAGGACTGGCGTCATCATGCTATGCACGATGACGCCAGTCCTCAGGGGGAGTTCCCAGAGGCTTGGCCGACATCCAAGATGTCGGCCAGCTCCGGGAAAGGATCACGAACCGGCGCTTTTCAGCGCCGATTCGTGATCCGGCTCCCCAGGGGTTAATGACAGCCACCGTTTGGAAGGGCAGGCTGTGCCCTTCCAAGCGGTGCCTGTATTAACTCCCTGCTCCCCGGCGATCGGGAGGGAGAGAGGTCCGAAGGACCTCCCCCCCCTCCCTTTCAGGCGCCTCCTCCGCACACGCGGGGGGGGCGCCTGAAATAGATGTCATCGCGCCGCCGCGATGACATCTATTGTGCCCGCGGCGGTCCCGGATTGACGGGCTGACATCCAGCTGACATTCAGCGCGTCTTCCGCAGCCAACCCTTCCTGAGCGCGTCCTCCGCAGCGAAGTGGTTAAACTAAAACCAAACGATGTAATATATATTTAAAAACACACAATATAGATTGAACATAAAGTCTCTTGGGGTTTGAAGCATGGAGCGATACATCAGCTCCATGACAGTCTCCCGTTAGATTGATTGTGACAGGCGCAGAAACCCGAGTATATATGCTGCAGCAATAATAAAAACACGCATAACTTCTCCATTTTATTGGTTGGGTATGTGTAAAATGTATAACTATACTGTGCTACATATTTTTTTTTGGGCTGGTGTATTTGGTTTGAGTCAGGACGTTCAGATTTGCCGTTACCACCAGCTTTTCAAAGACATTAAATTATGCGCGCAAACGCTGTCCGTTAAAATGTTGCGCATAGATTGTAAATACCATCCTTGTACCAGCGCACAAACGCATTTGCGCTCACAATGTTAAGTATAGGACGCGCGCAGTACGGTACGCTCGAAAAGGGTTCGCGCAGGTTCACCCGCGTTAGATGTTAATGCACATTTTTTGCGCGGACGTATTACGACGTTCAGCGCAATTGGTTCTGCCCCTCGCGTTAATGCATTTTTGCGAAGCGTTAAGATTTGCGTTGGGAATGTAATAGAGCCCTAAGTAATGGCGGCTCATTCACCTGAAGGGAAATGGCTGCAGGAATGGAGGTTTTAGAGGAAGGGAAGATGAGAAGTTCAGTTTTTGAGAGGTTGAGCTTTAGGAAGCAGGAAGTCATCCAGTCAGAGAAAGCTGATAGGCCGGCAGTAACACGGTCCAACAAAGTGGGAGAGAGATGGGGGGAAGAAAGGTAGATTTGGGTATCATCGTCATAGAGATGATATTGGAATCCATAGCTAGAGATGAGGTGGCCCAGAGAGGCCGTATAGATCAAGAAGAGTAAGGGACCCAGAACAGAGCCTTGAATTACCCCAACCGAGAGGAACTGGGGGTGAAGAGACACCACCGAAAGAGAGACTGAAGGAGCAAAGAGAGAGATAGGAAGAAATAGGATAGTGCGATGGCACTGAGGCCAAGTTGACACAGGGTGAGGAGCAGTGGTGTATTTAGGTTTTCTGCTGCCCTAGGCCTGACTAAACTCGTGCACCCCCTAATTTAAATTTGAGGCACCCCTTCCAGTCAAGGGCACACCTCTTCCTGGTTAAACCCCACCCTTCCTCTTTAAGCTCCACCTTTTCCTCTTAGAGCTCCGCCTTTTCCTCTCTTTATACTAAAAGTGGATACCAAGTGCCTACTTGTATATTTTGTATACCATTTCAAATGTATCTATTGAGATAAATAAAATTATGAAATGTTTGAATTCAAGCATTTTTACAAAGAACAGCCACGTATGTCAAGTATACTGGATCACAGCCGCTCTAATTGGTTGAACGATAAAATCCACAGAAACGTGCACTGCATATGAGCTTATCACAGAGCTGCACAGCAATAAAACCCACAGAAATGGGCACTGTGTATGAGCATATCAGAACTGCACAGCAATAAAACTCACAGTAATGTGCAGTGTGTATGAGCTTATCCCAGAGCTCCATGGCAATAAAACTCACAGTAATATGCAGTGTGTATCACAGAATCCACAGCAATAAAACTCCCAGCAATGCAATGTTTGGTGAGTGTCAGCGTATCAGAATCCTCAGCAATAAAAATTCCAGCAATGCAATATGCGGTGTGTGTATCAGCGTATCAGAATCCACAGTAATAAAACTCCCAGCAATGCAATGTGCTGTGTGTGTGTCAGCGCATCAGAATCCACAGCAATAAAACTCCCAGCAATGCAATGTGCGGTGTGTGTGTCAGCGTATCAGAATCCACAGCAATAAAACTCACAGCAATGCAATGTGTGGTGTGTGTCAGCATATCAGAATCCACAGCAATAAAACTCCCAGCAATGCAATGTGCGGTGTGTATGAGTGCATCAGTATCCACTGCAATAAAACTCCCAGCAAGCCGAGTGTATATGAGCACCCAGCAATTATTTATTCTATATTTACCGGCCTCTGTCCACGGTAGGGCTGTGTGCAGAGTCAGCAGGGACTGTGTATGGACTCAGCAGGAGGTCCCTCCAGGCCACGTTAGGATCGCGGCTGTGCCTGTGCGTGGAGCCATCTTGTCAGAAGTGGGGTGCCACTGCCAGAGGGTGCACCGTGGCTTTGATTCCCTTCCCGGTGGGTGTTCAGTCCAGAATAGAGTGAGAGTCCATGTTAATGAAAGGGCGGCAGCTGCGTGCGTGTCACGTGGTTCAGCCAGTCAGGTGGTACTGAGACTCAGTACCACCTGACTGGCCGGACTGCGTGACCTGCATGCATCCAGCCTCACCAGGAGCCAGGCAGCTCAATGACAAATTTCTATCACTGCAGTGCTGGTTAAGGAAAGGTCCACGTTAAACAGCAGTAAGCAGACAGGGCTTCATATTCTGATGATACCCCCCCCCCTTTACCTGCCGTTTACGATCATCTTCTCTCTCTGCACACAAATCACATTCCCCTCCCCTCTCCTAGAGCTGCTGCGGGGCAGGGGAGGAGCTATGGAGGGAGGAGAGGGGGATTTTTATTCTATTCGATTTTATTTTGTATGCAAACGCCCTGCTCCGCTGCTCATTGTTTGAGAACACAGCTCAAAGCTGACACACAGTGACAGTGGCACCTCCTAGTACCCCCTAATGACACCCAGATAATCACTGGTACCTGGGGCGGCCCACCCTCCGCCACTCCCCTAAGTACACCACTGCTCTGTGATATACTCACACACAAATTTGGCGAACTGCCAGCAAGTACGGTGCTGTTTGAAGGCAGTGCAAATCCCCATAGAGAAGTAATGGTTAATCTATTCAGAGAACAGCAAACAGCAGAGAAATGGCAGCGAAATGCCCTGATGTTCGGTGGTTTCAATCAGCAAGTTTATTCAGGCGAACCCCATAGGCTTCAATGTTAAAATATTTTACGTTTTTATGCAATATCTAATAAACCATTTATTATTTTAAGCTGCAGCTTTATTGATTATTTTTTTTTAGTACCTTTTAGTCATTTTTCTGATTTTTTTTTTGAAAAATTCTCCCCTTTTTTTTAATAGCAGTTTTTCTTTTTTCTGTAACAGAACTTTTTATTATCAATCATAGGATCTTATATGTAAATTCCAGACATTTTCGTTCATTAGTTCTTTTGAAAACAGCAGGCCATGGGTTTGCGGTGGCGGCATTCAGCGGCCGACTCCATGCACTTTGGGGACCCTGCGGTGAATTCACTGCAGAGTGGGGAAATTTTATTCCCCGAAGTGCAGGGAACTACAGAACACCAAAATGTTGGCGTCATTTCGGTGCTCTGTGAGTAACCCATTAATGGTGAGGTTTTTTGCTGCCCCCTGGAAAGTGAAAGCCTAGGCCTTGCCTACCCAGGACATGCTTGAAAATTAGTAAAATCTCAATGTATCCTTCCTGGCAAAATACTTTGCAAAAGTAAAAAAAAACTTTTTTAGGGGTGGGGCCATCTGGTGCGGGCTGCCTCCCCCTAGAAAACGCTGCCCTAGGGCTAGGCCTTGTCGGTCCACTGGTGAGGAGCACGAGAGGGTGGTCAACAATGTCAAATGCAGCGGAAAGATGAAGAAGAATAAGCAGGAGAAGTGACCTTTCCTTTTAGCAGCTAAATCATTAGTCACCTTGGTCAGAGCCGTCTCAGTAGATATTGGGAGCGTAAGCCAGACTGGCGCGGATCAAGTAGAGGGTTAGCAGCGAGAAAACCGATGAGCTGGTTATAGACCAGACGTTCTAAGATTTTGGAGGCAAAGGGGAGCTGTCAGGGTCACCACGCTCTGGCCCCTGGCACCCACGTTAAACCCTTCAACATGAACAATACACGTTCCTGAACCTTCTGTGTGCATCTAGCATTCCAGCCCTGGAGCCCCACCTGAGCTCACCTTGCCCTGATTAGCTCTGCACATAATGAAGCTACGCCCTCACCAGACCACTTCCACATTGAAGTACCAGACTGTGAAGATCTGTGCCTGAAAGTTCCCTGAATCTGAGAACTGATTGCCAAAGATCTCCTTCCATTGTTATCTGGACATTTTACCATCATACCGGTACTCCCCATCCTGCTTCCAGTGCCCTCCATTCAGCTCCCTGTTTCCCCATCTCGGATCCCTGTGAACCAGACCCATCGCTTGGACTTGACCACTCTATTGCCTGAGACCGTTGCTTCTGTTCTCTGTGTTTATGTGTATATATCTGTTTAGTGTGTTATTCTTTATTCATTGTCTGCCCCCCCATGTGCTGTTAAGTTCCCTTTGTGTCTATTTCTACTCTCACCTCTCTAGTCTCTTCTTTTCATCTTATTTCTCTTGCTTTCCCATATTTAGTTCTCCTTTAACCTCCATTCCCACAACTCTCCATCCCTTTTATTGCGTTTATATTTTCGTCATCCCTTTTATTGCTTCAACCTCCTCGTTCTGCATCTCCTCTCCTCCCCTGCATCTATTCCCCATCGTGCCCAGTCTCCTCCAGTGTCTAGCTCTGATCTCCTCGTTCAGTTCATGTCTCTTATGTTATGTGTTTACTTTAAACCCTTTAGTTACCCTGAAACCTGCATATTCACCGCATCCTGAGCTCACAACCCCAGCTGCTGCATCAATCACAGCCTGAACCCTGACAGGAGCAGAGACATGGGGTGGTAGTTTGAAAGGGAGGTGGGGTCAAGAGATGGTTTCTTTAGAATGGGGTGATCAGAGCATGTTTAAATGCAGAGGGTATACCTCAAGGCTTTGTCCTAGGTCCTCTGTTTTTCTCTCTCTACATCTCCTCCCTGGGCAAAATCATTAATTTTAATTACCACCTTGTGACAGATCTCTGTGACCCTGTCGGGTCACATCTGCCAATGCCACTTCCTGGCAGGACCCCCGTGTTCTACCCAGGCAGACTCCTCCAGTCCTTAGACGAAGCTTAAGGACTGGGTGTCACGGTTTGCGGCGGGGGATCTGGAGCCCAGGTGCAGAGGCGGGAGAACAATCTCAGGATCGCAGTACAAAAGGAGTTTCCAATAATCGTTGTCGTGGTCAAAAGGGTGGTCAGGGACAGGCGGCGCAACAGGGAAGGTCGAAGGATAAGCCAAGAACTGGTACACAGGTAGAACATGAATAAGCTTCTCATTTAGTAACCACTGGGAGTGATACAATGCTGAAGCGAGGACTGAGTATGACAGGAGGACTTATATACGTGGTAAGGTTTGTCTAGCCCCTCCTAGAGATGTCTGTTCTCCAATTAGCTCATCCTGATGGGAGAGCCAATCAGAGCCCGATTGTGTCTTGGTGCTGTTCCCCATCAGGTCCACCCAGGTCTGGGGTTACTCCCCTTGGGCCTGCTCCACCAATCCGGGCCTCTGTATCCGCCCCTGTGACGTCAGACCCCGGGAGCCGCCATGCCCCACGTGGAGACAGCGGGACCGCGGCACTGACTCCATCAGTGCGGGCATGGAGAGGGCCGCTATGGACTGGGCAGGGCCCCGGGGTGTCCCCAGCCCCCGAGCTACATGCCGGGGACGCTGGTGAGATGGACCGCCAGAGCCAGCCTCCGCGAGGGGCGAGCCCCCGGTTGTTGCCGCATCGCCGGGCAGCGTGACGGCCGGTGAGACGGACCACCAGAGCCAGCCCCTGTGAGAGGTGAGCCCCCTGGTCGGTGCTGCATCGCCGGGTGGCGTGACAGAACCCCCCTCGAAGGAGCGGCCCCGGGATGCGAAAAGGACCCAGCCTATCCGGATGAGCACGGTGAAAGGCCTGAAGGCATGAGGGGGCGTGTACATACGAGGCGGGCTCCCAAGATCGCTCCTCAGGACCATACCCCTTCCACTGGACAAGGTACTGAAGAGCCCTGCGAAGGAGCCTGGAATCGAGGATGCGGTCAACCTCGTACTCGAGGCCATCACCAACGAGCATGGGCGGGCCAGGGGGTACAGATCTGCCAGTCAGCGAGTCAGGGGGGAAAGATTTGAGGAGGGAGACATGGAAAACAGGGTGAATACGATACGTGGGAGGGAGGTCAAGGCGGAAAGCGACAGGGTTAACCTGATGGGAGATAGAAAAAGGTCCAATAAAGCAGGGTCCTAGTTTTTTCGAGGGACAGTGCAGGCGAAGGTTTTTAGTGGACAGCATGACCTTGTCACCTACTTGAAAGACCAGGGGAACAGAACGGTGGCGATCAGCCATCGATTTGTATCTCTGCTGGGCAGTACGGAGGGTGCACTGTGCTAACTGACAGGCTTCCTGTAGTAGGGCAAGGCGTGAGTTGACGTCAGGAACCGAAGAATGGGGGGGCCAGACCCGGAATCATGGTAGGGTGATATCCCACATTAAGAAAAAAAGGGGTAGAACCAGTGGACTCATGATCGTGAGAATTGTAGGCAAATTATTATTATTATTATTATTATTTATTTATAAAGCGCCAGCATATTCCGCAGCGCTGTACAATAAGCACAGTACAGACAGGGTTACAATACATTGAACAACATTTGACAAACAGTACAGGAGGAGATGAGGGCCCTATTCCCGTAGGAACTCACAATCTAGGAGGGTTGGGGTTGGAAACAGGAGAGAGAGGACTGTAAGAGTGAGAGTGATTGATGGTTGTGTCAGTGAGTTGGGGGGGGTCGGCTTCCCTAAATAGGAATGTTTTCAGGGAGCGTTTGAAGGAAGAGAAGTTAGGGGAAAGTCTGACAGTACGAGGGAGAGCGTTCCAGAGAGTGGGGGCTGCGCGTGAGAAATCCTGCAGTCTATCATGGGAAGAGGTGATGCAGGGAGAAGCTAGGCGCAGGTCACTGTTTGACCTTAGGGAGCGGGCTGGGGTGTATTTGGTGATTAGTGAGGACAGGTAGTGGGGCGCTGAGTTAGTGAGGGTTTTGTAGGTAAGGCAAATTCAGTGAGGGGTAACAACTCGGTCCAGTCATCCTGTCTATAAGTGGAAAAACAACGCAAATACTGTTCAAGAGTCTGATTAACCCGTTCCGTTTGACCATTAGACTGGGGATGGAAAGCAGTGGAACCGAGACTTGGATTCGGAGTAGAGAGCAGAAAGCTTTCCAAAACCTGGAGGTAAACTGGGTTCCCCTGTCGGAGACGATGGAATCAGGAATGCCATGGATTTTCAACACGTTATGGAGGAATAGGGAAGCTGTTTCAGCGGCTGTGGGTAACTTCGGGTAGGGAATAAAGTGTGCCATCTTAGTCAAGCGGTCAACTACCACCATTATGACAGTGTTTTTATGAGAAGGAGGTAAGTCTACAATGAAGTCTGTGGAGATCTGCGACCAGGGACGAGTTGGGACTGGCAACAGATATAACAACTCACTACTTTGGTAGTGGCGTGCTTGGATCGTAGACACGTAGGGCAACCAGCAACATACTTATTGACATCGGAGAACATGGAGGGCCACCAGAAATGTTGTTTAAGTCCGTGGTTTTCGTGCGTCCTGGATGTCCAGCCACCAACGAATCGTGACACATTTGCAGAACTTCTCTTCTGGCCCCTTCAGGGACGTAAATACAGTGATCGTGGATGTGGAAACCCTCTGAAGAAACCGGCAAGGAAGTGCTTGCAGTCAGCTGTTTCATTTTATCATGAAGGCATGACGTCATGCCCAAGAAGCATTGTGCTGGTAACACTGTAGGGGAAGGGGTGGGTGGTAGAAGTGGGAGTTCTTGCAGTCTCGAGAGCGCATCTGCTTTACCATTCTTTGAACCTGGCCGGTATGTGACGTGAAAGTTGAATCTAGCAAAGAAAAGGGTCCGGCGAGCTTGTCGGGGTTTTAGATGTTTGGCTGATTTCAAATATTCCAAATTTTTGTGGTCGGTATATACAGTAACGGGGTTGAGTGTGCCCTCGAGCAGGTGGCACCACTCTTCGAAGGCTCGCTTGATGGCTAGGAGCTCCCGATCTCCTATATCGTAATTGCGTTCTGCAGGGCAAAGCCTTTTGGAATAGTAAGCTACTGGGTGTAGTTGTCCCAAGGGGGATCTCTGGAGAGGATGGCCCCGATGGCTGACTCTGAAGCGTCCACCTCGAGAATGAAGGGCAATTGTGGGATAGGGAGGTTTAGGACAGGAGCAGAAATGAAGAGATCACAAAGTTTGTCGAATGCCCTTTGGGCCTCTTCAGTCCATCGAAACCTCGTACGAGGGCTGGTGAGTGCAGTTAGTGGTTGCGTAACCTTGGAAAAGTCTCAAATAAAACGCCAATAAAAGTTTGCAAAACCGATGAATGATGAAACCCAGGAATTCCACTTTAGTTGTTTCGAAGGTGCATTTCTCCAACTTAGCATATAGGTCATTTTCCCGGAGCCATTGAAGTACAGTGTTAACGTGTCGCCTGTGTTCCTGGAGGGAAGAGGAGAATATTAAGATGTCATCAAGATAAATCACGACGAATTGATCCAGAAGGTCCCGAAAAATGTCATTAACGAAATGTTGGAAAGTAGCGGGGGCATTACAGAGCCCGTACGACATTACAGTATATTCAAAATGACCGTACCGAGTTCTGAAGGTGGTCTTCCACTCATCTCCTTCCCGGACACGTACAAGGTTATATGCTCCTCGCAAGTCCAATTTGGAATAGATAAATTCTCTTTGAAGACGTTCGAGGAGTTCAGGGATGAGTGGTAGAGGGTATCTATTTTTGATCGTAACTCTATTTAATTCGCGGTAGTCCACACATGGTCTTAGGCCACCATCCTTTTTGTCAACAAAAAATATTCCTGCACCAGCAGTGGAGGTAGATGGTTGAATAAAAGCTTTTTGTAAGTTTTCCTGGATATATTTTTTGAGGATTTTCAACTCCGGTTCAAACAGGGGAAAGATACTGCAGTGGACAATGGAGTCCGTCCTCGGATGCCAGTCTCTGCTCTAATTCGGTGGAGAAATCAGATATATGCGCGCATAAAGAAATCACACAGACAAGGAATACGTCTATGTGGCTTTCAAGCCAATGACTTCTCTGCCCTTTATTGATTTACAAGGCTTTTTATGCTACTTCGCATGTAACGAAAACAGGCTGTTGCCCAACATTCTATTCGTCATTAATATTGTGAAATTACAGACTTTGTTTATTAACAGCTAAAGAAAATAAAACAACAGCATCTCCGGTTGTCCCTTTAGCCGTCAAGGACGTTCGTTACAGGACGTTCCAAAACATTCTCTTCTTGGTTCTTGGAAAAAGAGACTACATGTGCGTACAAAACAGTCAGCTAAGATAGCGTGTTTATGACGGAATGGGTGTGGTCCGCCTGCGGGTGTGCTCTTATCTGCGTGCCCCACAGCGCTTACCGCTGGCCCGACTACCAAGTGGCACGGCACTCGGCGTCTCGTGCGGCCTGGAGTGACCCTGGGGAAGGGTTAGCGGGCGGTGAAGGGGACCCCTGCGTGGAACCAGCCCAACCACTGAGCAACACGGCACTCAGCGTCTCGAGCAGCTGGTTCACTGACCTTGTGTGTGTGGGAGCGTCTGCGGTGCGGGCGTACGGATACGGGGATCGGATCTTCCCCGGATGAATATTCGGATCTTACGTGGACCAGTCGGGGAATATTCGGATCTTATGTGATCTCAATCGGATGAATATTCGGATCTTTCACTTGCCGCTCGATATACCGAAGCGCGGTAGATGGGCCGCGCCTTCGGATCGGATCTTGGCACCTCGGTCGAATATTCTTAAGACCGATGACCATACGCTGCACCTCTGTCCTGATGCGGGATGAAGGCACAGGGTGTTCGGTTCGGATCTTCGCTGGACGCCGCACTCTGAGACCGCACGGGATCTCAGAAAATACGGCCGATAATAAAAGTCACCAGGCGAAGCTGAATGCACTAGTAAATCTGCTTTATTTTTCCACATCACATACATTTATAAACTTTAACACAGTATCAGAACAATGGGAATCCCTGCCCGCCCACACAAGTCCCATTGGCCCTCGCTGGCAGGAGGCACCCGGGCCCCGATTCGTATTGGCGGTTACGAATCAGGGAGTTGCCGATTCGGACCGGATGGTCCGAATCGACCATTTTGCGATTCGACCGGATGGTCCGAATCGGCCATTTTCCGATCCGATCATTCAGACCGGATCCACGAGGCGCTGGGAAAATGGCGACGGGCAAGGCACATACAGGAAATTTCATACATTTCACAATACACAAATGGGGACACTTTTATTACACCACACACAAAACCACATCTAATTAAAATATAAACGGAACTCCGTGGGTGCAACGGCCCCTAACAGTCTATGGGCAAAACCCCGTCACCATGAACCGCCCCTGGCTGAGGGTGTTGGGCCATTCCGTGACAGTGTTAAACAATAATATGCATTTGATTCATAAATCCTGATTAACCATTTAAACTACTCAAATGAGCATTTTTCTAGGCCTCTTTCTAAGCCTTTGAATATTATAAAAGCGAATATATACATTTCTGTCCACAACAGTCCACCCTAAAAATGCACATTTCCCAAGCGTACCCCTGGAGACGAGCCGTGCCTTCATCCGTTCACCTAATAGTCTCGCCAGCCATCCCAAATCTTCGCCGGAGGTTGAGACGAGAAATTCCTATTGAATAAAACCCCTGTGTAGTCCGGGCTTCCGTGCATGGTCGAGACTGGTGGGTCAAGAGTCGGGCTTCAACTCGTCTTGCAACGGGTCACTAACCTTGGCTTAGAGCCAAATCATAGACGGTGTTCTCGAGATAGAGAACGCATGGACTCATAATTCTGTGGATGACTTGTTACAGGTGGGCGGAGTTCGTCATACCTCTTATTCACAGGAACCCCCAGAAATTCTAGACTAGTATAGGAACTGACAATATTCTCCCCAGTGTCCCCACACACTTGATTAAGCAGTACAGGTGTAGTGGATTCCACAGTTCTTTCAATAACCTTTTTTATTCAGGGTAAAACACAACATCCAATCACCGTCAACAGAACCATCATTACCAGGATAACTATCCCTATTTGTGTGAGGATCTTTTGCCAGGCACCCATCCAACTAAAATACTGATCCCATGGATCAGTAATGCCAGAGTTTTTCTTCAGTTCTTCAGACAGGTCTTCCAATCGTTTAATGGCTTTAGTGACTGTGCCAGTGGGGCCTGTGTTATCCGGGATAAAGGTGCAACAGGAGCCACCAGTACCTTTCAGCATTGTACAGACCCCACCCCTCTCTGCCAGTAGCATATCGAGGGCCATTCGGTTCTGGAAGGTCATTGCAGAGGTTGGGCCTAGCTGGTCGGCCAAACCCTGGAGGGCATCTCGGGTATAGTTAACAAACCTCTGTTGGTTGTAATAGATGTAGTTAATCCAATCAACATTCTTGTTGATGGTTACCATGGGGATTAAAGATTCAAATCCTGCCTTTACCTGGTTTCTAGCTTTGAACTCATTAGGCACCCCCCTTGGGACTCCTATGACATTAAGGTAGACGTGGGGATCGAAACTGCCAGGTACAGAATTCGCCTCTCTCCTTTGTCTAGTGAGTCCGGGGGTGTGGGCTGTTGGCAGGTCATCATCAAAGGGCAGGATGTGGAGGGGCATGATGGCTTTAGCCAGAGCAACACTCACCATCCCATGCACCTACCAAGCGGGAGCGGACTCGCATGTCACCGCAGATCCAATAGACATCTCCCAGGGAGATCACCTGGTTTTGCACCTTTTCCTTCTCCACAGCGCTGTACTGTGCACAATAACCTTCTGTGAAGTTTCCAACTAGCCGGCCACCGGTTCCCCAAGAGGAGTAACAGGTGTAGTTCCCGGGGTAGATGGTGATACTCTCTGAGAGTCTGGGGTTTCGTTTCTAGAGGGGGTATTTGGACCTCCATTCTTTGCAAGCATCGTGACTTAGAGTGGTGTTGGTAAACAGACTGAGAAAGCATTCCTCGACATCCTCGGGGATATTGAGGGGTACCGTACCTAGATGAGGCCTAGCAGTACCACACACATAGCAATTGGTTCTGTTGTGGGACTGAGCGGTATATTTCATCCATTCTAACCAAACATTCATATCTGAGTATCCTGTTTCAATGGCCATAGTATCCTCGAACGTGGGATCAGCGATAGAGGGATGGATAGACAGAGGGAGGGATAGATGGATAGACAGAGGGATGATAGAGGGATGGAGGGATGTGGGATGGATGGAAGGACGGACAGAGGGATGGAAGGAAGGATAGATGGATGGATGGACAGAGGGATAGTAGGACAGAGGGATAGAAGGACAGAGGGAGGGATGGACAGACAGAGGGTGAGAGGGAGGGATGGATGGAGACGGACAGAGGGATGGATGGGCAGATAGAGGGATCAGCGATGGCCACTATACCATTGGAAGAGAGCATCATGTGGTGATTAAGGGGTTTGGGCTGTGGGTGCGGAGGGACCCAGTCAAGGTACATATCTCATAGGCGGAATCTTCCCAGGGTCTGTGGATTCTCTGAACCCCCCTTTACCCACAAACCCAGAACATAGATACCTGAATCCCCGGGTCCTGGATTTTCTAGGGTTAGAATTAGTTTCAGTGCTGTTGCCCCTGTTCTAAACCGCACTTCCCCATCATCATCCGACTCCTGTAATTCATACTTGGGGCAGGTGTTTGGGGCCATTGTCAGTGTCATACGAGCGAGAAGTGATTTACCATTGTTATCTTTCTCGTCTAGGGCGCTTTGTGGTTTGTGTCTCCAGGGAACCTCAGTATTTCATCCCACCGATGCCCAACTACCGCATTCCTGTCCCCAATAGTAATTGGTAACGCACATATATATGTCATAATCATGTGGAATCCCATTTCTCCAGATACATTGCAAGCGGGGGCCTGGGCATGGGTGTATATCACAATAGTTAAAGGTGTATTTAACCACGCGAGTGTTAGATGAATTATACCAGAAAGTGGTTAGTTTGTGTTTGGCGGCAGTAGTAACCATTGCGTGTCCCATGACATGGGCATTGTCCATCAGTTGTCCCAGGGCAGCTTCCACCTGGGCTCTCATAACCGCTTGTACCATATCATCAGCTGCCTGTCCCAGTATAACAGCTACATTGTGCCCCTGGATTCCCACCCCCCAAATGAGAAGGATATACACAATCATGGTTGTTTTGTTGTCTGGTCTGCTTCTGGTGTACAGGTCTTTTTACAGTGGGAGGCGTGGATCCAGGTGGCTTTTCCTTCCAATTTTACTGAAGTTGCAGTTGTGAGGAGGACCTGGAAGGGACCGTCGTATCTGGGCTCAAGTGGATTCTTTCGAAGAAACTTCTTCACTAGTACCCAGTCTCCCGGGACCAGTTGATGAGTGTCGTTGATACTCTCAGGGTCTGGAATGCAAGAGAACACCTGACCATAGATATCAGTTAATATTTTTCACACACTTGTGACATTCGTTACTAGGCTGCCAGACTGTAATTGCAACTGTTGAGGGAAACAGTATTCTGAAAGGTGACAGATTGTGTAGACCGATGAGAGCATTCATCATTGTATTTGAGAGGTGTGAGGGCCCATGTGCCTATTGTACTACAGCCGGATAGAGTGCCTTAGGTAAACACATCTTATGTCTTAGTTCTGGGTTACTAGTAGTGTGACTAGCTGCTCGAGTTCCTTTTCCTGTGTCTGACTGAGTCTGTCTTGCTGCTTGGTCTGCTAAATGATTTAATATCAGCTTCTGGTGTACTAAACTTCCCATGTGCATTTACTTTTATCGCTGCAACCTGCGTGAGTGCGTGTAGTTGCGCTTGTTTTGTTTCTTTTCCTTCTTCTGGCAGAAAGGGTGGGGGCGAGGGGGGGAAGTTGAACAGAATTGATTGAAAATCCCTCATAGTTAACAGCATACCAGAATTAGAATCACAACCGGAATCACCCCCCTCATCCACGCCTCCATTTGGAGGCCGGGTAGTTGTCGTTTGGGTTGGGGTTATTATTTTCTTTTCGGATACCTTACTATAGGAAGGAGGCTCAGAACTTGGAGTGAGATAATAGTAATTCGTTTTTCCTTTCTTCTTATGTGATGTTTCTATCCACCCTTCGTTCTCAATTTCTTTTGCTACCCTATACCAAGCCTGTGCAACATTCCATAAACCATTATCAATCAACATTCCTTTCTTATTCTTCAACACATGTTTCCATTCTTCTACCTGTAATCTGGGATTATCTAATTCGCAAATCCTGCCTAAAATCTTTAGTTTTGTCACATTTCTTTTGCCTGTCCTTTCCTCAACTAACTTGCATGGTGACAACCAACCAGTATGGCTACTCTGTTCATTTCCCATTCTCGATTGTTAGCTTTGTTTTCCTGATCACTCTTCAATTCACGTAGTTTATCAACAGTCAGAAATGAGGATAGACCTATATCTATCGTGTCCTATGTTACCACGACAATAAAGCGTCTCGTCCTCCCCTATATTCCAAATATAGGACTCTGCTAGAAAGGTGTAGCTAGCACCTCTCCGTCGCGCAGCATATATATCCTACAGGGTCACCTGTTCCTACTAGATATATATATATTCTTGTGAGTTCCTAATAGATACGCCTAATGCATCATCTATCCCAGTACCCACAAAAAACTCCTCTGACCGTTAATCAAACTATACTTCAATCAGAGATATATTGCGTCCTACCACCAAGCTTGTGATCGCCTGTTGACTGTTAGGAAAGTCCTAGTACCAGGTATGCGCCTATTTCATCACATCACCTGTTACCGCGCTGGAGATAGCTAACCAGGTACACGCCACTCGTTATCACAGGTTCACGATAATCTCTCTGATTAACAACCAAAATATAAATTCTATCAGGAAAAATGCTGTCAATACAAAGAATCGTGAACAGACACGTACAAACAAGCAGACAACTGGCATGCGGTCGTGGGTCAGTATAACGGGCACCTGGGCAAAGTTAAATAAAACCCCACTTTTGATGCTTTTCCCAAGTGTCACACTGGGGTTTCCCGGGTAGGATCATAAACCAGAACACGTCACTGATAAGATATCAAAAGGTATCTTACCTTTGAGGTTACGAAGTTGATCAGGCTCCGGTTCTGGTGTGGTGCAGCCAGGAAATCCTTGTCGGTGACACACTGGATAAAGCGTAACCCAGGGCCCCACGTTGGGCGCCAAATTGCAGTGGACAATGGAGTCTGTCCTCGGATGCCAGTCTCTGTTCTAATTCGGTGGAGAAATCAGATATATGCACGCATAAAGAAATCACACAGACAAGGAATACGTCTATGTGGCTTTCAAGCCAATGACTTCTCTGCCCTTTATTGATTTACAAGGCTTTTTATGCTACTTCGCATGTAACGAAAACAGGCTGTTGCCCAACATTCTATTCGTCATTAATATTGTGAAATTACAGACTTTGTTTATTAGCAGCTAAAGAAAATAAAACAACAGCGTCTCCGGTTGTCCCTTTAGCCGTCAAGGGCGTTCGTTACAGGACGTTCCAAGATGTTCCAAAACATTCTCTTCTTGATTCTTGGAAAAAGAGACTACATGTGCGTACAAAACAGTCAGCTAAGATAGCGTGTTAAACAATAATATGCATTTGATTCATAAATCCTGATTAACCATTTAAACTACTCAAATGAGCATTTTTCTAGGCCTCTTTCTAAGCCTTTGAATATTATAAAAGCGAATATATACATTTCTGTCCACAACAATACGCCCATAAGGGATGGGAGCCCCAGGTAAGAGGTCGATGGGGCAATCATAATGTCTTCTTGGTGGTAGGGATTCGGCTTTCTTTTTGTCAATTACATCTAGGAAACCATGGTATTGTTTAAGGAATAAAGTGGTTGAAACTGGGGTTTCATCTTTTTTTATGATTCCCACGGTCGGTATGTGGTTACAATTACTTTGGCAGTATGAGGAAGAGAAAGACACCAAACCAGTCGACCATTGAATAGCAGGGTCGTGGAGGCGTAACCAGGGTATACCAAGGATGACTGGGAAGATGGGTGAATCAACCACATCAAAAATCATTTTTTCGGTGTGTCCCACACCTATAGTCATGGGACCGGAACTTAATGAGGAACCATCCACAATCTGATTTTGACAGGACAATCTTTATTGATTAAAGGTAACTTGATACGTTTTACTAGGGCTGAATCCACGAAACATCCACTAGCCCCTGAATCCACCATCGCTTGGGTCGGGTAGATCTTCTGTTGCCACTGTAGGGAAACGGGTAGAAGCAGGTGAAGCGTGTGGGTGAAGCGAGAGGGACTAGAGAGTATGGAAATGAATCCAGTCTTACCTCCTACAACCGAAGTTTTCATAGGGCAGAAACGAGCCTGGTGGTTGGCTGCCCCACAGTAGAGACACAATTGGAGGCGTCTGCGTCTCTCTCGTTCGGCTGGAGGCAGGCGTCGATCCACCAGTCCTATCTGCATGGGTTCTTCTTTCCTCCTAGGGCTAGAAGCTGGGACCAGAGCGTTAGAGGGGGAGGAGGTGTGGGAAAGCTCTGGAATTTGTCGAGGGTCGATGGGCAGTCTTTCATCTCTGCGCTCCCTCCATCTCTGGTCAAACTGTATACAGAAGTCGGTTAGGGTATCAAGAGACCGGGGCAACCCAACTCGTGCAAGTTCGTCTTTTAGGTGGTCTGCTAAGCCGCAACGAAATTGGTCAAGGAGGGAGACCTCATTCCAAGCCGTTTCATGGGCGTAATGACGAAACTGGGTGACGTATTCCTCCACAGGGCGACGGCCCTGTCTGAGTGCTCTGAGAACATTTTGGGCGGACTCCCTCTTGTGAGGGTCTTGGTACATTGACTCCAAGGCAGCTGCGAAGGAGGGCCAGGTCTCCAGAACAGGGTCCTGTTCTCTGAGGAGGGCGTGGGCCCATTTCTTGGGTTCACCACTTAGTAGTGACATAACCATACGTACTTTTATAAAGTAACTGTTATACGTGCGTGGTTTAAGGGAAAAGAGGATGCAGCAATCAAGCATAAACGCTTCAAACTGGGTACGATCTCCATTGAAAGACTCAGGCAATTTGGCTTGGGGTTCTGGAGCAGCATTCTCCGGGATAGATTGTACTGAAGTAGGTGCCGAAGGAGGGGTGTACGGAGGCGGCAATGTTGCGGTTTGTATTTGAATCTGGAGTTGACGGTGTTCAGCCTGTAGGTCTTGGACTGACCGGGCCAAATTTGAGACCTGGTGTGACAGAGCCGTGAGGGCGTCCGTGACCTCCTCGGGTTCCATGGAGGCTTCAGCGTATGTCACGGTTTGCGGCGGGGGATCTGGAGCACAGGTGCAGAGGCGGGAGAACAATCTCAGGATCGCAGTACAAAAGGAGTTTCCAATAATCGTTGTCATGGTCAGAAGGGTGGTCAGGGACAGGCGGCGAAACAGGGAAGGTCGAAGGATAAGCCAAAAACTGGTACACAGGTAGAACATGAATAAGCTTCTCAATTAGTAACCACTGGGAGTGTTACAACGCTGAAGCGAGGGCTGAGTATGACAGGAAGACTTATATACGTGGTAAGGTTTGTCTAGCCCCTCCTAGAGATGTCTGTTCTCCAATTAGCTCATCCTGATGGGAGAGCCAATCAGAGCCTGAGTGTGTCTTGGTGCTGTTCCCTATCAGGTCCACCCAGGTTTGGGGTTTCTCCCCTTGGGCCTGCTCCACCAATCCGGGCCTCTGCATCCGCCCCTGTGACGTCAGACGCCGGGAGCCGCCATGCCCCACGTGGAGACAGCGGGACCGCGGCACTGACTCCGTCAGTGCGGGCATGGAGAGGGCCGCTATGGACCGGGCAGGGCCCCGGGGTGTCCCCAGCCCCCGAGCTAGACGCCGGGGACGCCGGCAAGATGGACCGCCAGAGCCAGCCTCCGCGAGGGGCGAGCCCCCCGGTTGTTGCCGCATCGCCGGGCAGCGTGACGGCCAGCGAGACAGACCGCCAGAGCCAGCCCCTGCGAGAGGTGAGCCCCCTGGTCGGTGCCGCATTGCCAGGCGGCGTGACACTGGGACACATAGAACCTGCTAGCATCCCCCAGAAATAAGGCAACGCTGTAGATCTGAGGTCTTTTAGGATTAGAATGGAACTGGTTTTAATGAGAGAACAAGCACAAATACAGTGGGGCAAAAAAGTATTTATTCAGCCACCAATTGTGCAGGTTCTGCCACTTAAAAAGATGAGCGAGGCCTGTAATTGTCATCATAAGTAACTTCAACTATGAGAGACACAATGAGAAAAAAAATCCAGAAAATCACATTGTCTGATTCTTAAAGAATTTATTTGCAAATTATGGTGGAAAATAAGTATTTGGTCACTTACAGTAAAGAACAAACAAGCAGGATTTCTGTCTCTCACAGACCTGTAACGTCTTCTTTAAGAGGCTCCTCTGTCCTCCACTCGTTACCTGGATGAACTTGTTATCAGTATAAAAGACACCTGTCCACAACCTCAAACAGACACTCTCCAAACTCCACTATGGTCAAGACCAAAGAGCTGTCGAAGGACACCAGAAACAAACTGGTAGAGCTGCACCAGGCTGGGAAGACTGAATCTGCAATAGGCAGCGGCTTGGTGTGAAGAAATCAACTGGGCGAGCAAACATTAGAAAATGCAAGACATACAAGACCACTGATAATCTCCATCCATCTGGGGCTCCGCAAGATCTCACCCCGTGAGATGAGTCAGGGGCAGTATTTGATTGAAAAGGTAATCTGATCTATTAGAACAATTGATTTATGCAAAGTGTGTGTGATAGCTAAATGTTTACTGTAAATATCTAACTGACATAATGGAATTAGAGTTTTAGTAGGTCAATGTTCGTCAATTGGTTTATGCAAATTATAACTGTTGGACCTGGGCATAAATAGTGGCATTTTTCAATAAAAGTCAGAGATTCCTGTTTGAACATACAGCCTGTCTGGTGTCTCATTCAGGGTACCCACTCTCACCCTCAGAAGGCACAGAGCGGCCTTCTGGAAATTCAAAGAGGCTCCAAGGCAGAGGATCAGACCAAGCAGATCCGGAGCTGCGGATCAGGCTGCTCAAAGCACTGAGTTCCGAGCAACTCAGCGGCCGGGATGATCAGTAAGGGGGTGTCTGGAGAGCCAAGACAGGCGGAAGGAGTTGGGTTTCCGTCACATTGGCTGGCAGCGGTGTGGATAGAGGCTCTCCAATACCAAAGCACCCTGAGATGGCCAACTATGTAGCCTGGAAACGGAACACTCTGAGGGATCTGCTGGAGAGCAGTGAAATACGGTGCTGTTCGGCGGCAGTGAAAAACGGTGTCTGTTTGGCAGCAGTGAAATACGGTGCTGTTCAGCGGCAGTGAAATACGGTGTCCGGCGGCAATGAAATATGGTGCCTGTTCGGCAATGAAATACGGTGCTGTTCGGCGGCAGTGAAATCCCCCATAGAGAAGCAATGGATAATCTTTTCATTGAACCGCAGAGAAATGTCAGTGAAATGCCCTGCTGTTCGGTATTTCATTCGACAGGTTTATTCAGACGAATGCCATAGGCTTCAATGTTACAAATATTCCTGTTTTAATCCAATATTTGATAAACCGTTTATTATTTTGATCAGCAATAAGTCTCTTTATTAAATTTTTAGGCATTTTTTTTTCTCCCAGCAAAATTTATATATATGTGTCTACATGGGTTATGGAGAAGGACTAAAAGTGAGATAAAAAGCCTCCACACTATAATAAGTGTGTTTATAATTGCAGAAGCCACTTGCACATCCCAGCAATTCAATGAATTGCATCCCAGAGCTCCTGTGCCACATTCCCCGTATGCAGCAAGGAATTCTGGGTAGGATATGCAAATGACCGCTATCTCACTTTTATGCATCCTGGATCTGTTATTACACAGAACCCTAAAATCAATGCTATGCCACACTGTGGCTTTGTAGCAGAGATAAAGTTTATGCAACTGGTCAAAACCACTCCTAGGACAGCGCTGTTTCAGGTTTGTTGAACCCTCATCAGCTAGGAGGTAGGCATGACCAGTTGCAGTGGATTTTACCAGGAAGGATACATTGAGATTTCTCTCGTTTTCAAGTATGTCCTGGGTTCAAGAGCATTGAAGTGTTACAGAAATACAAAGTAAAAAATGCAAGATATTAAACACAAATATACAGATTAACAGAAAATAAATATGTAGGAAATATAGTCACTATGTTACATGTTTACAGGTGCATTCTGTATATAGTCACTGTGTTACATGTTTACAGGTGCATTCTGTATATAGTCACTGTGTTACGTGTTTACAGGCGCATTCTGTATATAGTCACTGTGTTACATGTTTACAGTTGCATTCTGTATATAGTCACTGTGTTACATGTTTACAGGTGCATTCTGTATATAGTCACTGTTACATGTTTACAGGCGCATTCTGTATATAGTCACTGTGTTACATGTTTACAGGTGCATTCTGTATATAGTCACTGTGTTACGTGTTTACAGGCGCATTCTGTATATAGTCACTGTGTTACATGTTTACAGTTGCATTCTGTATATAGTCACTGTGTTACATGTTTACAGGTGCATTCTGTATATAGTCACTGTTACATGTTTACAGGCGCATTCTGTATATAGTCACTGTGTTACATGTTTACAGGTGCATTCTGTATATAGTCACTGTGTTACATGTTTACAGGCGCATTCTGTATATAGTCACTGTGTTACATGTTTACAGGCACATTCTGTATATAGTCACTGTGTTACAGGTTTACAGGCGCATTCTGTATATAGTCACTGTGTTACATGTTTACAGGTGCATTCTGTATATAGTCACTGTGTTACATGTTTACAGGTGCATTCTGTATATAGTCACTGTTACATGTTTACAGGCGCATTCTGTATATAGTCACTATGTTACATGTTTACAGGTGCATTCTGTATATAGTCACTGTGTTACATGTTTACAGGCGCATTCTGTATATAGTCACTGTTACATGTTTACCGGCGCATTCTGTATATAGTCACTGTGTTACATGTTTACAGGTGCATTCTGTATATAGTCACTGTGTTACATGTTTACAGGCGCATTCTGTATATAGTCACTGTGTTACATGTTTACAGGCACATTCTGTATATAGTCACTGTGTTACAGGTTTACAGGCGCATTCTGTATATAGTCACTGTGTTACATGTTTACAGGTGCATTCTGTATATAGTCACTGTGTTACATGTTTACAGGTGCATTCTGTATATAGTCACTGTTACATGTTTACAGGCGCATTCTGTATATAGTCACTATGTTACATGTTTACAGGTGCATTCTGTATATAGTCACTGTGTTACATGTTTACAGGCGCATTCTGTATATAGTCACTGTTACATGTTTAACCGGCGCATTCTGATATAGTCACTGTGTTACATGTTTACAGGTGCATTCTGTATATAGTCACTGTGTTACATGTTTACAGGCGCATTCTGTATATAGTCACTGTGTTACATGTTTACAGGCGCATTCTGTATATAGTCACTGTTACATGTTTACAGGCGCATTCTGTATATAGTCACTGTGTTACATGTTTACAGGAGCATTCTGTATATAGTCACTGTGTTACATGTTTACAGGCGCATTCTGTATATACAATGAAACTCAACAAAGGCGCATTCTGTATATAGTCACTGTGTTACATGTTTACAGGTGCATTCTGTATATAGTCACTGTGTTACATGTTACAGGTCATTCTGTATATAGTCACTGTGTTACATGATTACAGGCGCTTCTGTAATATAGTCACTGTTGTTACATGTTTACAGGTGCATCTGTTATATAGTCACTGTGTTACTGATTATCAGGCGCATTCTGTATATAGTCACTGTGTTACATGTTACAGGAGCATTTCTGTATAAGGGTTCACTGTGTTTACATGTTTTACAGGCGCATTCTGGTATATAGTCACTGTGTTACATGTTTACAGCGCTTCTGTAATAGTCCACTGTGTTAGATTGTTACAGGCGCTTCTGTATATATTCACTGTGTTACATGTTTACATGGCGCTGTCACGGGATGGCCCAGCACCCTCAGCCAGGGGCGGTGCAGTGACAGTGGGGACATGGACACTTGGGTGTGGTGGCACGCACCTTGTTTTTGGTATTTTATTTAGATGTGACATTGTGTGGTGTTAATAAAGTGTTTCCCGTTGGTTATGGTGTAATGTATTTTCCCTTTGTTTGCCTTGCTCGCCGCCATTTTCCGATCCTTGTGGCGCAGTTGGAATTTCGATTCGGAAAATGGCCGATTCGAACCATCCGGTTCGAATCGTAAAATGGCCGATTCGGACCATCCGGTCCGAATTGGCGACTCCCTGAAGGCTAAGGGCCAATGGGTCCTGGGAGGGCGGGCAAGGAGTCCCATTGTATTCTAATTGTGTGGAGAAGTAATAAATGCTTGTACTGTAAACAATAAAGCCAGTTCCTGCAGTGCATTCAGCTTTGTCTGGTGTGGCTTGATTCTCCGCCGTATTTTCGGATCTGAGTGTCCCCCGCGGCCTCAGAGTACGGTGCCCACCGGATACGATCCGAATCGAGCGCGCTGACCCTGCATCGAGCATCAGGGCAGAGGCGCTGCTCAGGAAGATTCGATCGGAGAAATACAGAGATCCGAACCGAACGGCCCCGCCGGGAGCCGCACCTCAGCATTTGCAGTAAGACCCGAACTTTCCCACTGGTCCCGCCAGATCCGAAGCACCCTCCCCTACCGATCCGAAGCCCTCCAGTTCCGATCCGACCCGCCATCCCTTCCCGACCCGAATCACCTCCGCTCAGGATCCGAAGAGACCCCCGCCCCCGGATCGGAAACGTTTCCCACCTAAGAACCGAAACGTTTCCCCATAAGATCCGAATCTTCCTCCGCGGCCGCTAAGGCCGATCCCCGCAGGCGTCCCACACCCGCCAGGTCAGGGAACCAGTTGCTCGGGACGCTGAGCGCTGTATGGCTCAGTGGTCGGACTGGTTCCAGGCAGGGGTCCCCTCCACCGCCCGCTAACCCTACCCTAGGGTCACGCCAGGCCGCACGAGACGCCGAGTGCGCGCCACTCGGTAGTCGGGCCAGCGGTAAGCGACGGGGTCACGCAGATAGAGCACACCCGCAGGCGGAACAACATCTCCATTCCGTCATACTGGTGGCAGCGGTGGGATCGCTCTCTGCAGACCCCAGGGGGACCCTCATCATGATCAAGTATTCTGCCTATAAGCGGGACGTCCTGCGCGGGATGTTGGAGAATCGGGGCGGTGTCCCGGGCTCCAAGAGTCGGGAGACCCTGATAGAGGAGTTGAGGAGAATAGATCAGGCGGAGGCGTTCGCGGAGTTGCCCGCGGACCCAGTACCGGCTGCCGTCCCCGCTGAGGCCGAGGATAGCGAATTCTGCCGGAAGATGCGGGAGCGGATCTCCATGATGGGTCCGGCTCCATCGGAAGCAGAACTGAGGAAACTGGGTCGGGAACTCGGTCAGGAAGAGGAGAGGGAGAGAGAGCGGGTGCACGAACTGCGGCTGGCCGAAGTGCGAAGCCGGCGGAGTAGCCGCTCGCCATCGGACCGATATTCCGACCGGAAAGTGCCGTTCCAGGCGTTCAAGGAGTTCCGGGAAGCCGAGGAAGAGATCGAAAGCTATCTCCAGGACTTTGAGCGCCTGTGTCGGGTGCATGAAGTGCACCGCGCCGACTGGATCCGGATCCTGGCGAGCAAGCTGACCGGTCGGGCCGCCGAGGCCTATCGCACGGTGCCGGATGACGAGGCCACTAGCTACTCGCACGTCAAGCAGGCGCTGCTGAGTAGATATGCCGTGACCCCTGAAGCCAGCCGGATGAAGTTCCGGAATTCTCGCCGGCCCAGTGGCGCCACCACGTGGAGTGGGCCCATCGGCTGCAGAGGGACCTGCGCACCTGGCTCTCGGGAAGCCAAGCGGAGTCGGTGGCCGAGATCACCCAACTGCTGCTGCTCGAGCAGTTCTTCGAGCACACACCCTCCGCTATCCGAGAGTGGGTGCGCGACAAGAAGCCCTATACGGTGCAACAAGCGGCCACCTGGGCCGACGAGTACACGGACACCCGGAAGCTGACGGGGGGGGAGCGGCCCCTGGCCAGCCGTCCCATTCTACCCGCCCCACTACTTCCACCACCTCCACCACCAGTGGTCCGGGCGCCTGTAGCACGGGCTCCCAGCCGGCCCACCAACATGGCTAACGTCCGCTGTTACGGGTGCAACCAGGAGGGGCACTACAAACAACATTGCCCCAACCGCCCGGAATTGACCCGGCCGGCCGGCAGGCCATCGCTGGCGGCCCATTGTTGCGACGCCGGAGCTCCGTGGCCGGAGGCCCCGGAGGAATGGTGGGAGCAGTTGCACGAAGCCGACCCCGTGCAAGCCGCCGCGGATGACAACCGCCGACACCACCGCCAGGCGGTGTGGATAAACGGGCGGCCCGCTGAGGGGCTGCGAGACTCCGGGGCTACCATCACCCTCGTCCGGCCTCACTTGGTCCCGCCAAGCGACCGCCTGCAGAGCACTGTAGCGGTACGGGTGGCGGGAGGGAAAGTGCTCCGGCTGGAGACGGCCCGGGTGTACCTGGACTGGGGAACGGGGAGAAAGAGGTGCGGGTGGGGTTGCTGAGACACTGCCGGCCGAGGTGCTCCTGGGGAATGATCTGGGGCAGTTAGTATCCGCTTACTCCACAGATGCAGCTACCCCGGTTACCACTAGGCAACAGAGCCGACGCCACGACCAGGGCACTCCGAACGGGACCCAGGTGAGACCTCCACCAACACCATCCCGACCTCCCAAACCTCCCAAACCTCCCAAACCGCCTCGACCTCCGCGACCCCCCAACCATTACCGACCTCCTCGACCTCCCCGACAGGCCAAACCCCAGGCCCTTCCCGACCTCCCAGTCCGTCATCCCTCCCCCACCTCGACGGGACCCGATGCTTCCCTTCGCTTGTCCTCCCTTCCCCGTGGTGTACCCCGGAGACCTGCGCCACCAGACGCAAACCGACCCCACATTACAGGGCTACCGGGACCGAGCTGGTCAGGGTCTGGACGGCCAGGGGAAAGACAAGGTGGAGTGGGAGGACGGGCTGCTGTACCGCTACACCGTGAGGGAGGGGGCCAAGAAGAAGCAGATTCCGCAGAAGCAGCTGGTGGTGCCGCAAGGACCCAGGCAGGAGCTTCTGCGCTTGGCCCACGACATTCCCTTTCGGGTCACTTAGGCCAGTCGAAGACCCGGCACAGGTTGGCGCGCGCGTTTTACTGGCCTCGCCTTAGCAACGACACCCGCGATTATTGCCGCACCTGCCCAGTTTGTCAGAAAGCTGGGGCTCCGAAGGCGCCCCTGCACCCCATGCCCATCATCCAGGAGCCCTTTAGCCGGGTGGCGGTTGACATCGTAGGGCCGTTGCCACGGCCCAGTGCCACCGGTAAGAGGTATATTCTTACCGTGGTGGATTATGCCACCCGGTACCCCGAGGCTGTGGCCTTGGCCAACATCCAGGCGGACACCGTAGCGGACGCGCTCCTCAGGGTGTTCACGAGGGTAGGGTTTCCCCGAGAAATCCTGTCCGATCAGGGTACCCAGTTTACCGCTGAGCTCACCCAACAGCTCTGGCGTCTCTGTGGCGTTAAGGCGCTGCACAGCGCCCCGTATCACCCCCAGACCAACGGGCTGTGCGAGCGGTTCAATGGGACCCTGAAGCAGCTCATCCGGGCCTTTGTGCATGAGAACAGGGACTGGGAGAAGTATCTTCCCCACTTGCTGTTCGCCTACCGGGAGGTTCCGCAGGAATCCACCGGGTACTCACCCTTTGAGCTGCTGTATGGACGCCGGGTGCGAGGTCCTCTGGATCTGGTTAGGGCTCAGTGGGAGGGGCCGCCGGAGGAGGACGGTGTTCCCGTGGTGGAGTACGTTCTGAAGTTGCGGGAGCGCTTGGCGGACCTCCAGGGGTTCGTGCAGGAGAACATGGAGACGGCCCAGGCTCAGCAGAAGGCGTGGTACGATCGCGCTGCGTGCAGCCGCTCGTTCTGTGTGGGACAGAAGGTTCTGGTGTTGAAACCACAGCGGCAGAACAAGCTGCAGGCGGCCTGGCAAGGTCCCTACAAGGTGGTAACCCAGCTGGGGGATACCACCTATGTGGTTGTGAGCTGCGCGGACACCAGAATCCAGCGGACGTTCCACGTCAATATGCTGAAGGCCTTCCATGAGCGGCCAGAGTCGGTGGACGCCATATGCGCGCCGGCGGCCGAGGAGGTGGAGCCCTTTCCCTTGGAGGAACTCCCGGGGGTAGCTAAGCAGCCTTCCGGGGTGGAGCAGGTGCAGCTGGGGGAGGAGCTAGGGCCCGAGAAACAGGCGCAGGCGCGGCAGCTGCTTCTCGCCTATCCGGGGGTTTTCTCGGCCCTTCCGGGATATACGGACCAGGCCGTCCATCAGGTGGACACCCCCGGCCAGAGACCACTCCGACAGCCCGCCTACCGGATCCCGGAAGCAGTCCGCGAGTCTATGCGGGCTGAGATCCGGGAGATGTTGGAGCTGGGGGTCATTGAGCCGTCGGCCAGCCCATGGGCGTCGCCCGTGGTCCTGGTGCCCAAAAAGGACGGTACCACCAGGTTCTGCGTCGACTATCGGCGGGTAAACGACTGTACTGTTACGGACGCTTATCCGATGCCCCGAGTCGACGAGTTGCTAGACCAGATCTCCGGGGGTCATTTTCTGACCACGGTGGATCTGTGCAAGGGGTATTGGCAGATTCCCCTTGCCGAGGAGGCGACCCCGAAGTCGGCCTTCATCACCCCGTTCGGCCTGTACCAGTTTCGAGTCATGCCGTTCGGGATGAAGAACGCCCCTGCTACCTTCCAGCGGTTAATCGATCGCCTCCTCGATGGCCTCCAGGGATTCGCTTGCGCGTACCTGGATGACATAGCCATCTATAGCCAGACCTGGGAGGAACATCTGGAGCATGTAGGGACTGTCCTGGGCCGGATTAGGGACGCCAACCTGACCCTAAAGCCGGAGAAGTGTAAGGTGGGGATGGCCGAGGTGCAGTATCTGGGCCACCGGGTGGGGTGCGGGATACAGCGGCCGGAGCCCGCCAAGATAGAGGCTATCCTGGATTGGCCCACCCCGGTGACCAAGACCCAGGTCCTCGCCTTCCTGGGTACCGCGGGGTACTACAGGAAATTTGTACCCCACTACAGTGACCTGGCCAAACCCCTGACTGATCTGACCAAGAAATCCCTGCCCCGCCAAGTCCTGTGGTCCCCGGAGTGCGAACAGGCCTTTCGACAATTGAAGGCCGCCCTGACCCAAGCTCCCCTGCTGGCAGCTCCCAACTATAATAAACGTTTTATTGTCCACACAGACGCGTCCATGTTCGGACTGGGAGCTGTCCTGAGTCAAGTGGGGGACGACGGGGGGGACCATCCGGTGGCGTTTATTAGCCGGAAGTTGTTGCCACGTGAAGTGGGGTATGCTGCAGTGGAGAAGGAGTGCCTGGCCCTGGTCTGGGCCCTACGGAAGCTCCAACCCTACGTCTACGGTCGGTCCTTCACCGTGATGACCGACCATAACCCCTTGGTATGGCTCAACCGAGTGGCGGGGGAGAACGGCCGCCTGCTGCGGTGGAGCCTGGCTCTCCAACCCTTCAACTTTTCCATCCAATATCGGCCCGGGTCGCAGAACGGTAACGCAGATGGGTTATCGCGACAGTCGGCCCGGGAACCAGGGGATTGGGGAGCCCCGACTACCTCGGTACGACCCGGTGGGGTCCAACCGAGTGCGTCGGACCTTGGGAGGGGGAGGAGTGTCACGGGATGGCCCAGCACCCTCAGCCAGGGGCGGTGCAGTGACAGTGGGGACATGGACACTTGGGTGTGGTGGCACGCACCTTGTTTTTTGGTATTTTATTTAGATGTGACAATTGTGTGGTGTTAATAAAGTGTTTCCCGTTGGTTATGGTGTAATGTATTTTCCCTTTGTTTGCCTTGCTCGCCGCCATTTTCCGATCCTTGTGGCGCAGTTGGAATTTCGATTCGGAAAATGGCCGATTCGAACCATCCGGTTCGAATCGTAAAATGGCCGATTCGGACCATCCGGTCCGAATTGGCGACTCCCTGAAGGCTAAGGGCCAATGGGTCCTGGGAGGGCGGGCAAGGAGTCCCATTGTATTCTAATTGTGTGGGAGAAGTAATAAATGCTTGTACTGTAAACAATAAACCCAGTTCCTGCAGTGCATTCAGCTTTGTCTGGTGTGGCTTGATTCTCCGCCGTATTTTCGGATCTGAGTGTCCCCCGCGGCCTCAGAGTACGGTGCCCACCCGGATACGATCCGAATCGAGCGCTGACCCTGCATCGAGCATCAGGGCAGAGGCGCTGCTCAGGAAGATTCGATCGGAGAAATACAGAGATCCGAACCGAACGGCCCCGCCGGGAGCCGCGCCTCGGCATTTGCGGTAAGACCCGAACTTCCCACTGGTCCCGCCAGATCCGAAGCACCCTCCCCTACCGATCCGAAGCCCTCCAGTTCCGATCCGACCCGCCATCCCTTCCCGACTCGAATCGCCACCGCTCAAGATCCGAAGAGACACCCGCCCCCGGATCGGAAACGTTTCCCACCTAAGAACCGAAACGTTTCCCCATAAGATCCGAATCTTCCTCCGCGCGGCGCTAGGGCCGATTCCCGCAGGCGTCCCACACCCGCCAGGTCAGGGAACCAGTTGCTCGGGACGCTGAGTGCTGTATGGCTCAGTGGTCGGACTGGTTCCAGGCAGGGGTCCCCTTCACCGCCCGCTAACCCTACCCTAGGGTCACGCCAGGCCGCACGAGACGCCGAGTGTGCGCCACTCGGTAGTCGGGCCAGCGGTAAGCGACGGGGTCACGCAGATAGAGCACACCCGCAGGCGGAACAACATCTCCATTCCGTCATAGGCGCCATTTCGTATATAGTTCACTTGTTTAACATGTTTACAGGCGATCTGTATATAGTCACTGGGTACATGTTTACAGGCTGCGCATTCTTATAATAGTCACTGTGGGTACCATGTTTATAGGCGCATTCTGATATATAGCACTGTGTTACATGTTTTACAGGCGCATTCTGTATAGTTAGGTTCACTGTTTACATGTTTACAGGTGCCATTCTGTATATAGTCACTGTGTTACATGTTTACAGGTGCATTCTGTATATAGTCACTGTGTTACATGTTTTACAGGTGCATTCTGTATATATTTCACTGTTTACATGTTTACAGGCGCCATTCTGTATATAGTTCACTGTGTTACACGTTTACAGGCACATTCTGTATATAGTCACGTGTTACATGGTTTACAGGTGCATTCTGTATGTAGTCACTGGTTACATGTTTACAGCGCATTCTGTATATAGTCACTGTGGGTACATGTTTATAGCGCATTCTGATATATAGTCACTGTTACATGTTTACAGGTGCATTCTGTATATAGTCACTGTGTTACATGTTTACAGGCGCATTCTGTATATAGTCACTGTGTTACATGTTTACAGGTGCATTCTGTAATAGTCACTGTGTTACATGTTTACAGCGGCATTCTGTATATAGTCACTGTTACATGTTTATAGGTGCATTCTGTATATAGTCACTGTGGTACATGTTTATAGGCGCATTCTGTATATAGTCACTGTTACATGTTTACAGGTGCATTCTGTATATAGTCACTGTGTTACATGTTACAGGCGCATTCTGTATATAGTCACTTGTGTTACATGTTTACAGGTGCATTCTGTATATAGTCACTGTGTTACATGTTTACAGGTGCATTCTGTATATAGTCACTGTTACATGTTTACAGGCGCATTCTGTATATAGTCACTGTTACATGTTCACAGGCGCATTCTGTATATAGTCACTGTGTTACATGTTTACAGGTGCATTCTGTATATAGTCACTGTGGTACATGTTTATAGGCGCATTCTGTATATAGTCACTGTGTTACATCTTTACAGGTGCGTTCTGTATATAGTCACTGTGTTACATGTTTACAGGTGCGTTCTGTATATAGTCACTGTGTTACATGTTTACAGGCACATTCTGTATATAGTCACTGTGTTACATGTTTACAGGCGCATTCTGTATATAGTCACTGTGTTACACGTTTACAGGCACATTCTGTATATAGTCACTGTGTTACATGTTTACAGGCGCATTCTGTATATAGTCACTGTGTTACATGTTTACAGGTGCATTCTGTATATAGTCACTGTGTTACATGTTTACGGGCGCATTCTGTATATAGTCACTGTGTTACATGTTTACAGGTGCATTCTGTATATAGTCACTGTTACATGTTTACGGGCGCATTCTGTATATAGTCACTGTGTTACATGTTTACAGGTGCATTCTGTATATAGTCAATGTTACATGTTTACAGGTGCATTCTGTATATAGTCACTATGTTACATGTTTACGGGCGCATTCTGTATATAGTCACTGTGTTACATGTTTACGGGCGCATTCTGTATATAGTCACTATGTTACTACGAGGTTATTCCAAAACTGCGGTGCTCTGTAGGAAAATGAGGATGGAGCCGCTGTCTTTTTGTATTTATACAGAGCTTTTTATTATCATTCGTGGATCTTTATATGTTAATTCCAGGCATTTTCCTCCAGTAGTTCTTTTGTAAACAGTGTTTAAAATATCAAAAGTTGCCATCGTTTTTTTTGTTGTTTTTACCCGGGTTGTCGACTTTTTCTGGCGGCTGGTCGGCACTATGTTCGATGGATTATCTGATATTTTGGCGGTCGTGCGGCAGATCTTCCTTTCGATACAGTGGATTTTCCCTGCACTTTGGGGACTGTGCGGTAAATGCTGACATCACTGCAGGGTCGGGGAACGAGAGGGCACTGACATTGCTGTGGAATTTTTATATATATATATATATCTCCTAGCTGATGAGGGTCCAACAGCGCTGTCCTAGGAGCAGCTTTGACCAGTTGCATAAACCTTATCTCTGGTAGAAAGTCACAGTGTGGCATAGCATTTTAGGGTTCTGTATAATAACAGACCCAGGATGTATGAAAGGGATCATTTGCATATCCTACCCAGAATTCCTTGCTGCATATGGGGAATGTGGCGCAGGAGCTCTGGGAGGCAATTCATCGAAGTGCTGTGATGTGCAAGTGGCTTCTGCAATTATATATATATACAAATAAAAGCCCAAGTAATCAAATTACAGCTTTATGTAAGCGCTCGAGTCCCTTTTAAAACCTGAATCCAGCTGCATACACCCCCGATCCACTCCTATACACCCCCAATCCACACACTTCCACTCCTATACACCCCCAATCCACTCCTATACACCCCCAATCCACACACATCCACTCCTATACACCCCCAATCCACTCCTATACACCCTGAATCTACACACATCCACTCCTATACACCCTGAATCTACACACATCCACTCCTATACACCCCAATCCACACACATCCACTCCTATACACCTCAATCCACACACATCCACTCCTATACACCTCCAATCCACACACATCCACTCCTATATACCCCCAATCCACACACATCCACTCCTATACACCCCAATCCACACACATCCACTCCTATATACCCCCAATCCACACACATCCACTCCTATACACCCTAATCCACACACATCCACTCCTATACATCCACTCCTATATACCCTAATCCACACACATCCACTCTTATACACCCAAATCCACACACATCCACTCTTATACACCCAAATCCACACACATCCACTCCTATACACATCCACTCCTATACACCCGAAACCACACACATCCACTCCTATACACCCGAAACCACACACATCCACTCCTATATACCCCCAATCCACACACATCCACTCCTATACACCCCAATGCACACACATCCACTCCTATACACCGAATCCACACATCCACTCCTATACACCCCCAATCCACTCCTATACACACAAATCCACACACATCCACTCCTATACACCCCAATCCACACACATCCACTCCTATACACCCCCCAATCCACACACATCCACTCCTATACACCCCCAATCCACTCCTATACACCCTGAATCTACACACATCCACTCCTATACACCCTGAATCTACACACATCCACTCCTATACACCCCCAATCCACTCCTATACACCCTGAATCTACACACATCCAGTCCTATACACCCTGAATCCACACACATCCACTCCTATACACCCCCAATCCACTCCTATACACGCCAATCCACACACATCCACTCCTATACACCCCAATCCACACACATCCACTCCTATACACCCCAATCCACACACATCCACTCCTATACACCCCAATCCACACACATCCACTCCTATACACCTCATTCCACACACATCCACTCCTATACACCTCCAATCCACACACATCCACTCCTATATACCCCCAATCCACACACATCCACTCCTATACATCCACTCCTATACACCCAAATCCACACACATCCACTCCTATACACCGAATCCACACATCCACTCCTATACACCCCCAATCCACTCCTATACACACAAATCCACACACATCCACTCCTATACACCCCAATCCACACACATCCACTCCTATACACCCCCCAATCCACAAGCATCCACTCCTATACACCCCAATCCACACACATCCACTCCTATAAACCCCCAATCCACACGCATCCACTCCTATACACCCCAATCCACACACATCCACTCCTATACACCCTAATCCACACACATCCACTCCTATACATCCACTCCTATATACCCTAATCCACACACATCCACTCTTATACACCCAAATCCACACACATCCACTCTTATACACCCAAATCCACACACATCCACTCCTATACACATCCACTCCTATACACCCGAAACCACACACATCCACTCCTATATACCCCCAATCCACACACATCCACTCCTGTATCCCCAATCCACACACATCCACTCCTATACACATACACTCCTATACACCCAATCCACTCCTATAACCCGAATCCACACACATCCACTCCTATATCCACACACATCCACTCCTATATCCCCCAATCCACATACATCCACTCCTATACACGCGAATACACCCAAATCCACACACATCCACTCTTATACACCCAAATCCACACACATCCACTCCTATATCCCCCAATCCACACACATCCACTCCTATACACCCCCAATCCACACACATCCATTTCAATCCACTCCTATACACGCAAATCCACACACATCCACTCCTATACACCCCAATCTACACGCATCCACTCCTATACACCCCAATCCACACACATCCACTCCTATACACCCCCAATCCACACACATCCACTCTTATACACCCCAATCTACACGCATCCACTCCTATACACCCTAATCCACTCCTATACACCCTAATCCACTCCTATACACCCGAAACCACACACATCCACTCCTATATACCCCCAATCCACACACATCCACTCCTATATACCCCCAATCCACACACATCCACTCCTATATACCCCCAATCCACACACATCCACTCCTATACACCCTAATCCACACACATCCACTCCTATACACCCTAATCCACACACATCCACTCCTATACATCCACTCCTATATACCCTAATCCACACACATCCACTCCTATACACATCCACTCCTATACACCCGAAACCACACACATCCACTCCTATATACCACCAATCCACACACATCCACTCCTATATCCCCCAATCCACATACATCCACTCCTATACACCCGAAACCACACACATCCACTCCTATATACCCCCAATCCACACACATCCACTCCTATATCCCCCAATCCACATACATCCACTCCTATACACGCGAATCCACACACATCCACTCTTATACACCCAAATCCACACAGATCCACTCTTATACACCCAAATCCACACACATCCACTCCTATATCCCCCAATCCACACACATCCACTCCTATACACCCCCAATCCACACACATCCATTTCAATCCACTCCTATACACGCAAATCCACACACATCCACTCCTATACACCCCAATCTACACGCATCCACTCCTATACACCCCAATCCACACACATCCACTCCTATACACCCCAATCCACACACATCCACTCTTATACACCCCAATCTACACGCATCCACTCCTATACACCCCCAATCCACACACATCCACTCCTATACACCCCAATCCACACACATCCACTCCTATACACCCTAATCCACTCCTATACATCCGAAACCACACACATCCACTCCTATATACCCCCAATCCACACACATCCACTCCTATATACCCCAATCCACACACATCCACTCCTATATACCCCCAATCCACACACATCCACTCCTATACACCCTAATCCACACACATCCACTCCTATACATCCACTCCTATATACCCTAATCCACACACATCCACTCCTATACACATCCACTCCTATACACCCGAAACCACACACATCCACTCCTATATACCCCCAATCCACACACATCCACTCCTATATCTCCCAATCCACATACATCCACTCCTATACACGCGAATCCACACACATCCACTCTTATACACCCAAATCCACATACATCCACTCTTATACACCCAAATCCACACACATCCACTCCTATACACCCCCAATCCACATACATCCACTCTTATACACCAAATCCACATACATCCACTCCTATACACGCGAATCCACACACATCCACTCCTATACACATCCACTCCTATATACCCTAATCCACACACATCCACTCCTATACACATCCACTCCTATACACCCGAAACCACACACATCCACTCCTATATACCCCCAATCCACACACATCCACTCCTATATCTCCCAATCCACATACATCCACTCCTATACACGCGAATCCACACACATCCACTCTTATACACCCAAATCCACATACATCCACTCTTATACACCCAAATCCACATACATCCACTCCTATACACGCGAATCCACACACATCCACTCCTATACACATCCACTCCTATATACCCTAATCCACACACATCCACTCCTATACACATCCACTCCTATACACCCGAAACCACACACATCCACTCCTATATACCCCCAATCCACACACATCCACTCCTATATCTCCCAATCCACATACATCCACTCCTATACACGCGAATCCACACACATCCACTCTTATACACCCAAATCCACATACATCCACTCTTATACACCCAAATCCACACACATCCACTCCTATACACCCCCAATCCACATACATCCACTCTTATACACCCAAATCCACATACATCCACTCCTATACACGCGAATCCACACACATCCACTCTTATACACCCAAATCCACACACATCCACTCTTATACACCCAAATCCACACACATCCACTCCTATATCCCCCAATCCACACACATCCACTCCTATACACCCCCAATCCACACACATCCATTTCAATCCACTCCTATACACGCAAATCCACACACATCCACTCCTATACACCCCAATCTACACGCATCCACTCCTATACACCCCAATCCACACACATCCACTCCTATACACCCCCAATCCACACACATCCACTCTTATACACCCCAATCTACACGCATCCACTCCTATACACCCCCAATCCACACATCCACTCCTATACACCCCAATCCACACACATCCACTCCTATACACCCTAATCCACTCCTATACACCCTAATCCACTCCTATACACCCGAAACCACACACATCCACTCCTATATACCCCCAATCCACACACATCCACTCCTATATACCCCCAATCCACACACATCCACTCCTATATACCCCAATCCACACACATCCACTCCTATACACCCTAATCCACACACATCCACTCCTATACATCCACTCCTATATACCCTAATCCACACACATCCACTCCTATACACATCCACTCCTATACACCCGAAACCACACACATCCACTCCTATATACCCCCAATCCACACACATCCACTCCTATATCCCCCAATCCACATACATCCACTCCTATACACGCGAATCCACACACATCCACTCTTATACACCCAAATCCACACACATCCACTCTTATACACCCAAATCCACACACATCCACTCCTATATCCCCCAATCCACACACATCCATTTCAATCCACTCCTATACACGCAAATCCACACACATCCACTCCTATACACCCCAATCTACACGCATCCACTCCTATACACCCCAATCCACACACATCCACTCCTATACACCCCCAATCCACACACATCCACTCCTATACACCCCCAATCCACACACATCCACTCTTATACACCCCCAATCCACACACATCCACTCTTATACACCCCAATCTACACGCATCCACTCCTATACACCCCCAATCCACACACATCCACTCCTATACACCCTAATCCACTCCTATACATCCGAAACCACACACATCCACTCCTATATACCCCCAATCCACACACATCCACTTCTATATACCCCAATCCACACACATCCACTCCTATATACCCCCAATCCACACACATCCACTCCTATACACCCTAATCCACACACATCCACTCCTATACACCCTAATCCACACACATCCACTCCTATACATCCACTCCTATATACCCTAATCCACACACATCCACTCCTATACACATCCACTCCTATACACCCGAAACCACACACATCCACTCCTATACACATCCACTCCTATATACCCTAATCCACACACATCCACTCCTATACACATCCACTCCTATACACCCGAAACCACACACATCCACTCCTATATACCCCCAATCCACACACATCCACTCCTATATCTCCCAATCCACATACATCCACTCCTATACACGCGAATCCACACACATCCACTCTTATACACCCAAATCCACATACATCCACTCCTATACACCCCAATCCACATACACCCCAATCCACTCCTATACACCCCCAATCCACACACATCCACTCCTATACACCCCAATCCACACACATCCACTCCTATACACCCCAATCCACACACATCCACCCTAATCCACTCCTATACACCCGAAACCACACACATCCACTCCTATATACCCCCAATCCACACACATCCACTCCTATATCCCCCAATCCTCATACATCCACTCCTATACACGCGAATCCACACACATCCACTCTTATACACCCAAATCCACACACATCCACTCCTATATCCCCCAATCCACACACATCCACTCCTATACACCCCCAATCCACACACATCCATTTCAATCCACTCCTATACACGCAAATCCACACACATCCACTCCTATACACCCCAATCTACACGCATCCACTCCTATACACCCCAATCCACACACATCACTCCTATACACCCCCAATCCACACACATCCACTCCTATACACCCCAATCTACACGCATCCACTCCTATACACCCCAATCCACTCCTATATACCCCCAATCCACACACATCCACTCCTATACACCCTAATCCACACACATCCACTCCTATACACATCCACTCCTATACACCCGAAACCACACACATCCACTCCTATACACCCCCAATCCACACACATCCACTCCTATACACCCCCAATCCACACACATCCACTCCTATACACCCCAATCTACACGCATCCACTCCTATACACCCCAATCCACACACATCCACTCCTATGCACCCTAATCCACACACATCCACTCCTATACACCCCAATCCACATACACCCCAATCCACATACATCCACTCCTATATCTCCCAATCCACACACATCCACTCCTATACACCCCACATCTACGAGCACTTACCTGACACACACATTAACCCTGCATTAACATGCACTGCACGTGTATACACCCCACACACCTCTCCCCATATCTGCTATCAGGGTCTGATTCCTGTGTACGTGGATGTGTCTGGTTGCAGCGCCCCCCGCTGTCTGTGTCCAGTTCTCGCCTTGTCAGCGGGTGACACGATTCTTTCCTCGCGCGTCTGATGGGATCGTGTTGTTGTGTGAACGCCTGTACAATCACATCCCCCGCGCAGCGCTAACCTGCGTCACCGGAGGGCCCATTCTATAAATGACATGAGGTCTCGGGCCGGGGCAGCGGGGGACGGGGGGGGGGGCTGCGCATCGCGTCTGCCGTCGCACGAAATCCATTTTCTGATAAATATGCAGAGAAAAGTAAACATAATTATCGTGGGCCAGCAGCGGCTCCGCGAGACGAGGTGTGTGAGTCCTGCTCCTGTTATTACCCGCTGCACCCGCTCTCATTAACAGCGGCCCCTGGGGACAGCACTTCATCACATGGGGCTTATTCATTAAACAGTGAATCACGACGACAGCGCACAGATCTGATAACACGCCGCATGGCTGG